>RAHM01000152.1:1602709-1631044 GCA_003713295.1 Parotia lawesii
GGGCACCCAGTGCCACCCCCGGCACGGCAGGGACCCCTCCCACAGCCCGGGGGGCACCCAGTGCCACCCCCGGCACGGTAGGGACACCTCCCACAGCCCGGGGGGCACCCAGTGCCACCCCCGGCACGGCAGGGACACCTCCCACAGCCCGGGCACTCAGTGCCACCCCCGACACGGCAGGGACCCCTCCCACAGCCCGGGCACCCAGTGCCACCCCCGGCACGGTAGGGACACCTCCCACAGCCCGGGCACCCAGTGCCACCCCCGGCATGGCAGGGACACCTCCCGGGCTCCAAGCCCCGTCCAGCCTGGCTCAGGGACCGTCTCTGCCACCTGCGCGCTGCAGGCAGCTCCCCAAACGCGGCACTTTGCCCTCCCGAGCCCGGCTTATCCACGCTGCAAAGTCTGGAGAGGAGGTGGGTGGATATTCCTGTGAGACACCAGAGCAGCTGTGGCTGCCCCTGGATCCCTGGAAGGGCCCAAGGCCAGGCTGGACAGGGCTTGGAGCAGCCTGTGGTGGTGGAAGGTGTCCCTGCTCATGGCAGGCGGTGGGAATGGATGGGATTTAAGGTCCCTTCCAACCCAAACCATTCCACAATTCAATGATATTCTTGCCTCACCTGCAGTGGGCTTTAAAAGCTGCTTCTTCCCAAAACTCTGAGCTGGCTGCACACTCAACACCCGACTGCCAGGCCCTCCCTGGGACATAACCACGAGCTGCATCCTCAGCACATCCACACAGAGCAGCCCCTCACCCTCACCCAGGCTCTGCAGGGACGGGAGGCTGCGGGGAACGGATCCTCAACAACCCCGAGGAAGGGGAGCACCGGGATAAGGGACAAGGGGGGGACTCTCAGAATAAAGTGGTGAAAGATGGCTCAGGAAAAGAGCAGGAGCAGCGAGAGGGGGGAAGCAGGGCTGGGGGAGGCAGGCAGAGCYGGGACCCCACACTGGGGGTGGAGGGGCTGCCGGACACGCCGGACCCTCGCTCGGAGAGCCGGCCACGGGCTGTGGGCTCGGCTCTGGAGGAGAAGAGGCCCCACAGCAGCAGCTTAGCGAGGGGCCTGGTGTTTGGTCTGTTCCACATCAATGGGGCGTCCAGCTGTGGCTGAGGATGAAAGCAAGCGAGAGAGAGAGAGGATTAAAGGCTCCCAGGGTCTCCTCTAACCCGCCTAAGACTCGCCGAGAGGGCAGCGTGCGGCTTCAGGAAGGCTTCTTCATATGGAAAATATTATGGGAGGGAGAGAAAGAGGAGGGGGAAGGGAGCAGGGAGAGAGGGAGACTGTCCAGAGACTGCTGGGGGAGGACTGACCACTAAAAGGCTTTTGGAGGCTGGGCCTGAGCCCCAGGAGAAAGTGCTGAGCTCTGCTGGTGGGGCACAGGTGAGATGAGTTTGGGAGGCCTGGAGACAGGAGAGACACGGCAACAGGAAAAGAAAGGGATGAGAGGAGAGGGCAAGCGGAGAATGGGAGCGAGGAGGCTGGGAAAGGTTGGAGAGAGGGGAGACAGGGCAGGGGAGGTGGTGAAAGGCGGGCKGGGGGCCGGGAGGGGAGCGGGAGGTGGTGACAGGCGGCTCTCTGCTCCCTGCTGGGGCCGCCAGGTGGGACCCCTGCCCGCCTCCCTGCTCCCAGGAATGCCTGGGATGGGGAACAGATCGCTGCCAGGAGCGAGGCATTCCGCACCGAGCACCAGCGAGTTTCCAGGGAAAGGCTTCCCGTCAGCAGGGCCGGGGGTGTGGAGCCCTCGTGCCTCTGGGGCAGGATAATCCCGGGAGTTAACACCCAGCCCTGGTTATGGCCGGGATGAGGGACCTTTCCTGCCTCCTGTTCTGGCTGCCACCGTTTCCCTGCTCCCATTCCCGGCATTTTCTGCTTCCCCCGTGTGTGGCATTCCCGGTCTCGTATCAGCCCTTCCTCCCCTCACCGCCTCCCACCGCTGAGATCTCCCCGGCATCCACAGGCTCCCACTCCACTTCCACCCTGGATTTRTCCTGAAGGACCTTCCTCGCCCTCATTCCCAGGGGTGTGAGCACGCAGGGCACTGGGGGAGGGCAGGTTGTCCTTCCCTTGTGCTCACACCGGGGTGCGTGTCCAGCACCCAAATCTGCAGCACTTCCCTGCACCCAAGTCAGGGATGTGGGAGATTTGGGCTGAAAAACACGGCTTTTCCAGTTCCAACCCCATGCCAGGGACACCTTCCACTATCCCAGGTKGCTCCASCCTGGCCTTGGACACTTCCAGGGATCCAGGGGCAGCCACAGCTTCTCTGGGCACCCTGTGCCAGGGCCTGCCCACCCTCACAGGGAGGAATTTCCAACCTGGCCTGGGTTGCCGTGTTCTTGGCCATCGCTGCAGCAGCTGAGGACATTCCAGATGGCCCAGAAATTCAAAATGCAGAGCTGGGAGATGTGCCCTGACTCCCCAGTACAGACACACCTGCCAGGTGTGGGAATTCCTGTGACCACAAATGTCCTGGTGCCTTGTGACTCCTCATGGAATGAGTGGATTTTGACAGGAGGGAGAGATCACTTCTCCCTCCTCCCTCATGGCCGAGTCTCAGCTCCAGGGTCTGAGGAAACTCAGACAAAAGTCTCAAGGTCTGAAGTGTCAGAGGAGCAGCCACCCCAAAGGTGCTGCCGGGTTTTGGGACAGCAGCTCCGCTCTGATCCCGTTTGGGCACTCGGCTGAACCCCACCCCAGCTCCCCCAACATCCCAAAGCTGAGTCTCTTCCCCATTTTTCCTAAATAGTTGGCAAAGCRTTTTGCCTCCTTCCCTCGCCCAGCGGGGCACAAATCCCTTTGCCCCCAGTCTGGAACTCTGCCTTCCTGTCCCTCCCTTCCCGGCCTTCCTGGGAAGCCAGCGTGGATGCGGTGCTGCCGGCTTGCCTGTCTGAGCTGCTTAGTTAAGAATAATAAACAAATTCCTAAATGGAAGGATATTCTTTAAACCTGCCTTGTGCTGCCTGCCAGGGAATGCAGAGCCCACCTCCTGTCCCCCTGCAGCCTCGGCTCCAGGCTCTCCTGAAACCTGAGCTGCTTCGCTGTGGAGCTGCACCGTGGCCTCTGCGTGCACCTTCCCCCCTGACCCCGTCTGGATTCTCCTGTCCTTTTCCTGACACGCTCCCAGCGAGCTCCCGGCTCGCACAGACCCCACCGAGGGGCTCGCGGTGCCCACCCCACAGCTGGGCACGCGATGGGGTTACACAGGGAATCGTGGAATCGTGGAATGGTTTGGGTTGGAGGGAACTTAAAGGTCACCCAGTGCCACCCCTGCCATGGCAGGGACACCTTCCACCGTCCCAGGGTGCTCCAAGCCCCGTCCAACCCAACCTTGGACACTTCCAGGGATCCAGGRGCAGCCACAGCTTCTCTGGGAATTCCATCCCAGCCCCTCCCCACCCTCCCAGGGAACAATTCCTTCCCAATATCCCATCTGACCCTGCCCTCTGTCCCAYTGTCCCGTTGTCCCATTGTCCTTTCCATTGTCAGAATCCCTCTGGAAGCACAGAGCCCTTCCTGGGCTCCCCTGTGCTGCTTCCCCACCCCGCTCTCCGCAGGTCCTCCGGCACAGGGATGTCTTTCCCTGCCTCCCCATGTTGCTCCTGCACATTTTATTGAGGCACACAGGGATCTTTTCCCACCTTGTCCTGCTCATTCCCCCCTCCCAGCTCCCGCACATTTTATTGAGGCACACAGGGATCTTTTCCCACCTTGTCCTGCTCATTCCCCCCTCCCAGCTCCCGCAGCTCCCCAGCTTTCCTTCTCGGTGGCCCATTTTCCTCATCCCGGCGCTCCCAGCCCGCAGGAAACCGGTGTCAGTTGGAGGCTGAGCAGTCCCTGGGACCCTCTGGCCCTGCCACACTTTTCAACCCACTTCTCATTTTTCTTCTTCTCCTCCTGTAATTTATTGTTTTCAGCTCTCCTCCTCCTCAGTTCCTGCTGAAGAGAACTCATCCCCTGCCTCTTCCCTGTGTTTTCATCTCCAGAAACAGGGAAAAACCCATTTTGCTCTTTCCCCAGCTCCAATTCCCCTTCCACCCCCACACCCTCCCACCTCCCTTCCCAGCCCTGAAACCTTTCCCTGGTAGTGTTGCTGTAACTGTTCAATTAAAGGAGCAATTACAAAATCAATCAAAGCAGAGCAGAGCCGTGAGCCGAGGGGGGACCGGCTGGGGACGGGGATGGGGACAGGGACAGGGATGGGGACGGGGACAGGGATGGGGACGGGGACGGGGATGGGGATGGGGATGGAGACAGGGACGGGGACGGGGACGGGGATGGGGACGGGGATGGGGATGGGGACAGGGAYGGGGACGGGGACAGGGATGGAGCCCGGCCCAGCCCAAGGCAGCTCTGCTCCCGTTGTGGGCACCCTGAGGACAGGGTGGCACTGGCACCACCAGCCTCACACCCCCTGTGCAATTCCCCTCCTGAGAAAATCCTGGAAGAGCTGCTGGTGCTACCCACGGTGTGGATCGGCCATTCCATGATTTTAACAGGATCAATCCACACGTGGATGGGTTTATCTGCGATTTCCCGGGGTTTCTCCTGCTGATTGCCTCTCCCCTTTGGATGGGTGTTCCTGCAATCACTGTGTCCCCTTTGTCACACTGTTCTCTCACCAGGTGACACCCGCAGTGTCCCACTCCCCACTGTCCCTGTCTCCTCGGAGCTACATCCATGACTTTCACTGCTGGAATTCCCTTCCACCACCTGCAGCCCTCCCGGTGCTGTCACAGCCAGCCTGTTCCTGACAGAGAGGGACAAATCCTTCCAAACTCATCCCAAACTCATCCCAAACAGGGAAAGATGAGCTGGAGAATGGGTTGGATGAAGTTGTGCAAAGCAGATGAGTTTGGGTTCATCTGTGGGCAGAACCCCGGCAGCTTTCCTGTGGCACCAGGAATTCACCTTTGGCACATGGATTTTTCCAAGGAGACCCAGATCCTGCTCCTGGTTTCACCAGGGAAGCCCCCATCACCACCTCATCCCTGGAAAGGCCGAGGCAAACTGAGGAGAATTGGGGATGGAAAGGATGGGAAAGGCTTTCTTGTCTTCTTAGGAAGACATCCATGGAAGGAACAACTCCTGGGATCCCTTTCCCTTGGGATGATCCATCAGGAGCACGCCTTGGTCTGGCTGCTGCGTTCTGGGCCTGCTCTCCAAGGAAGACCCCTCTGGATGGAAGGGAAGCGGGACTGGAGCCATTTCATGAGGAGCTCTCATCCCAGACTCACCCCTGATTCTGCACAGTCAGAGAAGCAGCATCCCAAAGGCTTTTATCATTCCTTTCCGAGCAGGAATCTGGCAGCGTTCCTGGGGCAGGAGTCCAGTTTGGCTCTCATTTTCAGTGAGTAATCCTGAAAGGCCGGTCACCCTGCGGGTCCCATGGACTCAGCGCGGTGCTGACCCTTCCCAGCGTGGCAAGAGGGACAAATCCCTTTGCCAGGATGCTTTCAGGAGATCCCCATCCCTGTTTCTTTATTAGTTTGGTCATTCCCAGCTCACCAGAGTTCGATATCTACTAAATATTGAAGATAAGCACACAACTTCCCCCTGTTCCCAAGCTCCCATGTCTGACGTTCAGTGCTGCTGCAAAGCTCCTCGATTTCCCCACCCACCTGGAAACACAGGATGGAGAGGGCTGGAAAGGCAGGAATTTGGCACAGGGGTGAGGTGATTTTCCTGCCACTTATCTGCCTGGTGCCAGGTTATCTCGGATTGTGCTGATACCACTCAGGGTGGATTTACTGGGTGTGCCCACGGCCTTGGTGTTTGTATAAATCCAAGGAAATCAGGGGCTGTTTCCAAGCACTTCAAAGCCTGAAACATCAGCCCAGCTGTGCAGCCCCTGTGCAGGTGATCCCAGTCTGCAGGTGCTGCTGGATTGGGACTGTTGGATCTTCAATAATTCGGGAAAATCCCCAAGGCTGTGTCCTTTGGCTCTCAGTCCTAAGCAGATTTTAGCTGGTGACTTTCAGAYGGGTCCCCTCCCTGGCAGCCTTTGGTTGGAAGGATCAGCTGAGAGCCTGGAGGAGATTCCCRTTTTTCCTGSTGGGTTTGGGACCCAAGTGCCTGGGATCATTATGGGAATGATCTTCAATGCCAAKTGGGACAGGGAGGGATGTTAATTTGGTTATTTTTTGTTATTTTTGCAAGCCTTTTGTCCCAAAGTCACAAACCTGTCACCCACAGCTCTGCCTGTCCCTGGCTGTGCAGGAGCATCCCTCGAGGCACGGCTGGGAAGGAGCAGATCCCAGTTTAGGAGGGAGGAAAACCCACCTGGCTCCTTGGATGAGCAGCAGATAAAGACTCCAAACACTCTGCTGGGCTGAGAGCCCTCCCAGTCCCAGTTCCCAGTTTGCTGCGGTGGGATGCAGGTGGATAATGGCCCTGAACTCGCTCCTACTTGGTTTCTGCCAGGTGGGRAAAGGTCGTCTCCAGGGAATTGACTCATGATTTGTGGGGGTCTCGCTCCTGACTTGCAGCACGATGAAGAATGGGAATTTTTTTTACAGTGAGGCCCTGCACAGGGTGCCCAGAGCAGCCGTGGCTGCCCCTGGATCCCTGGCAGTGCCCAAGGCCAGGCTGGACAGGGCTTGGAGCAGCCTGGGATGGTGGAAGTGCCCCTGCCCATGGCAGGGGTGGGAGGAGATCTTTAAGATCCCCCAGCTCAACCCAACCCAACCCAACCCAACCCAACCCAAGCCATGATTCCATAAAATCCTGTGCTACCAGATCCCAGCCTGGAATTCCTGCAGCTCCCAGGCTTTGCTCCCTGTGGAGGGACAGGGGGTGTGTGGGGACACGGCCACGTGCCCGGCTGGTGGCACCACGGGCGAGCCTCTGGCCGTGCCCGGCTGCCCGTTTGCCATCTATATTTGGTCAAAAAAATGACTGGGAATTGTTTGTTTGTGGCTCCTTGGAAACCCCCCTGTGGAAATGGCTCCTTTTGTTTGGTTACTCGGGGAAAAATATTTTCCTCTCCTTCTTTCACTGTTTTGAAACCTGAAAAAAGGCAAGGTTTAAAGGGCCCAGGAATATCCTGGAGTGTCACCAGGCTGTGCCCGTGGCTCCGTGGGCTCCGTCTCTCCCCGACACTCTGCTCCACCTTCCCGCACACCCTGACAATGGAAACACCATTTAAATGTCCTCCAAGTTTCTCTTCCCATTGAAAGAGGGGATTTATTCCCCCTTTTTTTTTGTAATCAGAATTAATGTGATTCTAATGTGTTCCTTTTGATCTTCAGGGGATTTTTTACACTGATGATCCCTAATTTTGAATTTTTTTTCTCCCTCTCTCTCTCCTCTTTTTTCTTTTTTTTTTTTTTTTTTGGTTTTAATTGTTTTAAAAAGCTTTAGCGAAAAGAGGGGAGAGRAAAAAAAAAAAAACCCATCCTCCTTCTTTGGCACATCTTTAACCTTTAAGTACCTCTGGAAAAAAAATGTTTAAAATATATTATACATTTTTAAAGAGGGTGCGTTTGACAGGTCAGTCTCAAACCTCTCTTTCCTTGCGCTGTGTTGGAATAAGACAATTTTACAGCTTGGATTTTTCTGACAGTTAAATTGCAATGTAGGCAGAGGGTGGAATAGGGATCCTGTCTCTTTAACTCTCTAACTAGACAAAGACTTTTCCCCTCTGAGAGCTGAGCCCGGGATCAGAACTGTCAGATGATCTCGTAGCACTTGGGAGAGTTTGCAAAGTCATAATTATATCTTTTAACCTGTCTTGCTCTTTGCAAAAGAAAGGTCCTATTATATTGAAATGAGATTATTAGCCATCAAATACTTTCTTTCTTGGGATTCTTCTTTCCTTAAAAAAAAAAAAATTATATATATATATATATATATAAAAAATTCAAATACCTTAACTACTTTGCAATTGAATTTTTATAAGATTTACTTTTCGCTAAATGAATGTTGGGGAGCGGCTGGGGTTTTTTGAAAGTGTTTTTAAAAGGGTGTTTTCAATATGCAGATGCAAAAAAAAAAAAATCAGACGAAATGTCTGAAATGTCACCTGGATAATTAAAGGAAGGTAAAGTTTTAGAGCTCAGTTCAGGTTTTTTCCCTAACCCTGGTGCTTTTCCTCATTTCAATGCCAAAAATATATTTTCCCCCAAAACCCAATCACTCCCAACCTTCCATTTTCTCTTTATTATTTTTTTTTTTTTTTTGCTGTGTCTTTTCTTCTTGAAAAAATGAAAATTAAACCCCAAATAAGTGGAAAGGTTTGRTTTTTTTTAATCCCCACAATGAAAATCCCCGCGCTGCAGAGTCAGTGCGGGCTGGAACAAAAGGGGACGAGTGCTTTAAAGCAATCGAGGTGTCACCAAAAGGGAAGGAAAATCCCATCCCAAATTCAAGGAAGAGCCTCTTCAAGGAGCTCACCCAGTAGCAGTTGGCACAACAGCTACACCCAGGCAAAATCTGGAATTCGAGATCAGGAAACAGCAGATATTTAGCACATTTTAAAATATCTGGCTGAATAAGGATTGCAATGAATATCAAATAATTGAAATCCCTGCACAATCTGATCCCAAGACCTCTGAAGCCAAGGAGGATCTTTCCACCTGCCCAGTGGCTCCAGCACCCTTTGCTGGGAGGGACTGGTGGCTTTAACGGGGTGATTCAAGCGCTGTAAATTCAAATTGTGGCACCCTGTCCTTTAGAAAGTCTCTTTGAAGGGCTGGGTGATGTTGTGGCCATAAAAATTCATCCTGAGATTCAATTCAGATGGAACAAAGGGCTCCTTCCCGGTGCACACAAACTCCCAGGATGGCAGGAGCTCCCAACTGGTTTGTGGGGGGCTTTTTTAAGGCATTAAAAAATTGAATTTTTAAAAATAATTTTTTAAATGCTCCGTAGGATTCTGCAGGAGTCTCCAGCACGGGAGGCACCTCACCAGTGTGAGTAGTTTAAGACAAGGGGAACTGTTACCCTGAGTAAAGTTACCCACAGGTTACGCATTGGGTGCACACCTCAGCCTGTATTTTCTTTTTCTGKTGACCAATTCTCCTCTTTTTTTAACTGCAAACAAAGAACAAACAAACTCCAAACAAACAAAACTCCAAGAACAAAGCCCATGCTTTAAGCCCTGATTAACCACACAGAGACGTCTCCTCACACACAGCCCAGGTGAGTGCCAGACCAACCCCACCCACCCCGTGTCACACCAGGCCCTGATTCASAACCAAACCCCCTCAGGAAAAGGGTTTTTTTCTGATGGAAAAACCATTTTTTTCCAGGAAAGTTTGGCATTCACTGAGCTGCACATCAGCACCTGCTGGATGTTCCAGAAATCCAGGCACCTGCTCAGGGATTCTGTGTCTCCAGAGCTCCCTCGTGCTCCTTTGCTGTTGAAACCTCTCCCTGCCTCACCTGCTTTTAATACTCACAAAACTRCTTCGAACTAAAAAATACATTTATTTTTTCATGGTTTATAGAACAAAGCCTTCAAGGAAATTACTGGACACTCTCAGCAGGTGTTCTCTGTCCCTCCAGCTTTTGGTTTCCTGCTGGAGCTGCAGCTCCGAGTTCAAGGTAGGAGCAAATCTCTGCTTTCACCCCTGCAATTTCTGCCCTTCCATTTCTTTTCCAAGGGGATGACTTCAGAGCAGAGGGTGGCAGATATTCACGGAGCTGCCTTTAATTGTCCCTGCGTGCTGGGGAGCCGGGAGATGAGAGCAGAGAGCCACTCCGACCTGTGTGCATTGGCAGTGGCCCCCTGACTCACTGGAGCAGCTTCAGTTTACACCACCGAGGATCTGACTTGGAATTCCAAGGCTTTCCAGTTGCTATCATAAATACCTCTTCTTTTTCTTGGCAATGAAGCAATCTAGAGAGTGGTTCCAAAAAATTAAAAGAAGCTGTTGGCAGATGTGTCTATTAGTTTGAGCTGGAGGGTTCGGGCTTTTTTGGAGGCTTGGGCTCAGACGTGGGGTAGCCTGGAGGCTTCTGGACATCCACAGTAGCTTTACCTTTGGCTGGGCTGTTGTTCCTGGAGGAATGTGCTTTGTTGAGGTGTAGGAGAGGTTTAAATGAGAGATCTGGGAAATAGGGAACGGGAAGAATTCCAAAGCTGCCCCTTGTCTCGCTGATGACCCCGGTGAATTCACACCGGTGAATCCCCACGTCCCAGGGATGGAGGTGTGAGTTAGGCCACGTAAGCACGAGGTGATGTCCAACTTTGCCTGTTTAAAACACTAAAAAACCACCTTTCCCAAGGGCAGATTCCTGTAGAAAACGCTCTCAGCCTCCTGGGAGCAGAATTCCTCGGAGGGGCCGTGCTCGGGAAGCGCGGCAGAGCCAGGCCTGTCGCTGCCGTGGCCGGGGCGTGGGGCTGGCGCCGCTGTGGGTGTGGGTGTAAACACGAGCCACGAGTGCCAAAACGAGTCAGGTGTGCCAAGCCCGGCGTGCCCCAGGTGTGCCAAGCCCGGTGTGCCCCGGGCGTGCCAACCCCAGCGTTGTGCCGGGCTGGGGCCCCGCTCCTCCGCAGCCTCTCCGSAGCGATCCGCGGCCTGCTCCCGGTTCCAGGGCATGTGGAAGCCGCCGTGTTTGCCCTCCTTTGGCAGCCCTTGGAGGCCCTGGAGGGCTTCCTTGAAGTTGAGAGTGGCTTTGCAGAGCAGGGCTGGGAAAAAAACGAGGAGAAACGAAGTTTTGGTTGGTGGAGCTCCCCTCAGATGGACCCACGCGTGTCCTGCTGATCCTGTGCTCACACTCACCTACACAAATCGAGGTGAAACTCTATAAATTCCCAGCTGGAGCTGAAATTGCCTGGATTTTATCATTTAGCCCTGGAACTCATTCAGGAAAAGCATCAAAGCCTTCTGCTCCATTACTGGTGCTGAGTTGAAGTGGCTTTGGGGGCTCAGCTGACCACACTCCCRGAGAGCAGAGCAGTGCAGGAATGCCCACGTGCTGCTCTCTTGGGTTCTGCCAGCCAGGAACCAAACCCTTGGTAAAATCCCATTGCTAAATTGGCTAAAATCCCATTGCTCCTTGTGGTGTCACCCTTCCTGACAGGAATCACTGGGTCTGTGGGAGCAGCAGCTCCAGCGAGGGGAGGAAGGAGTTGCTGTGGGCATTGTTCACCTCGTCAGGTCTCTGTGCTGGCCTGGGGGAGTTGGTGTGGGCCCAGAGAGCAGTGCAGGCAGGGTTTGTGTTGGTGTGGCCTTTTGGGGCAATACCAGCTCCCCAAACTTTGCTAAGTGGAGCATTTTCCCTAAAGCAGCTCCGCTTTTTGCTGCCAAGACTGTCCTATCACCTCCAGATACTCAGCACTTTCCAGGCTGGATCAATGGGCAATTGTTCCAGAAACACGTGGAACTTCCCCCGCCTGCCTCTCTCCTTCTGTTGTCTTGTGTTTTCGTTGGGGTTTTTTTAAAATTTTATTTCAACCTTTAACAAAACCCCCAGAGATCCGAGCAAAAATAGCCCGAATAAGAAAACAAATTCTATCATAATTTTTCTCCAGGCCAGGGAAATAATTGCCCGGCGTGCTCTGCTCCTCCTTCCCAGCCCCAGGAAGGTTTTACGAGCTGGAGCAGCCGCTCTCTCAGGAGGTGCTTGAGARGAAAAGGAGCCCACGGAGCCAGGGCCGTGTTTTCCATCTGCTGTTTCCCCATGGAAGCCAGGCYGTGGCTCGGCCCAGGCGGTGACAAACCCCTCAGATCAGCGTCAGGGAGCTGAGCCGACACCCGGCCCCGGTGCTGTGACTGTTCCCGGGGACTGGACGCAGCTCCATCCCACATTTTGGGTTTACGGGCCCCGCACAATAATCACCTCTTAACTCCCCCTCCCTCCCCGGCTCTCGGYGCTGAGCAACAGCAGACGGGAGATTTCATGTGCCATAAATATTTAGATTGTGCCTGTGTGTTTATAACACTTGCTCGGGGTGGGACTGGAGCAGCTCACGCTCAGCAGCAACACCTGAGACCGGGGAAAGTTTTCCGTCGCCTCACGGGGACCACGGAGCAGCCCTGAGCCGGCCCTGCCGGGGGATCGGGAGCTGAGTTGTCCTTCCCCGTCCTCCTGCTGGAAAACAGCAACAAGGACAACGTGAGGGGGACTTCRTGGAGCTGCTGCTCCAGAGGATCCTGGAAAAAAAAGCTGTGTTTGGGATAGAATGGGAAATTTGTGCGGTGTTACCAAGGGAAACAGGTCCCACGTGTGCCCCCGAGGTTCCAGGCCTCTCCAACACAGAATCCCAGCCTGGTTTGGGTTGGAAGGGACCTTAAATCCCATCTCATCCCACCCCTGCCATGGACAGGGACACCTTCCACTATCCCAGGTTGTTCCAAGCCCCATCCAACCCGTCCCGTGGCATGATTCCTCTTAAAAAAGGTGGAATAACTAAAACAGGAGGGTTTTAAGAGCAGGTTAGACCTCAGGAAGGACATGAAAGGGGATTTTTGGGAGCGCAGGAACAGCCCAGCTGAGGTTCTAGGCCCTCTTCCACAAGGATCAGGCCAAGCTGTGCAGTGCTGGTGGCCCTGGTTGGATTGGACTGGGCAGACTGGGAGGCCCTGCAGGGCAGGCCCCGCGCTCAGCCCAGCGCTCTCTCCAGAGCACCGGGGCTCTGAAGTGTTATGGAATTTTTGGGGCTTTAATAAATGTGTTTTTACGAATGTTTCTTTAGGGGAAAATATTTTTCTTTTGTTTCTCTGCGTAGCCTCTTTAGGACTTGCTGTGGAAGTGCAGCCAATAGTTTGAGCTTTGGCTCTTTTTTCCCATCCTGTGCTTTTTTTTTCCTCTCTTTTTGGGTTTTTTTTTTTTGGAGAAGAAATAAATCTCGGTTTTTAGTCCCTTCCCTTGCTCCTATTCCACCAACCTGCGGGGTTCTGTGCTGGGGATTTAGAAACAGGAAAAATGACTCCATGGCAAACTTGGGAAGGGTTTTCCTCCCTGGGCAGGAGGTTTGATATTTGTCTTTGCTCCAACCTTTTCCCTGGAGCCTTTAATGCTCATCACAGTCGGAGATAAGACATCACAAAAGATGGGTAATGAGGGACACCCAGTTTGGTGATTGTTGGTTCCTCTTTACCACCAGTGGCAAATTTCCAGTTTGGCGCAGTGAGGACTGGAATGAAGAGGGGGGAAAAAAACCAGAGAAACAGAGCGAGAAAACCCTTCCTCATCTTGTTTTAGAATCAGCAGATGGAAAGGAAACATAAACTCAATTTTATGTGGATTAGAAGGCACCTATAAAGAGTCCTATGAACTGAGACACTTGGCTCTGTTACCCTAACGATACCTACGGAACAATATGTGAAACCTATTACACTCCTGGCTGTGGGGGTGTGGATATATTTATATGTACACGGACGGAGAAGGAGCGAGAGAGACGAAATATGGGGCCTTTATTTTTATTGGCTTCTGCGAAGAATAAATTACACAGCGAGGGCAAGGTTAAATTATTGTAAATGTCTGTATGAAAGGCATCACTTAATTATTAACAGTCTGCTACAAATAAAAGGTACAGATGCTAAAATGGCCTGACCTGCTGGACTGGGGGGGGGTTGGTTCAAGCTGGTGCTGAGGCCCACAGCTGAYTTGTTCTGTCGGCCAGGCTGGAAAAAGAGGCAGGGTAAGGTTTCATTGCAGGGTGGCTCCGAGCCCTCTTTCCCAGCTGGCAAGGGAAGGCTTGGAAAATGGGGCAGGGGAAGGTGGGAGCATTCTGAAATCAAGAAGAGATCACTATGAGGAGAAAGGATGCTTAGAACCACCTGGATGGGGAGAAGATGGAGACTCCAAGAGTATAACTCCCTGTAAATTCTGTTGTACAGTCTCTCTCCCCGCTGTGTTTTGCCCACAAAGGGCAAATCCAGAGTGGATTTGAGTTCCYAAAGTGGGATTAGGAAACTCACCCCTGTCCCAGTTAGGAAAAGGTCAGAATGTCTTTAAAGAGGGGGCTGCACCTGAGCAATCTGCAAAAGGTAACTCACAGAGAAAACCATCCCAGCACGGAATTTCCACAGGGAAACTTGGAGGCTGCACCAAGTCGGGAGGAAAAAAAATAAGAAAATCTGAAACTCCACCGGTCTACAGGAATGAAAGAACTCCGTGGAAAGCTCTGCCTTGCACTCAGTCACCAAATTAAAGCTGCTTTTGGCAGGGAAGGAGCCGTGTCTGTGATTCCACGTTCAGCCTCGGGGCCAGACGGAATCCCCTGGAGCAGCTGGGCCCACCCCCTGCCCATTCCCACCCTCTCCTGCACRCTCCAGCCACTCCCTGGTGCAGCTGGAGCATCATCTCTCAGGGACAGACATCCAGCCTTGCTTTAAGATCCCAAAATCCTTGAGACTTTGCTGCCTCCCCCCTCGCTAAGCCCTTCCAAAGGCTCCGTGTGCCAACACCACCGTTTKCTCCTATGGAAAAACAAGGATGGCGAAGGAAACATTCAGTGTGAGTTTGATCCTGATGGATTTTCAAGCAGTTGGACACCTGAGGGGATGGCACAAAGAGAAGGAGGCCGGATAATCACTCTCCAGTGGTCCTTACACCCATGTGTAGGTGCAGAGCATCCCCATTCCYGCCTTTGAACAGAGCTGTGTAAAGCCACATCAGGTTATCGCCCCGAGCTTTCACCTCCTGACTTCTGTAACAGGAGGACACAACCAAAAAAACACCAATTTCTTCTTCCATGTTACTGAAATTCCCATCAGTGGCTGTGTCTCTGCTTCCTGCTTCCTCTTCATCCCCTTGACTCTGGCTGCTCCCTGCAGGAATGGGCCTGGGGGCTCCTCAGTGCTCGGGTTTGTGTAGAAGGTGTTGAAGAAATCACTCCAGAAAAAGGGAATTTTGGTGTGGTTTCCCATCACTTCAGACTTCTGCATGAAGGTTTGGGAATGTGAGCCTTGAGCTGGGGAAATGTGAAGTCCAGGTGGAGGCTGGTCAGACGGAATTAGTGACAGGTAAATTCTCTGCTCCCCAGGATTCCTCCCATCTCTGCGTTTCACCTTTGTGGGACTCTGACGTTTTCCCACAAAGCCCTCGATGACAGCAGAGCAGGAAAACACTTAACCCACTGCTCCTTTGAGTCCTGGTGCTGCAGGAAAGAAGAGCAGAGGCTTTTCCCTGCTCCTGGCACACAGGGATAGAACTCCTGCCGGGGAAAAGCTGCCTCCACAGGAGGTACATCTCGGAACAAGGGGGAAGCGTGTCGTGACCAGGCTCCAACAGTAGCACAGCCTGCTCCAGACCCCATGGGCTGCTGAGAATCCCTATCCCTCACATCTCATGGACTGCCTTGGCCCCTCTCCAAAGGCCCTTGGCAGCCGTTCAAGGCCTCGCAAGGTGCTGAACACGCCGACGTTCCTTTTGTCTCCGGCGTGTGTGTGTGTGGGGATGGATAACCCCAGCTTCCCTGCCGGAACGGGGCTGGGATTCGGCTGGAGTAGCAGGGTAGAGCTGCAGGTGAAGGGTTTGTAAGGTGGCTTCAMCTTGCGTGGGAGCTGCAGCTGTTTCTCCAGAGGTTCCTGGTGGGTGACCTCGGTTCCACTCGCGGCTGTGGGCAAAGCTTTGGCAAAGTGTCAGGAATGTTGATGAGATCCGTGCAGAGCAGGACGGGGACGGAGATGTTGTTGGAAGCCCCTTTTTGTGCAGCTGCTGAGTGGGGAGTGCCGGTGGTCACTGCTCGGGGCTGTAGCTGCAAAGGGGTCCGTGGTGGTTGGTTGAACGGGATGGGGGGATTTTTGTTGTCGGGATTCAGTGGGAAGGGTCRGGAACAGCAGAACTGCCACCAGGAGCTGGGGGTGGGACGGGAAGGAGTTCTGGGAGATTCACACCTCTCCAAAGGTGCAGGAGCGGGGCAGGCACAGGGGCAGGTGTGTGGGAYGGGGCTCCTCCACCAGTGTCCTGTTCCCACACCCTCTTCTCCCACCCTGAGGGCAGCCGTGGCTGAGGGTGAAACTCCTCGGGAGCAGCCAGGGGCTGTAAAACCCGGGATCGACACGAAAGGGAAAAAGTGACAGGGTTGGAAAAGCCAGGCCGGCCCCACCTCGCAGGGTCCGACTGGAATGTGTTTGCTCTGGGGAGGGGAGCGGTGCCGGTGTTGGGTTTGTAACGTGAACCCTCTGCAAATACCTCCGGGGCAGACAGGTCCCTTTCGGGCTGTGTTTATTTAATAAAGAGCCAGTGAAGTAACTGCAATTTCATTGTCAATTTACTAATGCGTTACAGTTATGTTTCTGAACCTCATTGTTTGGGCTCAGGAGCTCGCAGTGCCTGGCCAAAACTTTCCTTTTTTCTCCCCCTTATTCCTCCCCTCAAGTGTAAAACACRTTTTATTATGACTAGAATGTCTTCTATTTATCAAAAACTGGGATTAAAACCCTTGACTCCCCCCTTCCACGCACATATCCAACTTGGCAGCAGGTCGGTGATTAACCTCCTGAAAGCTTCACTTGCTCACTCYTTTTTTTTTTTTAAAGTCTTTTTTTAAAATTTATTTTAAAGAGAGGTAAAACCACGCAYGTTTGCGCACACGCTGACACATAACACACACACATTTTAAAAGTTCATCTGGGAGGAATACAATGGAAACTCTGGCTGGAAAAGCCACGGAGCCGTGCGTCTTTGTGGTCTGGGAAGTCTGACTTCGGCCTCCTACTCTTTTGGATGGAAATCTGGGGTTTGAGGCACGATTGCACGTTCTTAATAATAATAATAATAATAATAATAATAATAATAATAATAATAATAATAATAAAAACCCCCAACAACCACCCAGCCCTCCCCAATGGGGAGTGAAAAGGAGAAATGAGGTTTTTGGATGAAGAGGGGGAGAGGGTGGCAGAGCAGCTGCTGAGTTGTTTTGGGCTTGAGCCTCAGCAGGTTCTTCCTGCTCTGGGAAGGGGTGGGGTCACTTTCAGCTGAGGTTTAGTCGATCCCCTGGCCCCACACAGGTTTATATTCACCAGGAATCCCTGTAGGAGAGGACTTTCCCCCTCTCAAAGCTGTAGGAAGAGCCTTGGGTTCATCGAGTCTGACTTCAGGGCTGATGTGGTGCAGGGGGGATGTGGCAGCAGGGTGGGACATTTGGCTCCACACAGGACACRGGGACCTTTTTGGGTCCCACCCAGGCGATGTTTTTGCTCTGCAACACTGAAAACGTCCCTATCCCACATTCCCGGGGTGTTTTGGGAGCAGCTCTACCTGTGGGTACCTCTCCGTGTGTCCACATTCCCATCAGTAACGGGTGACATCCACAGGCAAAGCTCGGCCTGTTTGATTATTTCTCAGAGGATTTGGGGTTTCGTTCTGCCCAGGACACTCCAGGTGTTGTTCCCTGGGGCAGAGCTGTGCCAAGGCTGTGCCAAGGCTGTGCCAAGGCCGTGCCACTGGGATGATGGAGCTGCCTGTGGATGTCTCAGGGTCGTTTGAGCCGGGTTTGTCTCTCCCTCTTGGAGCCGTTTGAGCTGAGGTTTTGAGCTGAGGTTTGTCTCTCCCTTTTGGGCCTGTTTGAGCTGGGATTTGTCTCCCTTTTGGGGCCATTGGAGCAGGTTTTGTCTCTCCCTCTCAGGGCTGTTTTAGCAGGGTTTTTCTCTCCCTTTCGAGGCCGTTTGAGCCAGGTTTGTCTCTCCCTTTTGGGGCTGTTTGAGCCGTGTTTTTCTCTCCCTTTTGGGGCTGTTTGAGCCGTGTTTTTCTCTCCCTTTTGGGGCTGTTTGAGCCGTGTTTTTCTCTCCCTTTTGAGGCTGTTTGAGCAGGTTTCTCTCTCCCTTTTGGGGCTGTTGAGCATGTTTCTCCCTCCCTTTTGGGGCCGTTCAAGGTGGGTTTCTCTCTCCCTTTTGGGGCCGTTCAAGCCGGGTTTCTCTCTCCCTTTCGGGGCTGTCTGAGCACAGTTTGTCTCTCCCTTTCGGGGCTGTCTGAGCACAGTTTGTCTCTCCCCGCTGCTCACACACCACTGGAGCACAGGCCTTTCCCCAGTCCCACTCCGAGCGTGCCCGGGGGCCAAAGGCCCTGCGGCAGCTGCGGCCCTGCCCTGCCCTGCCCTGGGCCGTGACCCCGGAGCGGGTCCCCGGCTCTGCCCTCAAAGGCTCCGATCGAGCCCTTCACGCCGGATCAGCTCTCGGGGCCCTCCACAGCACAGTCGTGACAAATTACATGGGATGGCTTCAGAGGGGACCCCTCCGGCTGCCCCCGGGCTTTGAAGCAGCCCTTGAACCCCACCTCGGGCCGGGGGCTCTTTGTGGGCCCGGGCCCGGCCCCGGCGCAGCGAGCGCGGCTCGCTCCGTAATGAGAAGGAAGATTTCTGCTAATCTCCTCCTAAATGAGGGTCTAATTCCTGCAGCAGAAACTTGTCAGCTGCTTGTTAACAGCCTCTCGGACCCGCGCTCACGTGGCCTTCATTATTTTTAGGAGGTTTGTTTTTTTTTTTTGGTTTTTTTTTTTTTTGGTTTTTTTTTTTTTTTGGTCGTGCCTTTGGTTTGGAACCGAAGCGTAAACTTTGCTTAAACGGAGCTCGTTTAACAAGCCCCGGCTTAAATCCGATGGTTTGGGAGAGAAATCCGGCAAGAAATCCAGCAGCACTGGTAGTGGGGGACGTTTCGTATTGAATTTTCCCCCTTTTCTTTTCTTCTTTTTTTTTTTTTTTCATTTTTAAATGTGGAAACTTTTAGGCACAATCCCGGCCCTGTGTTTAAGTCATTAAAACATCTTTAAGCATTTTCTGGTTTGAGTTTTCTTAGCAGCAGTCCTTTTCCTGGAATGTATTTTATTTTTCTTTTAAGTCGATGAAAAAAAAAAGAAAAAAATAATAAAAAATTTAAAAAAAAAAAAAAAAAACAAAAACAACAAAACCCGCCCCTTGCATTTCCAGGCGATTTTTTTTTTTTCTTAAGGGGAGTGAGGAGAGGGGGGCGGAGGAGGTTGTGGGATGAGGAAAGTGAGAGAACAGGGCCCTTTCTGTGCTTTATTTCTAATCCRCAGGAATCCATTTTAGCCTTTTATGGCTGTTGCACTTGCTGACAGGATTTACATTCTCCGTATGTTATCTGAAACATCACAATCTGGGGCTCCGGGATTGTTTCATGCCTGGGTTAAAAACACGCCGGTGCTTCTGGGAGGCTTCGGGGAGGGAGCCGGGGAAGAGCAGGGAAAGGGAGAGGGAAAGCTTTTGAAAAAGGGGAAAAAAAGAGGGGGAAAGCGAGAGCCGAGCACTTTGCAGGAGCTGCTGTCGGCAGAGTTCACGCCCCAGACAAACTGATGTTTAAGGGAAGCAGGGAGGTATTAGATCCCTTTGATTCCGGCCCTGTTGGAGCACAGTTCTGGGCTGGGAAAGCAGCGATGGAAAAATCCACCCTCTGCTGTCTCTGTCTGAAACCCCTCCGTGTCGAGCTGTGATGGAATCAATGAAAGGTTTGGGTTTGAAGGGGCCTGAAAGCTCTTCCAGTCCCACCCCCTAAAATATTCCACTACCCCAGGTTGTTCCACGCCCCAACCCGGCCTTGGACACTTCCAGGGATGGGGTAGCCAGAGTTTCTTTGGATAACCTGTGCCAGGGCCTCACCCCCCTCACAGGGACATCCATACATTTAAATTTCCCCTCTTTCAGTTTTTCAGTCATTCCCCGTTGTCCTGTCGCCGCAGCACTCGGATGCTCTGGTGACGGATGGATGGACAACAGCATCCAAAAACTTTCTTCAACGAGAGCTCCTGGCAATAAAACCTGATTTTGGTAGAAAAACCGAACTAAATACCGTGAAAATTCCAACTTTGCCAAGTGTTTGTTGAGAAAAGAGCAAACACTGAGGATGTGTCAATAGTTTTCCAKCAGCTACAAACGTTGCTGTGCCCATCCAGGGTATCCATGAGARCCTCTGTGATCCCAAACGCTCATCCCTCCCTCTGCCTCAGCCTGGATACCCCAAAAATCCCCAGGCTGGGCTGTTCCCCTCTGCATCCCCTGCTCTTCCCCACCACGTCTGGGCCATGTCTGAATGCACAAGGAGGTGCCACTCCACGTTGTTGGTTTTCTGCTCATGACCAAGCTCTAAGCTCTTAAGGTAGGGACTTCAGCTTTTTAATAACTCACGGGAGAACCCAGGGAAAATGTAAGTTTTATGGAGTCTAGAGAATATTTTTAAAGGATTTAGATGTCTGGAAAAAGTGTCTTAGGAGGTTTAAGCGCTTTGCAGTGGAAAAAAAAAAAATTAACAAATATTCTTATTTCTTTGTCAGTCCCTTTTGGGGCAGAGCAGCCGCCACATGTTCCGGGCAGGGCTGTGATCCCGAGGCTCTGGGCCAAATCCCAAATCCGTGCAAGGCAGAACAGCCCAGGTAGGGTGGGCTGGAGCTTGGCCCCGTGTGTGTTTACAGGGCGAAAGCTCCGTAATCACTGGAGATTTGAGAGATGATTATTTTTGGGGTGGTGCGAAACTCGCCGGGCTGTGAAAAGCTCCGTGTTGGAGAATCGGCAACATTATCCTGGATCCTAATCCAAACAAAGGGGGATTTGGGCTCGCCAGGCTCTTCTTGTGCCCCCCTCTCTGTGCTCCGTGCTGGTTTATCCTCTTAGCTGGGATGGAGCCGCCTCTCCAGGAGCTGGATCGTGGCTGGGCACCAGCTGGGGCTTTGTGCCAGAGCAGGAGGTGGTTTCAGGTTGGTCTGTGGCACCTGAGCTCGGGAAAAGCGAATTTCCCAGTGTGGCACTGGCACAGATCCCTCCACACATCGCTGRTCTCGTTTGGGGTGTGCTCCAGCCRGGATAAATCCACAAGAATTTCCTCATGGAAAGGGCGGTCAGGCCTTGGCAGGGGCTGCCCAGGGGGGTTTGGAGTCGCCATCCCTGGAGGTGTCCAAGGAAGGACTGAATGTCACACTCTGGGCTGGGGACAAGGTGAGGATGGGGCACAGCTTGGACTGGACAGTCCTGGAGGGCTTTTCCAGCCTCAGTGGTTCAGGGGGACACCTCGTGTGCCTCATCCCGTGTGTGTCCCTGCCTGGGTGTGCGCTGCCAGTGTCCTACACACAGATCCCTCCCGGATCCCGAGTTTGACCTGGAACTCGGCCCCTACCTCCCAGATAAGAAGGAGAGCAGGTTTGGATCAGATGCAAGGAAGAAATTCCTCCCTGTGAGGATGGTGAGGCCCTGAGATTGCCCAGGGCAGCTGTGGCTGCCCCATCCCTGGAAGTGTCCGAGGCCGGGTTGGACGGCGCTTGGAGCAACCTGGGATAGTGGAAGGTTCATGGAATGGGATGATCCAGCTCCCTTCCAACGAACCCATCCCACAATTCTACAAACACCCGGCACCCTGCCTGGCCATTCCTGTCCCCCAGCAGCCATGTGGAGTTTCTGGTGTCACCCCTCTGCCAGTGACCCACCCGTGGGCACCCCCAGCCAGGGCAGAGCCCCAGCACCCGCAGGAGTTGTGTTACTCCCCCCGTCCCTGCGAGTGAAAGAACCCACCTGCGTCTGCGGGGCCTGTTTGGGATTCCTGGGAAACTTTAACCTCTATTAATACCGCTGAATTATTCCTTCATATGGCAAAGCACTTATGTAAACCGATCTCCTCCCGCCTCGGAGGAGGCAGGCGCTGCTCAGATGGATCTACCTGCTCTCAGGGGGCTCCCAAACCCTCCACATTCCTCCATGGCGCTGCTTTTTTTTCCCCCCTTTACAGGAGGACGTGCGTGTGCTGGGAGCGGGCACGTGATGGGAAAAGGGGGAGAGAGGAGAAGGAAGGGAGGAGTGAGATCACCGGGATAATTGGCTCCGAGGCCTCTGGAGCGGCAGCAGGTTGGGGAGTACATTTGTCTGTCTCTCCGTCAAGTTTTGCCGAGCTGGTGTCTGAGCCAGACCTCCCCAGAGCTGGAGTAAATTAGGAGGAGGCTGGCTGGGGTCAAGTGGGCTTAGTTGTCATTTACACCGACACCTTTTTATGTGGCGGCAGCTCCCGGCGTGGCCAGAGCGCCGGGAAGGGGCTCCGTGGAAATGAGAACCAGGCCCAGGAGGTTCCTTTCGGCAGTGGCAGCACCAGGGATTCCCAGCCACCGGCACTGGGAAACTGTGGAATCRTGGGGCTGTCCTGAAATTCCTCATTTTGATCGTTTTTCTTTCTTTCTTGGGGTTTATGGCTTCTGCCCTTGGCTGCAAAGGCTCAGAGGGGGCTTTTTTAAGTAGGAACAAACGAGGGAAAAGATCAAACGTGTCACGAAATCGTGGGACTCCAGCAGATGGGGCTCAAAGAAAAGAATGCCAAAACAGCTCCGGCCTGGCGGTGCTGCTGGGTGTCACTGGGGCACAAGCAGACCTGGCCTGGGGCAGRAGTTTCACTGGGAAAGGTTTTTGCCTTCCCCCTGGCTGCCACATGGATGGCACACTCAGAATCAGGAAGAGACCTTAAAGTTCATCTCATCCCATCCCCCTGCYATGGGGACACCTTCCACCATCCCAGGTTGCTCCAAGCTCCATCCAACCYGGCCTTGGACACTTCCAGGGATCCAGGGGCAACTCCYTGTGCCAGGGTCTCACCACCCTCACAGGGAAGGATTTCTTCCTGATATCCCATCTATCCCTGCCCCCTGGCAGTGGGAAGCCATTCCACCGTGTCCTGGCACTCCAGGCTCTTCCCTCGGGCACTGGAAGGCCACAGTGAGCTCACCCTGAAGCTTCTCTTCTCCAGATTGAACAAACCCACTTGTAAAATGGACATGGAACCCCTCAGGGCATTCCTAAAGCAAGAATTCCTGGATCCCAGCTCCAGCTGCCAGGATCCAAAGTTGGCTCTCGGCCTGGTGGGAAGCCCACGGTCACAAATAATCCCGAGCACTTGGAGAGGCTTTGGCTTTTCCAGCCCAAGAGCAGAACAAGTTGGAAAAAGAGGAGTGGGAAGTTCTCCCCAGCAGATGGTTKGTTTGGGTTGGTTTTTTTTTTTTTTTGCAACCAGAGCTGAGGTTTGAAATTCCACCCACGGTTGGGAAATTCAAAATCCATTTTCCATCTCTCCGGTCACCCTTTCTGCATGGCTGAGGAAAAGGGATTTTGGAAGACTCTTTGCTTTGTTARGACCAGGTTCGAATTCAGCCTTTGGTCAGTTCTGAGAAGAGAGAGGCGTCTGCACCCCCAAAATTCAGCTGTGTTGGATTTTCTGCCCATACTCGACAGAATTAACCTCAGGTGAGGCAACAACCACAGCACAGTGCTAAAGAAATGCTGGGAAATGAGGCTTCTCTTGGCCTCCACAACTGGCTTTGTCCCTTGGTGCTGGTGACATTCCTGGCTGGCTCTGTCCTCTCTCCCCAGCACCAAGCACAGCAGGGACCTGATTCCACCTGARGCTCTGAGATGCCACCATCAAACCAGGCTGTCCCTTCTGTCCCTCCTGATCTCCCCCTGGGACTGCCCCAGGTGATGCTGCACTGGAAGAGCTGCCCCAGGACCTGGAAATTCCCGTGATTCCATGATTTTGGATGGAGCCAGCCTTTCTGGAAGGGGTGTTCTGGTCACTGCAGGGGATTGGGTTAAGTCTGGACAAATGGAGACAAAGGAATTACCAAGCAAAATGTCCTGGCCTGTCTTCTGCAGGAGGTCACCGAGATGATCTGTTTGTCCCTTCTGGCCTTTAAATCCACTAATCTATTTTCCCTTCCAGGAACTGGAACTGTATTCTGAGAACAGCCCCTTAGGAAAAGAGAAAAAAGCAGGCGAAGGAGGCCTTTGAAAAACAACAGCAAAGCAAAACCCCCTTCAAGTACAAAATAAACTGAGGTACAAGGTGCAATTAACAATGCACCAACAGCAGAGCCTGGAATGTAAATTGTATTTAAATAGGGCTGTGAAGAATGTTTCAGTCCCCTAAATGGCTTCTCTCTCCTGCTGCCTTGAACCTCCAATCAAGCCCTGCCTGGGAGTAATTTGGGGCTGGAAATTGTTGCCACACGAACAGCTGAAGGCTGGCAGGGTCACCGGCCCCCCGTGTCACACCCTGTCATTTTAGATTAAGATATGCAAAGGCGACACGGCTGCGAACTTTCCCTGGGCTGTGTCCATCCCCTGGCTGCGAGGAGAGGAAGGCGTAATTGGAGTCAACTGCTTGATTATGATAATTGCTACTGTCTGGGGGAAGAAACAGCCGAGGCCTGGAGCCTGAGCCGTGCTGCACCTTTGGGGTGCTGCCTGGCTGCTTGCCAGCAGATGGGCCCACCACAAAATGCCCTTTTCGGCCCCGTTTCGGCCCCTTGACCTCTGCTTGACCACTTGTTGACTCCGCCACTCCAGGCRGGGTCACGGGGGGTTTGCTGCTCCTTCTCTGCTTCCCACCGGAGGATTGGGCCTGAAGGATTTATCCCCTACGAGGGAAAAGGGCTTTTTAAAATTTRTCCCCGGCTCTGCTCGGCGGCACAAGCGGGGGATGAGGTGCCGTACATTTCCCACCGGGATATTTATCGGTTCCCATTGTACGGCCCGGCAGCAATCTGTGGGAAACACCTCCAGGAAGGCTCTGCTGGTCAATCTGTCACAGCCTGCCCATTCCCATTTGCTGAGAGAGCAGGGATGGTCCTGGAGGTCAAGGAATGAGGAGCGGGCGCCGGGATTTCAGCGCTTSCAGCGAAATTGAACGGGATCTTGTGGTGTTCCCTCGTGTCCCTTTGCCTTGGAGCCCCTTTGAGAAGCAACGACAACCCCTTCTCTTCGTTAGGTTTATTTTCAAGGCTTTTAAATGGTTTTGAGGTGCTGGGCTAGGGGAGGGAGGATCTCAGGAGGGTGAAATCCTGAGGAAATGTTGTATTCCCAAATCCAGCCCAGGTTTGGGCCTTGGAGCCATTGGCATTTCCAATGGGAGTTAAACACTTCCATACCCCTGGGAAGCTCGGCAGCAATTTCCCCTCAGCACACGGGAGCTGTAATCCTGCCCAGGAGTGGTGTGAGGCAGGGAAAGGCCCCGGAATGGAGATCCCATCCATAATTAAGGAATTCTTGTTAATTCCTGGCTATTATTTATTAATATCAACCCTCACTGCAAAGCTGCTGCTGTGGAGCAATAAGCCCAGCCAGAGCTCCAATAATAAATACCAACAAATTCATTGGATAATTGTTTCCTTGGTGTCGTAAAAGTTGAATAAAATTGGGAGGTTTAATRTTCGAAAAGCAGAGATCCCTGAGGAAGGAGATACCTGTCGGGATACCTGGATTTCTGTCACAGAATAATGGGATAACGGGATCCTTCTGTCCCTGGGCAATCTCCRGGAGTGCCCAGCCCCAGCTGCTCCAGGACAGGGTGCTCGTGCCCTCGCAGCACTTAAGGCAATGACTCAGGAGCCTGTGGCTGGGGGCTGTGACACCATTGATCCCATTAATTTATGGGATAACCAGTCCTTTGGGAGAGCTTCTTCCTAATCTCCATTCGTTCGAGATTGCTTTCTCCCTTTGCAGCGAGGAATTTTGCATCCCTTTCCTCTGTGAGCTTTCTTAAAACTCCGTCCCTGTGATTCTGGGGATCGTTTCTTTCAATTTCCGTAGTTTTGTTTTCTTTGTTTTTTCTCCAGCTCCTCAGGAATCACTTGGGGAAGGAGCAGAATAAGGCCTGCAGGTGAACTCTGCTTCTCCATAGAAGTCCAGATCTTTCTGACAGYTTTGTTTTACTTCACCAAAAAATTGCCAAAATACACTCAGGGCCTGTTCTCTCACTCCATTCTCAGTTTCAATAGGAAACTCCAAGAGCAGCTGACAAAACCCCTCTCACACATTCCCGATTTTCTTTTWCCAGATCCCGAGTCCTCGCTTGCTGCCAGCAACTCCTCCTCTTTCATCCCGGAGCTGTCGCTGCTCTGCTGGAGCTGCAGGTGTGGGGTCAGGAGCAGGACTGGAAGTGAGGGCTCTGTCCAGGTGTCCTGCAGGGCACCGGCTGCGGCTGCAAAACCCCGGCTGGGGCTGCAAAACCCCGGCTGTGTTCCCAGAGGAGCTGCTGGAAGTGGCTCTCTGGAAGCTGATTTGTGCCAGGGGGAGAAGTTTGGCGAGGAGAGCACAACARCCCCTGGCTGAGCTGCTGTGGAGGGCACAGTGAAGGGATGGGGGCCCCCAGCACCCCCTGAGCTGGGTCTGACCTCCAGGCCCCACTTRAATCACTGAAATAGAGCCATGAGCTCAGGGAGAGGCAGATCCATGCCCTGGGMACTCGGGAATGTGGTGGGATGGGTGCAGGACGCAGGGATCGGTGGGATGGGTGCAGGAATCGGTGGGATGGTGGGTGGGATGCAGGAATCGCTCATTTCTGGTGGCCATCACAGGCAGCTGCAGTCTGGATATGTTAACCAGGAGGTGATAAAACATTGGCTTTTCTGGAACTTTCCTTGCGAGTGCGAAAGCAAACCCTGAGCCCGGGAATGCGACGGTTCTTCCTGCTTTGATCACGAGTCAAACATGAAGGAAAAGTTTCACAAACCTTCAGCACTCAGACGTTGCCTCGTATCTCTGGTGCTGGAAGCAGTAAAACAAACACCCACCCCCTCCCCAGGCCAGCCCCGRGGCCTCACAGCAGGAGGGAAGGAGCATCACAGAATCCTGGAATGGTCTGGGTTGGAATGGGACCTCGCAGATCCCCTTGCCTGGCAGCTGCAATGGGGGATGATTTGGGAAGCACAGCTCTGCCCTCACCTGTGGGAGATGCCCTCACCTGAGGCAAAGGAGCTTTTCCCCTCCCTTTGGAGCTGGGGGTGAGGATGGCAGCCTCCTCCGTGGGTGCTTGGAAGTTTGGGAATACCGAATGCTGCCTGAGCGCCGCTCGCTCGTTGCTGCTGCCCTGCGGCCCATGGGGAGCCCGGCTCCGTGTCCCCATCCCATTGTCCCACGTCCTTCTGTGCTCCTACTCCAGCTGCAAGGGCTGGGGGGGTGGTGGTGCCCTCCATTAATTAAAATCCGGGCTCGGGAGGAGATCTGAGCTGCCGTCATCCCAGTATTGACTGGTTGGTGCTGGAAGTGCCAGCAGTGGGTTTGGGATGTGGTTTGGGAGAGCCGGGGCTGTGGTGACACCCTCGGTGACACCCCGGGGTGATGTCCCGTGTCTGGGTGCCAGCTCTGCCTGCCTGCAGAGGTGCTGCTCTCATGCAGGCAGGTGCTAAGCCGAGGTGCTTTAAAGCAGCTTTGCCTAAATCCCYGTCCGAGGTGGACACGGAGCTTCCCCCGCCGGCTTTGATGTGCTCGGGGCCTCTCGCCCGAGCTGTGATGTTTATCCAGAGCTGCTTCCTGAATTGGGAAGGGAAGGGAGGCCTGGCTGCATGGGGAAGCACGGATGGAGCCCGGCTCTCCTGAGAACCCAGCCAGGCTTAATCCAGAGCCCACCACGGCATCCTGCAAATCTCAGCTCCCAGAGCCCGCGGCAGGAGCGGCATCGGCTCCATCTCTCCCCTTCCTCCCATCTCCTCCYTCCTTCCCTCCCGGCTGTGCCCGGTGTGAGGGACAGGCCCAGCACAGAGAGGGGGCAAAGCTCAGGCGTCTTGGGAGCATCAGCCCCAAAAAAGGTGGCGGGGTGGGGAGGAGGYGTCTTTTTTTAAAAGAGAGCCATAAAAAAAAAAAAAAAGAAAAAAAAAAAAAAGAAACAGTAAACGCATCAAATAATAATAAAAACCCACCCTTTTCTTTGAGCCTCAATGTATGCTGGTGCAGTGCTTAGGGGATTAATCTCTTAAAAAATAAGTGCCATGTGAGTAGACAGGCAGTGATTAAGGTTTTAACTGATCAGTCTGCGTCTGACAGTGAACCAGCTATTATCTTAACGGAATCAAACGAACATTCAGAGCCTCCGCTCAGCCCCAAACATGAAAGGAGATGTCATCTGCTGGCAGTTGGCAAAGCCGCAGGGGAAGGGGGAGAGGGAGAAAGGAGAGAAGGGAAGGAAAGCAAAACAAGGGTGAGAAAAAGGGGGGAAAGGAGGGGAAAGAGGGAGAAAGGGCTGAGAAAGGATGGAGAGGTGAATAAAAGGAAGCAGCACRGGGAAGGAGACAAAAGGGAGAGCAGGAGAGGTTTGAAGAAGTGCTCTGCTCTGGTGTTCCTTCCCTTCCTGCTTTCCTGAGTGGTTTGGGAGCTGTTCCCGGAGCAATGGGGACCTTCGGAGCCCTGTCCAACCCTTGCCCTGCCTTTTCCCACAGCGGCCGCCAAGGTCTGCCCCAAACCAGGGAGGTCTGGCACTCTTGAACCTGAGGTCAGAAACAAGAGGGAGGAGAAGAATGGCCTTCAGGCCAGAGGGGGAAACCAGGGCAACCGGGCTCTTATCGGGATAAAAGGGCTTTATCTCAGAGCACTTCAACAAAACACACAAGCCTGAGAGAAGAGGCTCTGTCAAGTGTCCGGCGGGGCCACGCGGGAGAGGCAAATCCCTGCGGGATGGAGGGGCTC
>RAHM01000152.1:1631364-1652966 GCA_003713295.1 Parotia lawesii
CATTCCTTACACCACCAGAGCAAGGGCCGGGGCAGGTTTTGGGCTCTGGGGATGGAGGGCAGGTGGGATTTACCTGGGAATTTCCCCTGGGATGTGTTGGGAGACTGCAATGGAGCAGTTGCAGTCTCCAGTGCGGGAAATTGAGGGCTGGGAGAAGGAGAGGCTGCCTGGCAGAGAGGCAGGAGCTGCCTGGTCACGTTTGCATGGTCACTTCACATCAAGGGAACGCCGGGATTTATGGACTCGAGGGTGCAGGAGGAGCTGGGGCTGGAGGAGGACGGGAGAGGTGAAACCACCGGGGTTTGTTCACCCAGGGCTGTGGGACCGGGCTGGGAGGTGACTGGGACCGAACAGGGGGGAAGCCAAGGAGTTAGGGAGGAGATCRAGGAGCCCTTGCTGGGATTCCTAAAAATCCTACAGCAGGATTTTGGAGAGGGGAGGATGGGCCATGGGTTCCATGGGAAGGGTGTCACCCACGCTGGGGAAAGGCAGCAGGGCYGGAGCTGGCAGTGCCAGAGCTGGCAGTGCCCAACATCCCACGGACTGGCAGCCCCAGGATGCCCTCTGGAGCAGCGGCCCTTGGCACAGATCCACATCCACAGGTTGAAGGCTCGGACCCAGTGCCCTGCCAGTGACCCCCAGCACTCCTGGAATGTCCAGGCTGCACTGATCCCCTTTTCCAGAGGGGCTGGGAYGGTTTAACTCCCTGTGGTATCCTGCTCCAAGGGCTGCTTTTCTGCTTGATCCCTTTGGGACTCAGCCCTGTCCCTCCCCATTCCCTCGTAACCCCCTTTCACTCGTGTCCCTGGAAGATGTGATGCTCTGTGCCAGAAATCCTCTTTTTAGGGAGAAATATCCTGCTCTCCACCTGCSTGCCACGCTCCCCTCCTTGTTCCCTGGCCCTTGGCGTGGGGCAAAGCCCCTCACCRGAGCTCAGACCCTTGTGGAGACCTCAGGTGTCCTTCCCCACGGATCCCTCCCATCCCACACCTGCAGAGCGGCCCCGGAGCATCCCAGCATGGGGAGAACCATGAATTTCCCCCTCTGCCAGGCTGTTATTGCTCCGTGCCATCCCTGCTGACTCCATCCGTCTGCCTGGTGCTGCCGCTCCGTGCCAGGAGGGCTCTGGGAGTGCCAGGGTCACGACTGCCCCATTACGGGGCGAGATTTATCCTTGGCAGGTGTGCTGCGGGATGCTATATTATCCAGGATTATGAACTGTAACAGGATAATCTCTCTAATGTAATTCAAGCTCTCGACATGGCTTATGGCTCCTTAATGTACCTCAGACTGAAGAATTACAAGAACATTTTCCCCCCTCCCTGCCTTGTCAGCTCCTAAATGATTTAGGCAATCGCCTGAAGCCAGATCTTGGCCTCCAGTCATAACTCAGAGCAGTTCAGTAAATATGATGGGGAAGGAGTTTTCCGGGCTTTGCTCTTTCTTCCTTCCACTCTGCTCAGCCCTTGGTGAGCCGGGGAATGAGCAGGGAGAGCTGAGATGCACAGGGAATGAGCTGGAACTCCCAGGGAATGAGCTGGGAATGCTGGAACTCACAGGGAATGAGTTGGAACTCACAGGGAATGAGCAGGGAGAGCTGGGACGCACAGGGAATGAGCTGGGACTCACAGGGAATGAGTTGGAACTCACAGGGAATGAGCAGGGAGAGCTGGGATGCACAAGGAACGAGTTGGGACTCCCAGGGAATCATCAGGGAGAACTGAGATGCACAAGGAGTGAAAAGGGAGTGCTGAGACTCACAGGGAATGAGCTGGGACTCACAGGGAATGAGCTGGGAATGCTGGGACTCGCAGGGAATGAGTTGGGACTTGCAGGGAATGAGTTGGGACTCTCGGGGAATGATCAGGGAGAGCTGGGATGCACAGGGAGTGAAAAGGGAGAGCTGGGGCTGACAGGGAATGAACAGGGAATGAGCTGGGACTCACAGGGAATGAGCAGGGAGAGCCGGGATGCACAGGGAGTGAAAAGGGAGTGCTTGGACTCACAGAGAATGAGCTGGGAATGCTGGGACTCCCAGGGAATGATTTGGGGCTCCCAGGGAATGAGCTGGGAATGCTGGCACTCCCAGGGAATGATTTGGGTCTCTCAGGGAATGAGCAGGCAGAGCCAGGACACTCAGCCCTGCCCTCACCTCCCCACCGTCCCATGGCCTTCCTCCCTTCCTGCCCTCAGCTCCCAGCGTGGATTGCTGCCACCCAGACCCTCGAGGGCAGGGCACAGAGCACCCTGGGCACGTTCAGCAGGTCCCCTCTCGGGAGGGCTGTCCCTGTGTGACCCCGGGCTTGTCCCCCTCAGAGCATCCCCCCTGCCCGGCACAGCAGCCACGGCAGCAGGAGAGTGGGAGATTCCCCCAGGGAAGTCCTTTCCTGCGCCTGGAACGCGGCACTGAGCCACTTGGAGCCGCACAAAAAGCCCCTTCCCAAGGTCTCTGCCACATCCTGGGAGAGGAGACCCTCCCGAGTGCAGCCTGGCAGGATCAGATCTCTGCTCTCAGCAGCAAGACGGATTTCCAGCCACCTGAAGGAGGAGGGTTTTTTTTTTTCCTTCTTCTTTTTTTTTTTTCCCCTTCCCTGGAAGCTTCTGCAAGACAGAGCCTCATAAATCTCACCTCCCAAACCCCTCAGGCGGCCGGGTGTCTGCATCCTCTCCATCTTCATTTCTTTTCCCTGCTTTGATGCGCTGGGAGGCGGATGTGCCGTGCCAGGAGCCCGAGGTGGGAGGTGGGAGACTCCGTCCTCTCTGTCCCTGCCACGCCACGTCCCTGCTGCGACCTCGGTGGCACCTGGGGTGTCCTGGTGGAAGAGCCAGTGCAGCTTGGAGGGGCTGTCCTGGATTTTCCAGGGGCTGCTGTGATACAGGCGGTTCACAGCCCCTCAGTCACTGGGAATTCTGTGTTCCCTGCTGGGATTCCCTGTTGGGATTCCCGGTTGGATAACTCGGCAGTAATTAGTGGTTTGGTGGAAAAATGACCTCGTGCGGGTGGTTGGTTGTTCCTGGGATGTCCAGGCTCTCTCCAGGCCCTCCTGCTAAGCCAAGAGGGAGAGTTCCCATCTTTTCCATAACTGGCTTTGAACTCCACCTCTGTTCATTGCTTGSACTCCGTGGTGGATTTTGTGGTGCTGATTTTAAGCGGAATGAGGATCATTCCCATGGAAAAGACAAACTATTAAGGCAGCCCCTCTATCTCAACAATCTTCTGGGCTGGGGAGCAGCAGGATCCCGGCTGGCACCTGCCAGGAATSCTCCTCTGGAGTCACTGTCCCTGCTCAGCCCTTCCCTCTCTCCCGAGCCTTTCCAGTTCCCTCCCAGTCCCACCGTGATCCCTCCTGCAGCCGCCTCAGTGACCCCGAGGACAAAATCAACTTTGTAAACGGGGTGGGAGGGGAGGAAAGAAAGCAAAAGAGGCGAAAAAAAGCAGAGATTAAGGACAGGAACTGCTGGGAAACAAATTCCACCCGGCCACAGACTTCAAATAAACACCAGCTCTGCAGATGACGTGGAAAAAAAGTGATCCTGGAAAAAACACCCCTCCTTCAGCGTTGCCGGTGTGAGGCCTCGTTACCTGTTGCTCATGTGAGCCTGGCAGGTGTGTGAGGAGCTGAGGGATGGCTGGAGGGGGAAGGAAAAAGGGAATGTGCCAAAAGGAGGAAGAGGAAGAGAGAAGGGGGGAGATGCAGCCTCGGGCTGGGGCAAGGAACGGCCGAGCTTTTCCTGGGAGAGGGGACAGAGATTCCCTGTGAGCACATTCACCGGGATCCCGCCCAGAGCCTCGCCAGGGCCCCACTTTGTGCCCTGGGCACCTCTCCGTGCCCATCCCAGTGGGTGAAAATCCCTGAGGAGCTGCCGGGGCTGCCTGGGGAGGGCGAGGTCTGCAGAAGCTCGCACTGCTCAGGAGAGGAAAGCAGCCCTGGAGAGAGGGAACGAGAGGGATGAAAGGGAGAAGCAGCAGCGAGGTGAGGCGCTTCAAAAGCGCTCCGTGACTGCTCCAAAGGACACGTCCGGGAGCTGCGGGTGCTGGCAGGAGCAGGACAAGAAAGCCGAGTGTCCCCTGGAGCCGCGGGGGCAGCGGGCGGTGGCGGAGCGTGACGCTCCCCGGGGCAGGGCAGCTCCCGGCAGCTGTATTTACTGTTGCTGTTTGTTGTCGCCCTGGCAGCCTCCGTAATGTGAATTTTCTGTGTCACTGGCTGAGAGGATTCCAGGCAGGTTTTTGATAATGTGGGGTTTTTTTTTGTAAACCGGGGAGGGAGAAGGGGGGAGGGGGGGGGGGGGGGGGGAAAGGGGGGGGAAAGAAGCCACAGGCCCAGAGCTTTTAACTCCTTCGCCACCGAGTGAGTTTGGCTGGAGTTCGTGGCGCACAGAATCCAGGGATTTTGGGGCAGGTTTGGACCCGTGAATGTGGTGTCTCCACCGCACTTCCCTTCACAGCAACCTCAGCCCCATCCTCAGTTCCCAGCATGGAGAAGTGAACCCCCCGTTCAGCAGCTCCCCACATCCCTGCCCGCTCCCTGCCTCCCCCTCCCGTGTCCCTTCCCCAGCCACTGCTCGGGATTTTTGTGTCAAATCCCTCCCTGCCTCAGTTTCCCCTCCTGGAAAAGGGGGAGAGAGAAAGTGCCGACAGAAAGCAGTGCCCAGCTCGTGCCATCGCTCCTGGGGGTGGCCAGAGGCAGTGCCAGGTTGCCCGGGCAGGTGCCCACTTGGCAGTGAGGGGCTGCATCCCCTCAGCCCGAGGCTTTTGCCACTTGAAAGCCAGACAAGGAAATTGCCGCGGGTTTGATCTCTCCATAAACAAACTGGGAATCCAAAAGTAATCTTCTGCTCCTTTGTTTTCGGGCAAACAGAGCAGCAGCATCTGTCCCCTCCCGGCTCTGCTGCCAGAGCCCTCAGCCCACGCTGAAAGGCGGCTCCAGAATCCCTCTTTTCTTCCTTTCTCTCTGTTTTCCTTCCCTTTTTGTGTGGTTGGGATAAAGGGCGTAGCACGGAGARGTGCTGCTGGGGACAGGAAGGAAAAGCTGTTTGCAGAGTGGAGGAACTGGCAGAGCATCCTCAGGCCTCTCCCTGCCTCCCAGGTGGCACCTCCGGCTTAACCTCTTCCTTCCTGTGACACAAAAGGAKATCTCTGCCAGCCTTTGCCATCTCCTCCCAAAAGGCCGCCTCGGATTAACCCTTTGTTCGCTCTCCCAGAGGAGAAACAGGGATTTTCCTTCTTGTCCRGTCCCTCGTTTCCAAGTGCCTGTTGCTGTGACCCCAGGACTTGGCACGGGACAAAGAATGAGCCTGGAATCCGTGTGGTTGGGCAAACATGGCACTTCCAGCCCTGGATTTCTGGGTTTTCCACCAGCTGTGCTCCCCTGGGGTCCCTCTTGTCACCTCGGTCCCTTTAGGGAAACTGAGGCACCAGATTCCCTGGGATCGAGCAGCAGAACAGAGGTCGAGACCAGCTCCAGCACCGCTTCCCCCACACCTCGTGGGGTCTCACAGCTCCCTCAGCCCCCTCGGAAGCTCCGGTCACCTCTGCTTTCCCAGCCCTCGGATTTCAACTCCCCTCACCCGGGCAGGAGCCGCGTGAGCCCCTGACTGACACTTGATTGACAGAGCCAATTAGCCAAACGAAGCCAGCTGCATTCAGCCCGCAGCAGGCTGGGGGAGGAGGGGGGAACCGGAGGGGAGGCCAGAATCCAATTCCTCTCCCATCAGGCGTGATTGCCGGTTTTGTTTTATTCTCAGCCTGTTTTTTTTTTTTTTTCCCCCGGAGCCGCCGCCTCTGGATGCCACTCAAACGGGGCTCGCAGCCTCCCCTCGGGCTGCCAGGGCGCTCGGGGTGGGGGTTGGCATCACCTGGGCACGTTCTCCCAGCTCTGGGATTTCCCCAGGTGAAGCGGGGAACTCCTCGTGCCGTGACACGTTCCAGATGAAAGCGCGATGCAGGGAAGAGGCGCAGCCCCTTCCTCGCACACGGAGGATGGAGCAGGGGGGATGCCCSGGCCGGGCGGGGCTCAGGTGGGGCTGCCTGGGATTTGTTCCCTTCTACGTGGCCCTTTCAGGTGGAGGAGCTGGCCCGGGAGGAGGGAAGCCGGGAACACGCTGGGGACAGGCTGTGCACGGAGTTTGTCTCTCCGGAGATCTGCGTTTCTTCTCCCGCGATGTTTCTTGACTCATTTCCTCAGCTCGCAGCAGATATTTACTTAACCCCGCGGCTGCTCCGCTCCGGGAACGCCGAGTCCGGGGGCTGCGACTGCTCTCCCTGCTGCCGTGGTGACGCGTGGGGGCTCACAGCCCCTCGGGGACACGCAGGGGGACGCACACGGGTGGCAGCGTGCCCGCAGAYGTGGCACCTCGCTGCCCGCTCTGGCAGGGCTGCGGTGGGCAGCGGGGCACAGCATTTCGGGGTGCAGGGACAGTCCCGTCACACGCAGCACGGACAGGTGTCCCCGTGCCAAGCCCAGCTGCTGCAGGTGACAAATCCCCCGGTGTTTGGTGGCCAGGACACAAAGCCTTGCGTGCCCAAGGTACTGAGGGCATCAATCATCACGGATTTAAGTGCTCGTGTCTCCGTCCGCCAGCACGCGGGTTTGTCACCTCCCTCGTGCTGGGGACACTCCAGCAAGACTGGGACACTGCAGAGGAAGGAGCCCCCTCACTTTTGCCGAGGCTCTTGGGGTGGCTGAGGCCTGTCCGTGACCTGTCCCAGCCTTCTCTCTTCCCAGCTGTTTTTCCCAGCCCAGCCTGAAGCCGTTCTCCCTCAAAGCCCTCCTTGTGCTGCAATTCTGGCAGCCAAAGCCTCTTTGATGGGTGGAGAGCCGGCCCTCGCTGACCACCACCAGGCTCTGGACAGATCCCAAAGCTTTTCCAGCTTGTGACCACTGCTGAAAGGGTTCATTTCTCCCCCTAATGAGATGCAGCCCTGGCTGGGGGCACTGCAGCATCTGCTCAGCAGCTCGGAGCAACCAGGCGGAACAATCTGGTCGAGGGACAGCGAGGAACAGTTTTGGCCAGGCCGAGGGGGTCACACAGCCCTTCCTGCGGCGCTTCCCTGGCTCCTGCAAGAGGGATCCCACCCAAGGAGCCTCCAGGAACGGTGACACTTGGATGGGGTGGGCGTGGGTGGGCGGAGGAAGCTGCAGAGAGCTCAGGGTTGGCACGGCCTGAGTGGCCCAGGGGTGGCACTGGCTCGGGGGGAGCATCCAGCTGTGTCACCCTGTCCCCATCCTGCAGAGCCACCACTGTCCCAGTGTGAGCCGCCGCCACCTGAGCCTGGGACAACGGACTGGGCAGAGGGGCACACGCACAGCTGGCCCGGCATGCAGAGAGCTTCCTCCTCATCATCCTCATCCTCTTCCTCCTGCTCTGCTGGTGGAGGCTTCCCGAGGGCAGGGAGCTGGCAGGAATTCTGGCAGGAGCAGCGTGTGAGCCTCCAGCTGGGAGAGGCACATGGAAACGCACCGGGAGCTTCCCTGCAGCCAGTTCGTGCCCCAGCTCAGCGCACATGAAAAAGTCATTCAAGGAGCCACTTGAAAACGGCCTCGCGCTCCCCTGGGCACACTCGGGGTGTCAAATGATTCCCAATCATCCAAGAAAGTCTGATCAGCCTTGGATGGATGGAAAGAATCCGGCTGACTTAGTGAGCTTTGGATGCAGCCCGGAGTTATTAGGAAGTAGCTCTCAAAGCCTGCAACAGRCAGCTGAGAGAAGTGAAACCCTACCCAGGTGTTGGAGATCCTTAAACTGGGAAGGAATTTTTCTTCCCCTTGGCTCTGGAACAACAACAACAACAGCACTTTTTTTTTTCTTTTTAACCTTTTTTTTTTTCCTTCCAGCTTATTTCGGAACAGGGCAGGCAGGCACTTCTCCTCCACCTCCTCCTCATCCTTCTCCTCATCCTCATCCTCACTGGGGTTGTCTGGAKCTGTTTGAAGGCAGGACTGGGGGCTGTGCCAAGGGTTTGCATCTCTGCCAGCGGCTCTGCCACAGCCCCGGGGCAGCTCCACGCTGAATTCACCCCACAGCCCGRCCTCTGCCAAGGGGACCATGCGGACAAGGAGGAAACTGGCAGCAGTCCTGGAAATTGAAAGCCCTTCGCACTGGCCGGTGCTTTAAAATAAAAAGTATTTGTGATAAATTCATGAATTAATATCGCTCTGCCTCCCCGAGTCCTCCCAGTCGCTCTCCCTGTCCGCGGATGGGATCCATGGAAGCAACCCCATGGATAAACACAGCTCTGGGCCTCGCCCCGGCTGCCCGAGAGTGTAATTCCCCTGATTGCCCCGATCCCAGGAACGCGTCCCGGAGGGGCCGTGGCTGCCAGGGAGGTTCCTGCGCCGCGTTCGGGCCCCGCTGGCTCGTGCAGGCCCTTCCCGGAACCCGCCTGCCCGGCTCGCGCGTTTCTGGGAATGAGGTCCCAGCGCTGTTGGTTTGGGGAGCCTGCCAGGAGTGGGGGGGATTGGGGGGAACGGCGAGGGGCCCCTGCTCTGCTTAACCCCTTCCCTGCCGGCGCCAGCGTTGGGAATTTCCACAGGGATGGGCCCAGCGGAGGGATGGACTCTGCCTCGCTCCGCGCCAGGGAGGAGCGTCGGAGCCCGCTGCATCCATCCCCCTCTCCGCGTCCAGCGATGCCTCTGCGGCGTCTGGCGGAAAAAGGGAGGGAGAGGAGAAATTTCCAGCCGCAGCCAAGTCTGAGCCTCGCAAATCCCGGCCCATCCCTCACGGGTTAAGCGAGCCCAGGGCTGCGTGTGCTAAGGTCAACACAGGCTGCACCTGCCCACGGGCTCCTGTGCAGGAGCACAATTGACGGCTTGTTCCTTTCAGGATTGCCGTTGGAGCGCGGTGCCCAGGCCCCGGGCCAGCCTGCTGATCGCATAAAATATTATTTGTGTTTAAAAATTCCAGTAATTGACTATGCACCGGTTTTTTCCGAGCCTTCTGCCAAGGGCAGTAAAAATCAAAATCCGTCCCAGGTTATTTTCATCATGCAAATTCCCATTTCTGTAAACAGGAGTGCRGCGCTGGGAGCCGGGGCCGGCGGCCGGGCCGGACGCCAGCGAGAGCCGGGAAGGCGGCCGGAGCGGGGGCAGGAGCAGCTCGGCCGTGCAAGGTGCAGCCACTCAGAGCTGCCCCAGCCAAGCCCTTCCTGCCCCACAGGGCCTTGGCCATCCCCTGGTCCCTCCTGGGTGTTCCATCCCTGTGTCTTCATCCCTGTTGTCCCAGCTCGACCCTCTGTGGGATCTTTCTCCTGGGGTTCGGCATCTCTGTGCTCCGCTGCTGCCTCCGAGCTGCTCAGCCCTTGGGATGCCCCAATCCCAGGAAATGTGATGGATTCACGTCGCTCTGCCTCCCTGAGTCATCCCAGTCGCTCTCCCTGTCCGGGGATAGGATCCATGGAAGCAACTCCACGGATAAACGCAGCTCTGGGCCTCCTGTCCCTGCCCAGCCCTCACCTCTCCTGTCCCAGCCAGGCTGGGAGAAGGGAGCGTCCCTGAGACGGGAACTCGGCGTTTCCTCGTGGAAACCCCTCGCAGGCTCCCCGGAGATGCTGTGAGGGGGGTTTTGGCTGCCCCACAGGGAGCACCCGACGCTCCCAGGCTGCTCCGAGGGTGGAGGGAAAGCGCTGGGCAGTCCCAGCTGGATCCCCCCAGCTYCTCACCCACCCAATTCCAGCACCTTTGTGCACAGAAACCCCAGGAGGGTCTGGGGATGCTCCGTTGATGCTTTGCAGCTGTCCGTGGGCACTACAGGAGATGTCCCAAAGCAGAATTCAGGCCCCACACCCTCCTGGGAGCCTCTTTAGCCAAACCCGAGCGTTCCAGGGCACGACTGGTGCTCTCCAGGCTCTGGAAAGTGGCAGGCAGGTCTGCAGGGAATCCCGGTGATTTGCAATTTCCAGAGACTTTGAGGTTTCGAGGTCAGGGTTAAGAAGTTTAGAAAGCATYGCCAAAAACCCCAAAACTTCTGAAGCTGCAGGAGAGAGGATGACAAGCTCTGAGTGTGCCTCRGGGCATGCACCAGCACCAGGCTGAGGCTGGGGCCATCAGCTGGATGAATTATCCCATTCTCCCTCCTTATGAGACCTCTTTGTACCCATTTTGGAAACTTGTGGGAACAGCTGAGGTTTGGGGTGGGACTCTGGGCCGCACAAGCCCCTGACCTACTTGGAAATGGCATTTTTGAGTTCCTCTGGGCCTTTTGGGTTTGCACACATCGGCAGAGATGACATTTTCTCCTCTTTAAGGAGAGGGGCGGGAGCCCTCGCGAAGAATTCACATCTGTTTTGGAAACAAGTCAGCGCAGGAAAAGTGCCCACATGGAGCAGAAATGTGGTTTTGATTGTGCTGCACTCTCCAGAAAGGAGGGCTCACATTTTAAACTCTATTAGACAGAATAATAACAGCTCACAGCTCGTCTGCCTTTCATCTGGCCCCGCTTCCCCAGCGGCGCAGCCTCTCACTGCCACYGCCACCCAACCACCTCTGCTGCACCTCGGGGATCGGGATCAGCAGCATCCACCCAAAAACCCCTCCCAGGATGCAGGGAGGATGGATTCCGGGATCCCGAAGGTTTCTGTTCCCGGCACACCTCAAGTTTGGCATCCAGGGAACAGTAAAATGCACAAAGGGAGGAGATGGAGAGAGACGGTTCCCAAGGGATGGAGTGCCAGGACAAGGSGAATGGCTTCAGGCTGCCAGGGGGGAGGGTTAGGTGGGATATTGGGAAGAAATTCCTCCCTGTGAGGGTGGGGAGGCCCTGGCACAGGGTGCCCAGAGCAGCCGTGGCTGCCCCTGGATCCCTGGAAGTGTCCAAGGCCGGGTTGGAGCACCCTGGGACAGTGGAAGGTGTCCCTGCCCATGGAGGGATGGAACTGGATGAGCTTTGAGGTCCCTCCAAACCCAAACCATTCCAGGATTCTCTGATTCTCTGAAGGGCTGCRGGGAGGCAGCTGCATTATTCTTTATTTTGAGGTGATCCCTGCAGTCTAACTCTTGGCTAATTACTTTGGCTCCGTCTTCAGCGTGCCGTGATTAATGGCCATGGATGTGTGTTTAACTGAAACCTCGCACGTTTGGAGGGAATAATAACAATAATAACTTTTTCCATCCGTGGAGATCTGGACCACTTATGATAATTAAAATTGCATGACACTGCCGGTGAGGGTCTTGAGCTACTTCCCAGTTTCCCAGGTAATCCTCTCCCGCCTCCCGTTATTGCTCATGGGATCTCAAGTGGATGCTGGCATTTTATGTCATTTTTCCCTCGTCCTCCTGGACCCCTGCATCGCTCTGTTGTGGGGCTGGTGGCTCCTGTCCTGTGGCACGGCCCAGAGAGGCGTTTTTGGCTGCGTTTGGTGCAGGTAAAGCACTCACAGCAGCRCGGGATCCTCCCGGAATCCCACTGGGATGGAGCGGGGTGGGTGCGCTCRGAATCCGCCGGGATTGGAGGCAGCAGAGGGGCACAAAACTGCTCCAGGAGCAGCTCCAGCTCTGCTTTGAGCTTTTCCTGCCTGCCCGGGGTGTGAGTGGCCCGAGGTGTGACTCAGGCCGTGGAGGGGCTGTCGGGCTCACGGCTCGGCCGCTGTTTATCCGCTGGCAGGGACGAACAGGCTCCGCTCGGGAATCGCGGGAGGCTTTGTACAAACAAGGAGAGGAGAGGCAGAGGGAGGGCTCGGGGCTGGAAATAGCGGCTGTAAACACGACACGTTTCACGCCAGGACAACTCGGGGCTGGGTGATCCGAACTCGGAGCAACGGGGAGGGCGCCGCGCGCCCGCGTGGAGCGGAGCTTTCACAATAAATGATTAAAGCATGGTTCAGATCCCGTCAAATGGAACGGTGCTAATCTAATCACAATCCATCTGGCACTGCCACATCTGTCCCAACACCTCCACCTCTTCATTTTCAATCAGCCTTAAATAGTACATAATTATTAATGTCTCCCCGCCTGTCAGACGGCGCGGGGGATTCACTTATCTCTCGCGATCGGCGAGACAGAGACGGATCCAGCGCCAGGCTCGGGGGGCAAGGAGCCTTTTGCCCTTGGGTTCGTCGTCCCCTGGCACCGTTGCTGCAGGGATGGGCTGCAGAGCCCCACGCAGCCCCTGGGGTTGGCACCAGCCCTGGCAGCTGGCGGGGAACGGTGCCCGCGGTGCTCAGCGGCGTCGCTGCCCTCCATCGCCTCTGGCAGTGGTCAGGGAGGGAGGCTCGGGCTGGGAAAGGCCAGGAGAAGTTCCCAGCTGCAGGAGAAGTTCCCAGCTGCAGGGGAATATCCCACCTGAGCAGCCCAGGCCGGCTCCACCTGCGCAAGGCTGCCCTGACCTGCTGGGGACCCACTCTCTGGGGAGCCGGTGTCTGCTCGGTGCAATTTGGGAGGGAAAAACCTCACCGAAAATTCACCTCAATCTTCACGGACTGCTCTTCCCTAATCCAGAGCTCGCTGGCGTTCACAGAGGCTGCTGCAAGAGCTTTTTGCAGCCCTTCCAAGACCCAAGCCAGCACCAAAGCCCCAGCTGCACACAGGTCCTGTGTCTGGGATAAAACCCGGGCTCAGAGCTCTCCGTGTGGGCTCCTCGCAGTTTTGGGCCACACTGAGTGGCCAAACTAAGCAGCCCAAGGTTTTCCCAATCCTTAGGATTTTTCTGGTGAGTCTTCCTAAATCTGGAGATGTTTAAAGCCTCAGGAATCATGTGGTTATGTGAAAATCTCGTCTGTTTCCTCCTTTATAAAAAAAATATTTTCTTGTCCTTGTGGCTGAGATAAAGCTCAAAAATATGAACCGGAGCAATGCGAAACCCAGAAAGTAAACACTGGGTTTTCTCCAGGATTTTTAAGCTCGTTCCCTCAGGTGGGGGGAGGCTGGAGCTGTGATTTCCTGACGGCCAGGATTAAATCCTCCTTCAGATCACGCAGTCAGACCCAAACCTCTGCCCCCACCCAAAAAACCGCTCGGCCAAGCTCGGCTGAGCCGAGAGCAGAGCTGGACGGGCAGCGCTCAAAACCAGCCTTAAGGAAGCAGAGCCGAGAGCAAATACCTCGTGCAGGCTGAGTGAAGCCACCCCTGGATGTTTACAGAATAAGTTACCAAATAACCAATGTCTTGGGGATGGCTGGTGAGCCCTTGAAACAAATATTCCCTTTTTCTGCCGGGCGCGATCGATGTGCAGCGGGCGCGCGGCGCTTTAGGTGGATTTGGAGGTTGAAAGCGAAGCCCGTCGCAGTTCACAGTTTGTTCACAGACAAATCCTGCTGCTCGGGTTGTTTGCAGCTCTTTCTTCTCGGAAAGAGCCTGCTCAGCATGTCCAGGTGAGGCAGAGCTCTCGCATCACCCTGGGCATCTAAAGCAGGGAGTTGAAGGCAGAGCTGACGGGGGAGAGCTGAGCTGTGACAAGGATGCTCCGCTCAAAGCCAGAGGGTGCAAATTATTCCTGGAAGAGCCCAACCCAAGCCTCAGGGAGGTGGAGGAGCCCAAGGAAAGACCCATCTGTTCCCTGGGTCTTTGTCAATCCATCCTTAGAGTCCCAAACCCATCRCCTGTGTTGGGCTTTTGGACCTGGAGTTTGGGTGTTGGAGGGGGAGAGGGCAGCTTGGTCTGGATCCATCCTGGTTTTCCAGCAAGCGTTGGCCCATGGGTTGTTTGGCTTCAAAAATCAGAATAAATCCACGGCCTCTCTTGGCTCGAATGCAAAAGCTGGGGAAATGTGATTTGTAGGACTCTGGTTGGTTGGAGTTTCAGGCTTGTTGAAGTCTGGGGGGAAAACGAGGAGGGTGAAATGAAGGAAGGAAAAAACCAAACTCCAGCTGGAACCAATGGATGTGGCTCAGGTATGGGCCAGGTGCTCCCTTTGGGGATCCTTCCCGTGGCCCTGGGAATGTGGGATGATTTTTGGGACAGTTTTGGTGCCCATCCTAGAAAGGTGTCCGTGAAGGGGGAAGGAGCTTTGCTCTGCTTTGCTGCCCTGGAAGCTTCATTGGTTTTTGGGTACAAATGTGGCAGCAGCAAATGGACAAAGGCCTGGAGTGCCAGGACAGGGGGAATGGCTTCCCACTGCCAGAGGGCAGGGAGAGGTGGGATATTGGGAAGGAATTATTCCCTGTGAGGGTGGGGAGGCCCTGGAATGGCTTTCCCAGAGAAGCTGTGGCTGCCCCTGGATCCCTGGAATTGTCCAAGGCCAGGCTGGACGGGGCTTGGAGCAACCTGGAATAGCGGAAGGTGTCCCTGCCCATGGCAGGGGTGGCACTGGATGGGATTTAAGGTCCCTTCCCACCCAAACCGTTCCATGATTCTGGAATCTCCAGTCTGGCGTCAGGCTGGAGACCCTGGGCTGCAGACTCCGGTTCCCTTCCCTGTTTCTGCTCCTTGTCCCCGGCCTCAGCTGTGCCCGTGCTGAACCAGGCGTCACCAACAGGAGCCACAGCCCCTCGTTGTCACCTCCCGGGGTCGGGACAAGCAGGGAAACCCCCTGGACGCGGGGGAATTCCCTGGGGATTGCAGAGAGAACGGAGCGTGGGGTGTGGTTCTGCCCCGGCTCCGCTCCCTCTTGTTCCCCCCATTCCCTCCGTTCCCCTCGTTCTTCCCGATCCCCCCGATCCCCCCGGGCCGCCGCCAGCAGAGGGCACGGTCCGGCCTGCGGAGCGCCCGCTCCCGGCTCCCGGCGCTCCCGGCTCCCGGCGCTCCCGGGGCTTCCCGTCCTCCGCTCCCTTGCCCCGCTCAGCCCGCGGCTCTTCCTCCCTTTCCTCACCCTTTCTTCCCTTTTATTGTCTCCATCATCTCTGGGCACTGCTTTCACTTTGATCTCCAGAAACTTTGGCATCGCTCCCAAAACACTGATGTGTGTTTTCGGGGGAAAAGGGAAAAAAGGGAAGAAGAGCAAAGCCGAGCCTTTGTTCCCGCAGCTGCTGCCGAGCTGCAGCACAGCTCACACAGGTATTAAACACTCCCAGGGATCCAGCAGCCGGTGGTCCGGCCTTCCCTGCCCGTGCCGGGTTATTTACACCAGGAATAAATAATTCGGTTCCTGCGGTCTCGCTTGAGTTAAAGAGAAATAAAATCTAAGCAGAGTGAAGAGCTGGAAGTGCTGCTGTTGCCCCAAACAGCGCGGGGGGACACGGGCCGGGCGCTCTGGGGACGCTGCGGGCCGGGGCAGGAGCAGCGTGTGGTGCCACGAATGGCTGGGACGGGGCTGCGCTGCTTCCTCCCCACGGGTACCCTGGCAACGATCAGCCCCCTCTGAGCCCCCGCACCATCCCCGGCCTCGCAGCTTCCTCGGTCCCCTCGTCCCGGGACTGTGCCAGGGGGCCTGGGGCATCCTGAGAGGGCACAGGGGCAGTGCCGGTGGTGCCCAGAGGGGCGGGAGCATCCCTCACTCCCCAGGGTATCCCTCACTCCCCAGGGTATCCCTCACTCCTCTGGGATATCTTTTGCTTCTCTGGGGTATCTCTCACTCCTCCGGAGTGTCTCTCACTCCCCAGGGTATCCTTCACTCCTCTGGGGTATCTCTCACTCCGCAGGGGTATCCTTTGCTTCTCTGGGGTATCCTTCACTCCTTTGGAGTATCCCTCACTCCCCAGGGTATCCTTCACTCCTTTGGAGTATCCCTCACTCCCCAGGGTATCCTTCACTCCTCCCGAGTATCCTTCACTCCCCCGGGGTATCCCTCACTTCCCCGGGGTATCCCTCACTCCTCTGGGGTATCCTTCACTCCTCTGGAGTATCCCTCACTCCCCAGGGTATCCTTCACTCCTCCGGGGTATCTCTCACTCCCCGGGGCATCCCTCACTCCCAAGGATATCCCTCACTCCTCCGGGTTGATGCTGGCGAGCTGGGAACGACAGGACAAGGAGTGGGGTGGCACAGGGCAGAGGCTGCTGCCCTCTGTGCCACGGGCACCACCCAGGGCTGAGGGGATGGGGCTCGGCCCGCGGGTACCGGAGAGAAGCCGGGGGCGGGGGGGAGAAGCCGGGGCATCGTCTGGCTCCCACATGTGCCGAGGTTGTTAGGAAGATTTATAGAGCCGAACGCGGGGCTTTTTCTCTCCGGCTTTATAATAATACATTAGGCTTTTAACCTCTGACCGGCAGCTCGGGGAAGGGGATGCTCCAGGCGGCATCGGGCGGCTCCAGCCCCGCGGGGAAGGGCAGCGCTGGGGAAGGGGCCGGGGCCGGGCCGCGGGGACGGAGGGGTTAACGCGGCGCGGAGGAATGTGAGAGTTTAGCGAGAGGCGTCGGCTGTCTTGAGGTCACCTGTGAGGGATTAGCCGGGCAGGCAGACAGTTGTTGTTTGAGGACTGTCTGAGGCCGGGGAAGGGGCGGCGTGGGGAGGGGGGCGGCTCGGGGGCTGCGTGGCCCCGCGGGTGGGATCTGCCCGTGCTGGCGTTTGGCAGAGCCCGGCTGTAACCCGGCCGTCCTTTCTGCCGAGGGAGAGAATCAATCCATCCCCCTCGGGGAGGAGAAGGTCGTGATGTGCCCYAAACCTGCCCGAGCCCAGCCGGGCAGCAGAGATGCTGAGGAGGAATTGAAATGTTACAGGATCTCTGCATCTGGGCTCCTTCCCACTGAGGGCTCTCAGCCCAGCCCRTCCTGGCTGGGGGGTTCCCCAAAAGGAGCCCTGGCTCTGTGGAAGTCCCTGCAAAAGCCCCTTTTCCCTGCGCTGGGCCGTGTTTGAGCTGCTGGAAGCACAAAATAGGATGAGCAGGGAGGCCTCGGTGTCCGTGTGGAGCAACAGGTTGGGGAGGTTGGAGTTGGAACTGACCCGTCCATCCCAGGCTGCTCTGTGGCACTTCCCAAACATTCCAGACCCAAACCAGCAGGAATTTCTCCTGTATCTCCACGCCTGGATTAAAAACCACCCCGATTCCCTGCTGGGCTCACAGGGTGGACGGGACACGCGTGGGTGTGTGGGGCAGAGGAGGAATCTCTGCCTGGAGCTCCGAGCAGGATCCAGCTGGGGCTTTTTACACCTTCACATCATCAAAACAAATTCCAAGGCTCGGTTTTGACCGTGGGACCTCATTCCTGCCTCGATCTCTGTCCCACCACGGGGTTCTCTGCCCTCCCCGGAGCAAGATCAGGGAATCCGTGCTCCTTCCTTGGCATTCAAACCAACACACGGCTTCTCCCTGCACCCCTTGCTCCGAGATCCCGCCCTGCCTCTGCAGATGAAAGGTGTTATATGAGGATAAATTCTTAATCGTCACAATAATCAATCATTCTTTACTTATAATTTAGTGGAAATTAATCCAGCAGAYGAGCAGAGGGCCAAATGCTAATCTGTGTCCTGGGTGTCTTTATTGACTGGGAAAGGAGAGAATCTTCCGTGGAAATAAAGAGGAAAGGCTTGAAAAAGTGCACCCAGAAGTTTTGCATTTGGAAAGGGAGCAGAGACAAAAAGAAAAACCCCACAGAAACTCCAAAAATTGCTCTTTAAAAACTGTAAAAACTTTAAAAACTGTGCTCTAGAAACCTGCACGCTTCAAAACTCTTACACTTTAATAAACCCCTCCTCATTTTTAGAGTCAGTCCCTGGGCTGGGGCTGGATGTGACTCAGGGTTCGAAATGCCAGAGGGAGGGTTTGGAGCTGCCAGAAGCAGGGAACACCCAGTGCTTACCTGCCGGAGCTTTATCCTTGTGGTTTATTGGAATAAAGGAGCCCGGGCTGCATTTCAGGGCTTGTAGCTGCCCTCACACCTGGGTGTGCATCAAGGAGAGCTCCCTGTGGAGCAGGTTTGGGATGGAGCAGGTTTGGGATGGAGCAGGAGGCCTCATCCTGCCCAATTCCGATTGGGAAACCTTCTCCTGCAGGGAGAGTCCCCCTGGGGCTAAAGGAGGCTTTTATTGCCCCAGCACCACAATAAAACACAAAATAAAGCAATTTTATTGAAATTAAAATGTAAATGGAAGGTTTRTCTCACACCCCATCCCCGCCTGCGGCTGGATCCRTGGCTGGGGGCAGGTGGGAATCCCAGCTCCATCCGAGATTCCACGGGCTCCGGAGTCTGGGAATGGCACCGAAGCTGCTCCATCCCCCATTGCGGGTCCCCAGCACATCCCAGCGGGTCCTGCAGAGCCGGGCAGGAGGGAGAGATCCTTCCTGGGGAGTTGGTGAGCTGGGCCAGGACAGGACGAGGGCAGGGAAGGGGCTCCTGCTTCCCGGGAAGCCACACARGGATGGCTCGGATCTTCCCGCTGGGGAATATCTGCAGCACCCGGCTTTAATCTCCTGATGCTCCTCCTGTAGCCGAGGAACGGGAAGAATTTTTTTCCAAAGGGGATGCAGAGCACCCGAGGGAGCAGGAGAGGGGTGACAGGGTGGGTCTGGGGGACAGCAATTCCAGCTGGATGTGGGGACAGCAGGGACAGRGCAGCTCCCGACCCCTCAGCTCTGCCCCAAGCCGCTCTGGCCATGGAGAGCAGCGGGCAGGACACACCCCCGAGGGGGGCACGGTCCYCTCAGGGTCCCTGGGGCTCGGGGTAGCTGTCACAGGTCCCCCAGACAGAGGGGACTCACCAAGAAATGCTCAGAGAGGCTTCGGGGCGGTCTCATGGGATCCCCATCGCCTCTGGGAAGGGTTTGGTGGCGGCAGGAGCCACCCGGCCGTGCCCCCGAGGAGCAGCCACCCCCTGGCAGCGGTGGCAGAGCTGTCCCTGCCCAAATGAGTCCCAGCTGTGGCTGAAGGAAACGCTCCCCGAGCCGGCCCGGGGTTTCTGGTAGCGGCTGAGGGACAGGATAATAAAACAGGAAAAAATTAACATGTAAGAAAACAGAGCTGCACCTGAAGCAACAGAGGCGAAGAGAGCCCAGGCAGCTCCCCTCAATGCCAGAAAGGAACTGCGAGGAGGGGACCAGCCCCGTGCCCCCCTCCCCTCCCTCCTTCCCTCCCTCCTTCCCTCCCTCCTTCCCTCCCTCCGCTCCCGCTCACTCCGATTTCAAAGGCGCACAAACAACACCCGGCACTGTGTGGCATCTCCACTCCTAAATCTTCCTGTCCTCGGGTTTGTGTAACGTGAGCCGAGGGCAGGATCTGACCCTCCCGGGGCACAGCCTCGGCTCTGCAGAGAAATCCCCCAAAGCCCCTGGACAAGCCGGAATGTGCCCTCCCGGGGAGGCAGCTGGGCCAGGGCACGGCTGCGGCCTCTGATCCCAAAGGCTCTGCTGGGTTTGGGTTCAGCTCCTGGCACCTGCAGGGCACGGGGCGGTGCTGGCACAGGAACAGCCCCAAACTGCYCCGTTTTCCAGCCTGGGTGGGGTTGATCCCACACTCTGCCGAGGAAAGATCCCCCTGGTCCTGCTGCAGTTTGTGCTCAGGCTGTGCTCAGACAGAGCCTGCGAGTGCCTGGATTCCCAAATATTTGTGCCCTGATGTTGGATTTGGGGAAGAAGTGGGCAAAGCTGGACCTGGGGGATCCATCCTGGCTCCGTGGTGRATCAGCCCCATCCAGGGCTGGYAGGAGCAGTCCCAGCACATCTCAGTTTTGTTTCTTTTCTTCTGTCACCCYCAAAATGGGGTTGGGAAGGGGTCAATGAGCACCCACCCACTCAGACACCCCCAGACTCGTGGGGTGCTCCCAGAGGGCCACAAGGCACAGCCCCCACTGCCCTCCTTGTCACTGCACCCCCCTGGCTGGGGCTGTGCTCTGCGCTGGGACAGCTTGGAAAGGGAGCAGGAGCCTGGGCTGGGGACGGCTCTGGGTGGAGCTGAGCTGGGACTCCCTGGGAACCATCTCCTGCCGATGGGGACTGTGCCAGCTGCTGGTTCTGGTGGTGCCGAGGTGGGGATGGGTCACAGGTTGGACTCGATGATCCTGGAGGTCTTTTCCAACCTCAATGATTCTGTGATTTTGTTGTGCTTCTCTCTTTCTCTCTTTCTCTCTTTCTCTCTTTCTCTCTTTCTCTCTTTCTTTTTTTCCCCTTTCTCTCTCTCTTTCTTTCTCTCTCTCTCTTCCCTTCTCTCTCTCCCTTTCTTTCTTTTCCAAAGACACCACCTCTCCCCCCTTCCCTCACGCTCGGTGAGAGCTGATGCAGTTAATTGGAGCTTCTTGTAAGTGAACATTAACACAGGCAGAGCCAAGACRACGTCTTGGCAGCGAAATATCATTATCAGTTCTTGAGCTCCAGCCAAAATCCCCTTGCGGTCAAAACACAATTCTTTAAACTAAACAATTAAAGATTTGTGCAAGTGTTGCTGCCATGAGTTATCAAGGACGGGGAGGGGCCGCGCCGGGCCCGTGGCAGCACCGGAGAACGGCCCTGCAGCCTGGCAGGGACACAGGTGACAGCCCAAAACCTCCGCCAGCACCGGCGAGGGGCCCCGGGAAAGGCTCTGCCGCCGTCACATCGAGCTGCACCCCCGGAGCTTTATCCCAGCCAGGTAAAAATATCGGCTTTCTGCTCCGGAGCCGCTCGGCGCTTCCCGGGGCCGGTCCCGTGCCACCTGTTCCTATGGAGAAGGATTTTTATCACAAACACTTGGTAAACAGCTGCCGCCGGAGCCCCTTTCCTGCCGGCCCGGCGTTTATTCGGAGAGAGTCAATAAGGAAAAACAAACATTCCTCGTCCTTGTGCACACACGGCCCCGGGCCGCCGGCGCTGGCCGGCTGTGCCTGGCAGACTGGAGGCTCCCAGATGGTGCCCGGAGCCGGGGCCGGCGGGCACAGCCCCAAGCCTGGCTGTGGGGCAGCTGGGGAGCCAAGGAGGACACAACAACCACTGCAAAGGGATTCTCCCTTTTCCCTTTTCCCTTCCCCGGCACCGGGATGCTTCCCCAGGAACAAATCCAGCAGGGGCAGACCTGAAATTCAAACTTCAAGGGTTTGAATTTCTCCTAACCCCTGCAAGCTCTGAGGGTTGCAAAGTCGAGCTTTGAATCTCCCCTTTGCTTCCTTCCCGCTCCCCCAGGAGCTTCCCGAGGAGGGGGAGAGGGCAGAGAGGATCCCCCATTCCGACAGGCGCTGGTGGAGCCAGGAATTAACGTGCTCAGGCTGTAATTAGGGCTTCAGCACCGTGACACCTGCACAGTGTCTTTATTTCAGAGCAGGTAAATTGGAGCCTTGCAGGCTGGGGGGGAGGTGAAGCTCCTGGGGAAGGGAGCAGACAGCAGGGAATTATTTTTAGTGGCTTCCTTCTGTCACAGGGGGATYGTGGCCTGGGCGAGGGGCGGGAGAGGCAGAACTTGAAGGAAGTTTCTGGTCTGGTGGGAGGTGCCCCTGCCCATGGTGTGGTTTGGAATGAGATGGGATTTAAGGTCCTTTCCAACCCGAACCATTCCGTGAWTCCACGATTGGGCTCAAAGGGTGTTTGTGTAGGTCCTACATCCGACTGAGAGGGAAAGGGGGTGAAGCCCCGTGGGTCTGAGCCCCACATTGTGCTCATCCCATCGCCTGCCCCGTTCCATCCCCCTGCTCCCATCAGCAGCTTGGCCTCTGCCTTCTTTACCAGGAACCAGACTGGGTGATCGGGCTGGGAACGGACCCCCAGGCAGGGCTGGAGCAGGAATGGGGCAGGGACAGGGGATGGAGCTGGAATGGGGCAGGGACAGGGGCTGGGGCAGGAGTGGGGCAGGGACAGGGGATGGAGCAGGAACGGGGCAGGGACAGGAGATGGAGCAG
>RAHM01000152.1:1687096-1729708 GCA_003713295.1 Parotia lawesii
GCACCCCTGAGCCCCACAGCCCTGTGTCCCTGATCCCAGCGTCCCATTCCAGCGCCGAGCTCAGCTCCAGGGCATCCCACACCGGGGTCCCACGCTGGGATCCAGCGAGGGGGAGGATTTGGGGGTCAGTCAGCCCTCGCTGGGCCGGGAGAACCTGCCAGCAAAGAGGGAGCAGAGATTTTCCTGGAGAAAAGCCGGTTCTGTCACCTTCCCTTCCAGCCCTGCCCTGTAAATCATCGGGATGGCTTTTCCCCCCTAAAGCAAACAGAACGTGGATGCTGAGCAGCCAGTCCCGGGGAAGGAGCTGCAGGCAGAGGGGACTTGCTCTGGATTTACCTGTGAGGGACAAGAAGCTGAATTTGGCTTTTTTCCTGCCCCATCAGCTGAGCTGGGCACGTGAATAACGCTTGGAGCACCTTCCCTCATCCCGAGGGATCCCAACAGCACATGGAGATTTTCCAGGTGCCCTCAGAGCTCCTCCTGCCACGTCCGGGACAGATCCTGGAGTGTGGCTCCTCCAACCCCTCCTGGGGGTTTTCCAAACCTCTGATCGTTGCTTCCCTGCCCGCCTTTGAGCTCCCTGAGGTGGCTGRTGTCCCTTGGGTTGGTGACAGGCAGGGCTGGCACCTGGCAGAGCCCCACAGCATCCCCCAGCCCCGCTCTGGGCTCCCACACCTTGTTGCAAGTTCACCCCAACCTCGTGGTCAAACACGACTTTGTTGCACCGAGCATTTTCCAAAAAAAAAAAAAAAWAGTTATWATATTTGACCTTTTTTTCCTTCTCATTCCTGGTCCCTCTGGCCTGGCTGCAGCTCCCTACRTCATCATTCCTTTATCAAATGATCTGGGACACCAGCCCCATCCCCCTGAGTGCAGCYCCTCCCCAGGTGTTCCCTGTGTCCAGCCTGCTTTGTCACCAAAAACATCCACCAGGCCCAGCTTGGGGACAATCCCCTGCCCCAGAGCCCTGGGAAGGTCCTTCCCATTCCATGGTGAGCTGCCTGCAGCTCCTGGGGTGTTTTCCCAGCCATCTGTGCCCCTGGCAGGGTGGTGAGTTCATTCCCTGTCACCCGGATTTCCCTGTGGGAATATTCACGGAGCTGTGCCACCGCTGTGTCCCTGTGCCGGCTGCTCCGTGCAGGAGGGGATTCCTTGGATGCAGCATTCCAGGCAAACCCACCTCCTCACCATCACCCTCACAAATCGAATGTTTCATCATCTGTTTGTGTATTTTTCTGAGCATTATTTTTCTGATCAGTCAGTTTACCCCGACTGATCCATCCCTTTAACCGTGGATGTTGTGATTGGCTTTTCCCGTGGGAATTCGCCCCCCGAGTCCCTGTGGATGCAAAYGGATGGATCAGAGAGCCCCTCCTGCTCTGGGAGAAGGAAGCAGAGAGGTTTCTCCATTTGAGAAGGAAGCTGAGACCTCCAGCCTTGGATCTGGGTGGCCCCGCTCAGGTCCTGGGGGTGACAGCTGAGGACGGAGCCTGTGGCAGCTCTGGTTCCTGCAGGGGGACAGGGATGTGCCAGCCCCCTGTGCCAGGCCACCTCCTGCCCTCTGCCATTCCCATCCCCGATCCTGATCCACTTCCTTTCCTCAGCGGCAATTTGGAGCCTCTCAGTTCCTTCTCCAGCCCGTTCCCGTCCCTGGCTCGGCTCTTCTGTGCAAAAAAGGGAAGCCCCGTGCGAGCCACGGACCGAAGCCACCACTTTTCCCTTCAAGCCCCAGCGTCTCGTGTCCCTCTCGGAAGGGAGGAAGCCCCTTTTGTTGAGCACACAGGCTGTAATTTCCCTGTCAGATCCCAGCAGCGGGTCAGTGTTGTGACTGACTGCCTGAGGATCGCTCCCTCAAGGGTAATTACACTAAATTCCCGTTTGAAGGACAGCTTTCCCTGGATATGATACAAGGAACCCACTTTTTTGCCATTCACTCGAATTCATGAATTCAGCTCGGCTGTCACCGAGCGTGGAGCGGCCGGGGCCTTGCGGCGCTTCCAGCTCCGTGCTGAAACCCGAGGATGTGGGACGGGACACGTGGCAGAGCCCTCAGCGCGGAGAAGTTGGGATCCACGGAGCTCCTGATGGGTGGAGGAGGGTGGAAAAGCGCTGCACACGGAGCTGGGATTTCTCCCTTCCCGTCCTTCCACCTGGGTGGCATCGCAAACCTTCATCCCCTCCTCGCTGGCATCCCGAACGCTGCCGTGGGCTCACCCACGGAGTGTCCAGGAGTCACCCGTCAACAACAAACAGTTAAAAGGAAGAAAATAGGCTGGAAATATCAATGCACTTTGGTAACAATAAACCCTGCTTTTAATTTATGCTAATATGTAGGGTTGTGGTGACAGTAAGAACAAAATTACAGAGTGGCTTTCTAGCTGGTAATTATCCCTCCATTTTCGTTGCTCGGGAAGATGGACACACAATTATGCTCTCTTGCTGTATATTAATACGGATTCTTGACATCTTCAGCAGACCTGGAGCTGTCATCGGGCTTTTTGTCTACTTTAATTGAAAATTAATGGTTACTGTGTTACCACGGAAACCGTGGCAATGGACGCCAATAGCGCTCACATATCAAACAGGCACTGGTGGCATTGTCTGTCCGTGGTGACCTTGAAAGTTAAAAGAAAAACTTAAATTAAAAAAAAATAATAAAATAATAAAATAAATGGGGAGAGGGGTAGGAAGGAAAGGGGGGAAAAAAATGAAAAGCCACATGGAAAAGAGAGGGTTGGATGAATTGAGGGGAGGGGAGTTGGGGAAAGAGGGATGGGAAGGAGAACTTGGTGCCTTTGTATCTCCACGAGGAAAAAGAGGGAGCTTCGGGATGAGAGAGCTGGAGTGGTGGAGAGGAGAAGGATGCTGGGGTGTGGAATCCATCAGGATGTCCCCAGCAGCTCCAGGGATTTGGGAGCTTTGCCTCCTCGAGAGGCCGAGTGAGGAAGGGATGCTTGGGGCGCAAACAGGGAACGGAGCGAGCGCAGGAGCCCCGAGCGGGGTGGGCAGCACCCGGAGAAAGTTCATGGGCTGTGTGGAGATAAGAGAGGGGGGAAAAGGCTGGGAAGGCAGGGAAAGGGCCTGGAGGGAAGGGAGAGCAGCTTTGCTTTGACTGGGAGCGTTGCCTGGCTGCTGGAGGCAGCTGATTAAAGCAGCCCCACCGGTGCTCTGGAGAGTGTTTGGGGCYGGGCACCACCTCTGCCCCATGGAGAGACCCCAAACCCCTTCCCTCCCTGGAGATCAGAGCGGGAGGAGGGGGCTGAGGGCACAGGGGACCCCCCTCCAGCTCCTGGCACGGCTCAGCCCCGAGCCTGGCTGGGGGCTCTCAGCCTGCTCCGAAMAGGGTGGGACTTTCTCTTCTTGGAAAAGCAAATTTCGGTGGGTTTGGCTCTCCCCAGCATCCCACTGGGGCTGCCTCCTGTTGCCCAGCTCTCCCAGGAGAAACGCAGCAGCACCAAGCCTTTGGGGGCTGCAGCTGAGGGGGGAAAGACCCAGAGCAGGATTTGGGGAGGGAGATTTGGGATTGCTGGAGCGCAAACGCACAGCAGCCGCTTTCTGGGGGCAAGGGGGAGCAGGGCAAAGCTGTGCCGGGGTGACAAGTGGCCTTGGGGACACGGTGGAAGCAGCAGGGGACGGGCAGCAGCCACGGGGACTGAGGTGCTCCTTGCCTGCCACAGCTCCCCGTGTCCTGCCCCTACACGAGCTGAACCCTGGCCTGGCTTTTCCCGCTCCCTTCTCACTCTCCCTGAGGTTCCCACCATCCTGCTTTTCGTGGGCTCCGGAGCACGGGGAGAGGCGGCTGCTCTGCTTTTCCACGTGGAATARAAACCACCCTGGAGCAAAGGGATTCGCAGCTGGAGTTTGCAGTCAGCACCTCGGTGCCCCAGCCCGGCAGGGAGGGATGTCCTGGCCCAGAAATGGGAAGAGTTTGGTCAGGAAGCGAAACAGCGGCGATTTGGAAACTCCTGGGAAAAGGGGAGATGTTCAGGGGAGATCCAGGGATGCCCCGTGCGTCCTCCCGCGGGGCAGGGCTGGGTCTGCCGGGGCTGCTCCAGGGACAGCAGGATGTCCCCAGCGCCTCCTCCCTCGCCGGCCGCAGCTCCGAGGTGAACCCCGGCCTCTCCGGGAGCCTCTGAAAGCCCGGAGCTCGTCCCTGCCCGGCAAACACGAGCACAAACACAGCGGAGACACGCCTGGAAGCCAGAGCCTTTTTTCATTTCCCCCGCATCCCTGATCCCAACCTTAATCCCCGCTCTGAATCCTGTCAGTCCGGCTGTTCTAGCGCTGACATTGCTGCAGGCATCGTCTCCGCTGCCTTCCCTCAGATCTGCCTCCTCCTGGGACAGCTAAAGAGGACTCGGAGATCTCGGCGGTGCTCGAGGATTCAGTCCGTGCCCTCCAGCAAAGCGCGGGGGTCCCGGGGGGCCGCGGGCAGAGCGGGCCGGGGCTGTGGGGCCGGGGCTGTGGGGCCGGGGGTGCTCCGGGGAGCGGGGATGGGATTTGGGGGATGCAGGGTCCGGCCATGCCAGGGGGAAGGGAAAAGTGTGGGATGGGCAGGGGAAGGGGAAAGGGGAAAGGGGAAAAGGGAAAGGGGAAAAGGTGGAAAGGGGAACGGGGAAGGGAAAAGGGAAAGGGGAAGGGGGAAGGGAAAGGGGGAAGGGGAAAAGGTGGAAGGGGGAAAAGGGGAAGGGAAAGGGGGAAGGGGTAAAGGTGGAAGGGGGAAAAGGGGAAGGGAAAGGGGGAAGGGGAAAAGGGGAAGGGAAAGGGGGAAAGGAGAAAGGGGGAAAAGGTGGAAGGGGGAAGGGTAAAGGGGAAAAGGGAAGAGGGGGAAGGAAAAGGGGGAAAAGGAAGAGGGGAAGGGGGAATGGGAAAGGGGAAAGGGGAAAGGGCAAAAGGGAAAGGGGAAAGGGGAAAGGGGAAAGGGTCCTGCTGCTTGTGCCCGCACTGGTGCCCAGGGAGGTAAAACCACCCCCCAGGGCTCTGTGTTGCCAAATTCGCTGCCAGGTCCTTTTGGTAATGAGGCACCGGAGCCTTTTCCCAACCCAGCACGGACCGGAGGCTGGGAAYGCTCCCTGACAGATCCATCCCCGGGCCGGGTGGGGATAAACTGCGGGGGGGCAAAGGGGTGTCCCCGGGGGTCTCCCCTGTTTGTGTGACAGGAGCAGACACCCCTGGTGACGGAGCAGAGATCCTGGGCGAGCTCATCCTGCTTTGACTCCCTGAGATGGGCAAGGAATGGGAAGGAATCCATGGGCTGGAGGGTCCTCGCTCACATCCCGGCACGGCACCGGCGCAGGGCCGGGAATGCTGCGGGGGTTTCTGCACCTCCAGAGCCGCGGTGGCCCCGCATCCCGGATCCAAACACCTCCGCCCCCGGGCGCCTGGAAAACCGAGGCCGTTCCGCGAGTGCGAGTCACAGGCTCCCTGTTCAGGCAGGTTTCCTCCATAAAACCCAGCCGAGCCGAGCTGCAGCTCGCCGGCAGCGTTCCCTCGGCCCTGGGAGGGACAGCGGCTCCTCACTCCCACCTCGGGCTCTGCGGCCCCTTCCCCACTCTCCTGGCGGAAAACTGATGGGGCGGGATCGCGCTGGCAGCTCCTGGTCCTGCACCCCCTCCCCAAACACCCCAAACTCAACCCCTGGTGCGTCACAGGGAATCTTTGGGAYGCTCACGATGAAAAAAAAGGTTGTGAGGTCGCAGGGAGGGTCTGTGCCCCTCCTACACCCAGCCAGGGCACCCCAGCAGTGCCGCCCTCTSTCCTGGCTGCGCTCACGGGTGGCACAAACCTCGTCCCGTGGTTTGTGTGGGCGCTCGCAGCCTGGGCAGTGAGCGGGGTTTTATTCCGAGTGCGGGGACTTAACCGGCAGATATTTGGATTTTACGAGCCTGAGTCCGTGGGTTTATGGCAGGAAAAGGTGGGGATGTTAATGAACTGCTCCAGACACAGGAACAAGAGTGGAAAGACATTTTCAATGGGCCTTTAATAAATAACAAAGGACCCATCCATTAAAATGTTGGAAGCAATAAAAAACCCGTGTATATATTGTTGAAAATACGTAGTCCCTGGGAAGTTTAAATCCATTCTTGATTTAAAAATCCAACTGTGCCCACTGCCCAGACAGGAACATCCCTTGGGATGCTCCACRAGAGCCAGGGCCGGAGCATCCCCAGCCAAATTCCAGCACCGCTTTTGGGCGAAATTCTGCTTTTTGAACACCCACAGATGGAGGTAAAGCGGGCTCCGAATCCTGCAGTGCCCCAGCAGGAGGAGGGCTGGATTCCTGCAAGAGAGCCTGGAAATATCTTTCTTTTCTGAAATGTTTGTACAGCATGACTTGGCCGATTTACCTCCCAATCTCTCACGCTGGCCTCAAGCCGAGGGCATTAGCGACACTGTGAGCCAGATAAATGAGCCCAACGCTTTTTCTTCTCCCTATCTGCTGCTACAATAAAAAAAAAAAGAGGTTTTTTTTTTTCTATCCAAGTGCCTCCCGTTAACCCAGGCGCTGCCGGGGGGGAGCAGAGGGGCTGGAGAGCAGCAGGGGCTGGGTGTTTGCACAGCCAGGAGTGGAAAAAGCCGTGGAAAAGCTGGATGCTTCCTGGCACAGCCGTGGCTGGAGGGCTGGAGAGAAGGGATCTGCAGGTAGAAGCGCTGCCAGGAGGGAGCTGGTTTGATATTCCCGGTTATTTTGAGGCAGCTGTGTCAGATCCAGCTCCCGATGGGATGTTTGGGTTTTACCCCCTGTGTCCGTGGGTTTAGGGCAGGAAAGGTGGGCACCTTAACGAACTGCTCCAGACACAGGAACGAGCTTGGAAAGGCATTTCCAGCAGGCCTTTAGCCAAAAACGAAGAATCCATCCTCTCCAGAGGGTTTGGATTCCCTCGGTGCCATCAGCCTGCTCTCCAGGCCGGCACCTGTGCCGGTGCCCACCCCGTGGCAGGAGGGTTCGGGGTTTGTGACCCGCAGGTGCCACGTCCCACGTCAGGACAGGGACCTGGGGGGAAGTGGGAATTATCCCAACCTCCTTTCCAGGGCACAAACCCCCCGGAGCAGGGAGAGGTGCGGGAAGAACGCGTCGGAACCCGCGGGGCCGCGCAGGTTTGGTTCCAGAGGCAGAGGGGCTTTAATAGGAAATAACCCCAATTAACCTGCGAGGAATTCCCAGCCCTCATTTTGTGGTGCTGGCGGGGGGAGAGGAGCCGGAGCAGGAGGGCTGAGGAGAGGGTTTGGGCTGTGGAAGTGCTGGGGCAGGAACGGGGTCAGGGAAGCAGCTCAAGCCCTGCAGTGAGAGTTTGTTGTGATCTGAAGCGAGAGGATCCTGATTTTACCGAGTTAATTGCTTCAAAAAGGGACAAATCCATCAACACCAAAGTGTTCAACTCTCAGCACACGGCTCAGACTCAGAGCTGGCGTGGTTTTGGTGGGATGGGGTTGCTCCAGTCTGGGAACAGCTGCCTTTCCAGCGTTTGGGTGAATTTGGGCACTTTTTGGACGACAGCCTCATTGGTGGCACCTCAACGAGAGCTGGAGGGTGCAGAAARGTCGTTGTGACCCCAAACCTGTCACTGCAGAGTGTCACAGAGCAGCTGTGGGAACCAGAGCGGTGTGGGAGCGGCTCTGCCCGTGCAGGCCGGGGTTACTGCGCACAGAACCTCCGGGGAAATGGTTTCCCTRCGTTTCAAAAAGGGATCGGCCCCAGGAGGAGCTGTGTTTGCCACATTTAACTGAGGTGATTCCAACACAGCCAAGGCTTTGGGATGCTGTAGGGATYGGACACGGTGGGCACGCCGTGGTTCCACACCTGGGAACGGGACCTGGAGCCGCCAGAGTTGGGTCAGTGCAGGAGCTCCGTGTGAGGGAGACACTCGGTGCCATTTCAGGACAAAGGTGAGCAGGGACAGCACCCAGGGAACGGCTGGAGCTGTGCCAGGGGGATTTGGGATGGAGAGCAGGGAAAGGTTCTTCCCCCAGAGGGTGCTGGGCACCGCCCAGGCTCCCCAGGGAATGGGCACGGCCCCGAGGCTGCCAGAGCTCCCAGGGGTGCCCAGGGTGGGATTGTTGGGAGRTGATTCCCATGTTGGGGTAAATTCCATGGATCAGCCACCCCCAAATCCGTGGCAGGGTCAGGATTTTGGTGCTCGGCGCCGCTCGGGCTCTTCTCCGCCGCATCCTCACCCGGGTACCTGGTTTGGCCTCTGGGAATCGTGCCGCGGTTAATTGCCCGTTTCCTGGGAGCTGGGATGGGGCTCTGGAGCGGGCCCAAGAGCCGGATGGGGATGAGCCGAGCTCCGGGCACACCCGTTCGGACCGGGCTGGCGCGCACTCCCCGAACGTTGGTGACCTCATGCCGCAGACACGGATGAGGTCACCGGGATAGATAATTGCCCTCCCAGAACGATGTGTCTTGCGGGAAGAGGATGTTGTGAAGCCGGCGAACTTGCTAGGGCGAAAAAACACCTCGCACGCCCCTGGCCGGGAGTGCTCCGAGGGGAAACTCATCCCCGGAGCGTGCCAGGAGCTCCCAGGAGCGCCGGCGGCTGCGGGGGCATGGCAGGAGAAGAGACGGCGGCAGCCGGGATGCGGCGCGGGGGGAGCCGGGGATAATTGCAGCAGGAAGGTGTGCGGTACCTGGCGGGGAGGGAGAGGGGCCGTGCAGGGACCTGCCCTCCCCAGGGCACGGGCGGGATGCGCTCCCGGAGCTCTCCCGGCCGCCATCCGGAGCAGGGCGCTGCCAGGGCCTTTCCTCGGGGGTGCAGCCACGCTCAGCCGAGATCTCCTTCTCGGGCTGCCTCCTTCTCGCACGGATCCTTCTCCCCCAGTTAAAACCCCGCTCTCGACGCTCTGGGATGGATCACGCAGGTGCCTGGGGGGTGTTTGGCTACAGATTCTCTGGAAGAACCCTCTGGAGCACGCCGTGCCTCAGTTTCCCCACCTGCGAACAGCAGCAGCGATGCTCCCTCACCTTCACCAAGCACTCAGAGATCCTTTAACAAAACCAGCCCATCATCCCTCATCTAACCCTCCCTTCCCGTGCCAGGGAGAGCTCCAGAGGGTTTTATCCTCCCGCAGGAAGTTGCTGCAGCCGGGGAGATGCGGGCTCAGCTCAGCTCAGCTCGGCTCAGCTCAGCTCGGCTCAGCTCGGCTCGCCCGGGGTGCCGAGCCCTCCCCACGCTGCTCTCAGCTGGTTCTTCTCCCCGCAGCCCCGTGACAGGTATTTGAAAAGAAGCTGAGCACAATCCTATCAAAGCTCCGCAGTTCCTGGGACAAGCCAGACTTTRAGGAGTCGGAGTCCGAGCGAGTTTCACAAGAAAACAAACAGAAATACTTCTGTCTCTGCAGAGAGGGGGGGAAAAAAAAGAAAAAAAAAAGAGAAGTCGGGGGAAAAAATCGCTGCTCTGTGGAAAAAAAAAATCAACTCTTTCCTGAATAAAGCAGAAAAAAAACCCGCGGCCGTATTGAGCTGTGACATATGGTTACACAAATAGAAACCACAGAGGGGAAAATCATGTTTTCTCTTTCATTATTTATCACTCTCTAACTGTCTCCAGCTGGGTGAGTAAACAGCCTCATTGGGCTGTAATGAGAACAGCCTGCTGCCACTGTGCCGGGGCTGCCGGAGCGTGTGCGAGCCGGGCTGGGACCCGTCGGGGTTGCCGAGCCCCGGAGCCGGCGGCCTCTGCTGCCCTCGGGCCTCGCTGTGAGCCCCGGGAATGCGGCGGGATGCGGGGGGATGCGGGGGGATGCGGGGGGATGCGGGCACGTGGCGCCGGCACCCGCAGCATCCTCCCCTCGGCACGCGCTAACGAGGTCCAGGCGCGGAGTTAAATTAAGCGGCCCCTCCGGTTATTGTTCAGGGGAATTATGTGCCCAATTTCCCCCCTGAGCCGCGTTGCAAATTGACTCCTAAGTGTCCCGTGAAATGGCTGCATAATTTGCACGTTTGAGAAGCAGGAACGGGCCCGAGCGAGCGCCGGTTCTTGGCTCCGCTTTGCTTCCCTCSCCACCTCGCCCGGTTTTCGCCGGTTTTGCCGCCGCTTTTCGCCCGCCCCGCGGCTCTCAGAGGGTTCAGTCGCAGGGTCCGTGGGCTCTGAGGGCATCCAGCCTCCTGCTCCGGCTTGAACGGCTCCAGAAAGGGAATTTTGGCAGCTCTCAGCGCTGTGGGAGCAGACCCCAGGCCACCATCYCGTCCCACTCCCCGCTCCATCCCCGGGAGCCTCCGCGGCTGCACAGCAGCTGCTCCCGGCTCCCGAATCCCGCCGCGTTTCCCATTGGCTTCCCCGGGGCCGGGGGGATCAGACTCGAAGGTTCGGATTCCCCCTGATTAGGGCAGGCTTTGGATTAGGCTCTGAATTAGGTCAGGGTGTGGGATGTTCCAGCCTCCCGCTTGCTCTCCTCTTTTCCTCCCGCGTCTTTCCCGGGTCATGGATGGAGTTGGGATTCCCCGGCCAGCCCGTGGCTCGCGTTGCACACCCAGGGCGAGTGACACGGGTGACACGGGCACAACCACCGTGCTCCAGGCTTTAACCAGCGCCATCCCACCCCGATCCTCACACCCAACACCCCGCCAGGACCCTCGGGAAGGGGCACCACGGGAAACGCCGCGTCCGTCCGAACTTTGGGAGGAGAAAGGCCTGCACCGAGAGCCACAAAGTCCTTGAGCATCAGCGGTGGTGAGCAGCGATTTCCCAGGAAGATTAACCCATTTCTCCAGTGAAGAAGGGCAGCCGTCCCCTCTGCGCCGCGCGGCGTCTGGAGCCCGTCCCAGTCCTTCCGACGCACGAAAAACTATTAGTAAACGGAAGCGTTTTTAATGAAAACTGACCCAATTTTGAGTGCCGCTTCTCCTCCCACCTCAGGAACAGGCTGTGCCAGAGTTTGAGTGAAATTAGGTCATTGTTGAACAAAGGTCATGAAAGAACTTGAAAAGCTTTTTGATGGGAAACCCCAGTTTTTATGGGGTTTTGTGGAAATCCCCTCCCAAATAAAGTTATAAATAGAGTGACAAAACAGCGCAGGGAGCCAACCATCCCTGCGTTACCCATCCTGTCAAAAAATCCAGCTGCAAATTTTACCCTTCCTCAGCTTGGGGGAAGAAACAGAAAACCTGAGGTGAGAACCTGCCCTTTTTTTTTTTTTTCCCCTACTAAACCCTCWCATCCTTCAAGCCTGGCCATCCCTGCGGCAGGACGGGGATTTGGGGAAATGTCCCAGGAGCTTGGAGTGTGGGCAGGGAGGGCTCTGCTGCGCCTCTGATTCAACACATTCCCCATCCCCGCTGCCAGAGCCCTCGAACTGAATCAAAGGCCTCTTACAGTAAACGCTCCCCGAGCTTTCCCAATCGCCATCGGGATGAGCTAATCCCTGCCCGATTCCCTGGGAAGGGATCGCAGAGGAAGCTCCTTTCTGCGCCAGACTGGGAACCACTGGGGAGCTTGTACAAATGAGTCAGCAGAAGTGGAAGTTTTGGGGTTGGGAAGAGCCAGGGAAGTTTTTTGAGGTGCAGAAGGCGGTGGAGGGGGCTCCTGTGGGGAGGAGGTTTTCTGTTTCTTCCCCCAAACCTGCTCAGGTGTGGGTGCATCCGACCCCCAGGTGTGTGCAAGAGGAGCAGCAGCCTGAGAAACTTCTGCCTTTGCTTTTGGGGACGGATTCTAGGCTGAGGAGAGGCCTGATCCAGCAGCAGAGGCAGCTCTGATCCATGGAATAACTTGATTTTTGAAGGCTCCCATGCCTTGCACACGCACACGTCCATATATACACAGATATTCACGCTCAGCACCAATTTCTCCCTCACTCTCTAACAGAAATTTGTGCCGATTCTGCCTGGTTTGGATGGTTCAAGATGCTGGTGGTCACTTCCCTGGCTGGTTTTGTCGCTGCCCACCCCTGGTCTCACTCGTGCCACGTTCAGAGCTCTGCTGTCACCCACCCTGTCCCCACCCTGGCACCTCTGCAGGGCTAGGAGCCATCCCGTGGGCACGGCGAGCACAGGATGGGCCACACGTGCCCAGGTTGTCCCCACGCTCTCAGGAGCGGCTCTGAGGGACCCTGGCCCGGTGCTGGCCCTGGGGACGCCACAGTGTCCTTAAAACAAGAGCCCCAGCGGGGGAAGCGAGCGAGGAGCAGAATTCCAGCCCCAAACAAAGCACTTTTGTGCTCCTGCTTTGAGCAGCCGGGAGGGCTTCCTGCTGCCCTGCTCTGGGGGCTGCTTCCCCTCTTCCCTGGCCTGTCCTGCAGCCGGAGCCTGACCTCCAGAGCTTCTCCAAGCCCACATTCCCACCCGAGCGCAGCGGCTCCTTCAGCACCTTCCCTCTCCTCCTCGCCATTAGCATCCTCCCCGTGTAAATGTTAATGAATTGTCGTCAGACCAAAGTAATCACCAGTCAGCAAAACTTAATTTTACGAAAAGACAAAAAGAGGCTTCGCTCTAATTGATGGAAAATTGGTCGTTTCTTGTCAGGTTATTGTTCATTTCCCGCCTGTTAATGACCGGATCCCTCCAGCCGTGCCCAGCCCAGAGCCTGGAGAGCGGCACGGAGGAGCCGTCGGGAAACCTGGGATGGAGAGGGACATTTTCATTAACGAACTTTCCAGAGGCAAAGCAGCGGGAGCTTCCAAAAGGAGCGAGGAGGAAGAGCCCGTGTCCTGCCAGCAGCAGCAGCAGCGGCGGTGGTTCCCTCAGAGCACACAAACAGCACCCAGGGGTTGATAAGAGACAGCAATTACATTTTTGGATGCCTTTCTGTTTTAATCACCTCGGAACTGGAGGAACTTTGAGGTCCCTTCCAACCCAAACCATTCCCTGATCCCGTGATTCCAAGAGCCAGGCAGAGGAGGCTGGAGCTCTCGTGCAATTCRTGGCCTCAGACGTCAGAAATGGCTTTTAATGTCCCTTTATCACGATGTTCTTGGGTTGGGAAGAAAAAGAGATGGAGAATYGTCCTTCCCCTCAAATACCGGCAGCCCAAAGGGAAGCAAACCTGCTTCCCACTATCCCGAGCGCTGTTTTTAGGGATCTAAGGACGCTGCCCTGGTCCCACCTTGCTCGGTGACATCCGAACACCCGTGGGGGCCGTGGAGTCCCRTTCCCGGTGGGAGCAGCCCCCGGGCTCCCCGTGCCGCTCCCCGGGCTGGCTCTACACAGGCTATTACGGTAATTTGATAAGCCACTTCTTCGTGATATGAATCTTCGCCTTCGTTAAAGGCAGGGGAAAAAAAAAAAAAAAAAAAACCCGTTGCATTTTGATGGCTCACAGGGACAGTTCATTAAGCAATCAACTCTTTTAATGAAATATTTCTTTGTTAAAATATTCATTGATCTGCCGCGGGTGTGCGTGGAGAAGGGGAAGGGCCGTGCGTCCCGAATGCTTTTCTGTTGAGTCTTCCCGAGCACCCGCTGGGAGCAGCGGGATGTGCCCCGGCATTGCCAGGACAGGAATTCCCACAGCGACCCTTGGCAGGGACCCTCTGGAGAGCCTGGAGCAGGGATTTGGGGCTTTATGGAGGTGTCTTCCCCTCCTCTCTCCTGCCTGAGGTGTCACACACCAGCTCTGAGGGGGGACGTGGGGCGGGCTCTGCCCCCTTGGTTGGTGCCATGGTGACGTGTGGGGACATGGTGGCAGAGATGGAAGTTGGGCCAAGAATGAGCGGAAACGGGCAAATGTGGAAGTGGGCAGAGTGGGAAGAGGGCGTTCCCAAGGGGAGGGACTGGTTCTGCCAGCCAGGTGTGAGGGGACCCCTTTGTGACCACRGGACAGCGCAGCGAAGGACGCGGTTTCAGCCAGAATCTCCGAGCCCGGTGTAGGAGCGAGCGGGAGGGAGCTCAGGGAGCCGGGACGGAGAACGTTGGCAGGAGAAGAAAGAGAGGAGGGGGGAAAAAAAATATCTATCAAAGGGTGAGAAACGAACAACTGCAGACAAAGCAGCGAACGTGGCCTCCCTCCTCCTTCCTCCAACCTTACACCGTGAGTAATTCCCGGCCGGCACCGTGACGGCTCCGACAGGCAGCAGCCGCGTGCGGGTGAGAATCTCCTGGAGGAACAGGGGGAGCAACGCAGACAAACACGGGAGCAGCGGATGCCACGTCCCGCTCCGGATGAGTAACGTTCTTGGAAAAGCAGGGAAATGATGAAAAAAGAGGAGAGGGGAGGGAAAATCCCGCAGGCAAAGCACAGCACGTGCTGACGGCAGAGGGGATTCGGGTGTCCTGTGTCCCCAGGTGCTGCTGGCACAGCTTGGCTTGGCAGAGCTCCGGGAATTCCATCCGGGCTCGGAGGTCTCCACTCGGAGCTCGTTCCTGTCCCAGGATGGGGCTCTGCAGGCACAGAGGGACATCGGGCGCTGTCTGGGGATCCCCCAAACACCACGTCCTCCTGTCCCCGTGCGGGAGCAGCACTCCCAGGGGATGGGGGTTTCCCTCCCTTACCCATTACCTCCAGCTCCCTAAATCCCAGCTGAGTCCCACCCTCAGTGTGCAATAGGGGAAACTGAGGCACGGCCCAGCCACCAGCCGGGGCTCTGAGGTGATGAAAGCCCCCTCAAAGCCTCCACCTGGGCTCTGACCTGACCCCAAGCTGCTGAACATTTCCTTGCTATCCCCCCAGCTCTGCGAGTGTCGGGATCCCCCCGCCCGGGGAATCCCCGGGGATTCTGTCCGAGGGTCCCGGGGATCCCGCTGGCTGGGGCAGGGGAGCAGTGCCAGGCCCTGGACAGGCAGCAGCCTGCGGCTTTCCCGGGGAGCCAGGAGCCTCTCATCACTTACAGGAACTCGGTGCATCATCCCTCGGCCTTGCGCAAGAGGCGAGCGGGGTCCAAAAGAGCTGCAGCGGCCGCRGCCTCGCCAGCACGTCCGGGCAGAGCCGGATTGCTCCGTCTGCTCGGCAGCCTGGGAGCGCGGCCCCGCCAGAACTGACCCTCAGGGGGTCTCTGTGGGACCCCCCGGCCTCTCCAGCCCTGTGCTGGCTGGGGGTGCAGCGCCCGGGGCTGTGGGATTGCCCCGGGAAGGGCTGATCCCGCTCCCTGCTCCGCTCGCCCGCCCGCGGGTGATGCCCACGRGGGYGTTTGGGTGCCGGGGTGAGCCCCCGGGGGTTCAGCCCTGGATCCCCAGGGAGGAGAGGGAGCGGGCAGAGGGCTGGGCTGTGGGCACGGCCGGGCACCACAGGGGGCCGGGGTGAAAAGGGCTGGTGTAATTYGGGTGGAAAACCGGATTTGCTGCTCATCCGTTGAAATTTCCTCCTTGGAAGGGATGGGAATTTGGAGTTCAGCTGTGTCAACGCACAGCTCCATCCCCAAAACACTGCTCTGGGAGGGGAAAAGAACTTTTTTCCCCCATTCTCTCCATTTTCCCATCCCATATTCTCTTCTTCCTCACATTTCCATGTGCTTTTTTCCTTTATTCTGCCTTGAAAGAGGGAGAGAWTCCGAGACAGGGCAGGAAGCAGAGGAGTTCAGGGGGACTTGTTCCCATCATCAAACACTGATTTTTCAGACGAGCACCTTCAGAGAAGTCAGATTTTGCTTCTGAAGTTGCTCTTCCCATCGAAGGAAAAGGAGGAACCAAAGGAGAYGCTCCGCACCACCCCTTTGGCAGAAATGTCCGTTCAGAGCCGGTGGCAAACGGGCTTTGGATTCATCTCGGACAGGACCTTCCCCRAAGGATGAGGGTCCTTCAGAGCATGAGGGTGCTGCAGATGAGGTGATTCAGAGCTGCTGTGCCTTGGGTGGGATTTAGGACAACCCCAAACTGACCTTTTCCACGGAAGATTTCAGCCTTCTGTCWACCTTGCAGCAGATTGGGATTGCTCCCATTCCAGGCAAACACGGGATCGCGACCCTTTGGCTGAAAATGTTCGGGTTTTGAAGGTTTTCAATGTCCTGGCTACGAGATCCGACACTTCCTGGAGGAGAGAAAACCCAACTTGGTCAGGAAAAAGTTTCCCACAGCTGAGAGTTTGGGGGCGGATGGCAGATGCGGAGAGCGAGGATGAGCCGGGCAGAGGTGGAAGGTGGAGTTTTCCTGGAAGAGCTGAAGGAATCTGTGCTTGGGACTGATCTCCCACCCCACTGTGACTCTGCTGCTCTGCCCACGTGGCTCAGGGCTTTATATCCGTGCAAAGTCTTTCATCCCAGAGCTCCAAATCCTCCTGCCTCCGCTGCACCCTTTGGAGGTGATCCACGCCCGAGGCTTTACCTGGTGCAGAATTAAAGGAAGTTTTTTCCCTTCCCTCTTCCCCCCTTCCTTTTGGGAGCTCAGCACTGCTGCAGGAGCACCTGTGGTCTCCTGCCTGGGAATTTYCTCATCCCTGCAGCATCCCTGATGTCCCCTTCGGCTTTCCAGGAGCGAGGTGGTCCCTCCAAGACCAAACCCCATCGAGGGGATCGCGCCAAACCCCGTCTGACCCTGATCCATCCGTGTGCCCCCACCCAGATCCCTCCTCCCCGCTCTGCCTCATTTCCAGGCTGACACAGGTGAACAAAGAGGGGTCTCGGGGCCACGCTCGATTCACGAACTCCCCTCGGTGGAAGGCTGCCCGCGTCTTTTTGCGCGGCTCCTCCTCGCTCCGATGGCGTTTGATGTCTTCAAAGAGGTTCCTCTGATGTAGGGAAAAGAGGGCAAGCGCAGGTTGGACGAGGCTCRTGGCTCAAGGCGGTCTTTTCGCTCAGAAAAGCGCCCGTTTGGGATGAAATAAAAGCGGATATTGTGTTTGTCATGGACTGATCCGTGCGTGGATAACTCACAAAGGTCTCGGAGCTTCCAGCACTCGCCGGGTTGGGAATGTGCCAGGAGGGATCTGGGCTGGACTGGGGAGGGGTTGAAGCTGCTTCGCTTCCCGTGTGGGGACCCCCTAAAATGGGGTGGGGTGGGGTGTCCCACGGCTCTGAGTCCTGAGCATGGAATGGATCGAGCCAAGGGCTGGAGCCCCCCTGCCATGGAAACAGGCTGGGAGAGCTGGGAATGTTCAGCCTGGAGAAGAGAAGGCTCCAGGGAGACCTCAGAGCCCCTCGCGCCTAAAGAGGCTCCAAGAGAGCTGGAACGGGATTTGGACAAGGGCTTGGAGCGATAGGGAGTGGCTGCCCCATCCCTGGAAGTGCTCAAGGCCAGGCTGGATGGAGGAAGTGTCCCTTGGGGGATGGGATGGGATTCATGGGATGGGATGGGATGGGATGGGATGGGACGGGATGGGATGCAGAGCCAGCCCTGCTTGGCCACCCTGGCCCCGGCTCTGTGGGGTCACAGGGAATCAGGGGCTGGCTGGAGAGGTTCTCCCCTGGCTTTTCATGGCAGGGGAGAGGGAACGCTGTCCCCCCCAAAAGGAGGTGCCGGCAGGAAGCGGAGCCGCGGCACTTCCCAGAAACAGGGCCTGGGGCGCCTCTTCCACGAAATTCGGGCTCCTTCCACCAGGACCGGGTTCTGCAGAAGTGGGTGCAGCAGAGGCGCCCTGAGGGGAGGCCCAGAYGGGGCTGAAAGCAAGGCAAGCCCTCTGGAAAATCCCAGGACTCCAACAGGGGTGGATTTAGACCTCGGTTTCAGGCTCAGCACAGCCCAGGAGCCAGCCTGGCACTTGGCCTCATCCTGTTTGTTCCCTTGAGGGAAAATTTTTGGGGACAAAACCAATGGGGTGTTTCCTAGGGCCACCAGAATCCAGTTGTAGAAAACCAGCTTTCCCATCTCCCAGAAATTCCCAAACTTTTCATTCAATAATAGATTATTAAAAAAAACCCCAAACCAACCAAAACCAGGCTTCCTGTAAAAAATTCAATTATAGGGAGAAAAAAAAAAAAATCCAGGTGGGTTGAAATACTTTTCATTCCAATTTCACCTCTTAAAGCTACTTTAGCTGTCCATAAAACAGAAATTTCAAAAGAGCTACTTTTGAATGAGAAAAAAAGGGAACAGAGTGGCCGCTCTTCTGTGCCATCAAGGCGTCACTGGCTTTGGAAAACTTCTCCATGTGGGAGCGGGATCGGGATCATCCATCCCCAGCCTGCGCGGGTGGGAATTCAGCCCCCAAACCAACGCTCCGAGGCAGCCGCAGCGGCAAGGCTGGAAGGAACGCTGGTCCCTGCTCTGCGCCAGCTGTGTCACCCTGACCCGTGTCCCCAGYGCTGGGCGAGGGTTTGGGACCAGCACCTGGGTGCTGGGTTGGGTCCAGCCCCCTCACGGAGTTTTGGGACCCCCCTGCAGATGTTTGGGTGCAACATCTGGGTGCTGGTTTGGGTCCAGCACCCTGACACAGCTCTGCTGCCCCAGGGGCTCTGGGGACGCTGTCCCTGCTGTGGGACGGGATGTCGGGGTGTCGGGGGGTGGCACAGAGCGGGCTTGGGGGTGTTGGGGTCACCAGCTCAGCCTCTCGCTGCTCCCATCCGGAAATCGGGGTCAGCGCCTCTGTCCCGGCTCTGCCCCGGCTGTTGAGCTCGATGTTCCGAGCGCTCTTTCCCCACCCGCCCGATCCTGTGATCCCACAGAGCGGCTGCAGCCGTGTCCCCAACCCCCTCCGTGCCTCAGTTTCCCCGCCGCTCCCCCTTTCCCCAACCCCACATCTTCGCTGCGCGCCGGGGACCGAACGCGGCAGAAACCAATTAGCGCAGGCATTAATGAGCAAAACGCGGGGGGGGGGGGGGCAAAAGAACGGCGGGGGGGGGGGGGCGGTGAGGAGAGGAGGGGGCTCCATCCAGCGGGGACCCCCCCAAAAAAAACAACACCCTGGAGCGAGCGGGGGGCGCGGCGGCGGCGGCTCGGGGCGGCGCGGGGGGTGGGGGGATGCTCGGGCGGGGAAAGCGGCTGCACCTGCTTTAGAGGAACTATGGTAGGGCGGCCGGCGCCCGCCCCGCGCCGCCGCCGCCGCGCCCGCGCCGCCGCCGCGCCGAGCCGGACCTGAGCGCGGCCACGGCCCGGCCGGCCCCGGCTGCCCGCGCCCCCCGCGCCCAGCCCCGCACGGCCCCGCTCCGCAGCGCGGCCCCGCCGCCGCACGGAGCCCCCCCCCCACGGGCCATGCCGCGCCGCCTCTGAGCTCCGGCCCCGCCGCGCCCGCCCCGTCGAAGTTTGGGGAAGGTGCCGGTGCGGGGAGGGCTGTGCAGGGGTGGGGGGGAAGGAGCGGCGCGGCTCATGCCCGCCCCGGAGCCCGGCGCTCGGCGCGACCAGGTGGGTGCGAGCGGCGCGGGAGGGTCCCCGCGTGTCCCCCCGCGGGTGTCCCCGGAGGAGGGGGGCGCGGGGCGGGACCCCCGGGCAGGTGCGGGGGGCGCGGGCCGTGTCCCCCGTGTGCCCCCCCCCTGCCCCCGGCGGGGCCGTGCCCCGCTCTCGGCCGCGCCGCGCTCGGAAGTTTTGTTACGGCGCCCGGACAAAGGGAGCGGGGCCGGCGCTGGGGGAGCCGGGGGTGCGGGCGGGCCGGGGCTCGGCGGGGCGCGGGGAGCACGGAGGGGTCGGGGATCGGGGCGCTCCGGGGTGCGGGGTTGCTCGGGGGGGGGCGCGGGAGGTCCCCGCGCTCGGTGCGCCCCGAGCAGCGCGGGGGTCCCGGTGCGTGCGGGGTGCGCGGCTCCGGGCGGGCGCGGGGGTCGCCGCCRCCGCCGCCCCCGAGGCGTTTGGGCGGCCGGCGGAGGGGAGGGGGGGTCGCAGCCCCCTCGGCGAGGGGGGGTCGGGCCCCGGGAAAGTTGCGCTGCCGCCGGCACAGCCGCGCTGCCGGTGCCGGATCCGGACCCGCCTCCGCTCCGGCGCTTCGGGGGTCCCGYACCCCCCGAGGGGGCAGCGCACCGGGGGGGGGGGTCCGGCCGCCCCTGCCCTGCAGCCGCCCCAGCGCTCCCTTTGTTGGTGCTTCCCATTTCCTCCCCATCTTTTCCTTTCTCTCCGGCAGTTTTGGTTTAATTCCGGCTGCTGGAGGGCTTGGGTGGGTTTTTCCCCCCTCTTTCCACCACCCCCCCCTCTCCCCAATCGCATTTTAACTCAGCCTCGACCCGCCGCTCCTCGGGCCCGGGGGTGTGATTCCCTCCTTGGAGAGAAATCCGTAAGTCTGCCCCAAGTTTTGCAATTCCTGGGAGAAGCAGCCGCCGCCGTCCCCGACAACCTGCAGCCAGCCCAGCCCGGCCGTCGCTCCCGCAGCGCCCTGGGAAAATCCACCCGCCGTGTCCAAAATCCTAACCCGGTCTGCAAGGTGAGGGAGAGGAGGACAAGGCACGGCTTCGGATGGAGCTGGAGAATATTCCCGAGAAACCCCCGCAGGTTTGGATTCCGGAGGGGCTGACGGCAGCCGGCTGCCCCGCGCCTCACCCGTGCCTGGCTTTCACCCGGTTGTAAAGTTTGCGGGGGTTCCGTGCGCCTTTGTTTGGACGGGGAGAGAGCTTGGGGGGGGCTTTCCCAAGGATTTGGGGGGGGGTCTCTCTAACCCGGACGCGATGCCCGGTGCCGCGGGAGCTCTCGGCGGGGACGCCGCCGGCAGCGGCTGCTGGTGGTGCCGGCAGTGATAACGTGTTTGGGAAGAGTTTTTATTACGGAGCATCGTCTTCTGGGAGTCCCGAAATTCCCGGGCAAATCGCGCGTGGAGGCTCGCCCGGAGCCCTGGATCAGCCTCTGGCAACATCCCCTTCCCACCCCGGTGGCCGCCGTCGTTGCGATGCTCTCCCGGCGCTGGCGAAGTTCAGGGATTTCCATTCTTCCCGGCTCCCGCTCCCCGCTCCGTGGGATAAACAAACGCGCCTCTGTCTGCTCTCCCCTCTCCCCCTCTCCGGGAGAAAAGGGCACTTCGGGAAGTGCCGCGGACGGCTCTGGATATTTCTTTGGGTGTAGGAAATCTGGTTTGAGTTGGCAGGCGCGTTCGGAGGTGTGGATGGGCGAGAACAAGTGGAGCGTAATTGGGTTTTCTTTTTCCATCTGGGAGCGATGCTGGTTTCCCTTTGCCCGTTTAAAACACAAACAAGCCAAGGGCCGCGTGTCTCTCCCTCCCTCCCTCCCTCCCTCCTGTGCACTTTTTAATACAAATGAAAAATGTGCGGAGGAGAAAGCGGGAATAATTCAACCCCACTTTCCCGGGAGTTGTGGTTGGGAAGTGCCCGCTCGGAAAACTTGCACTGAGATTAATTTTTTTTTTTTTTTTTGCTGCTGCTGCTCTTAATATAGTCCTGGAGGAATTCGTGTCCRAATTCCTGCCTGGGATCGCTCCTCAGCTTCAGGCAGCTCTTCCCTCCCCAGTAGTCAATACCCCAAGATTTTCCTTTTCCCACYCTCCACCCCAACTTCCATCGGATTAAGACCTCACTCCTCCACGAGCGTCGTAAAGCTGTGGGGCAGACAATAAAATTGTTATTAGTTTCTGTATTAAAAGGTTGGGTTGGTTTTTAACCCAAACCAGAAGGAGGATTTACTTTTACAAATTTCTGCTGGTGTGTTAAAAATTTACATGGGGAATACGTTCCGTGGAGAGCAGGGATTTGATGCTAAATCAACCCAACATGTGGCTCACGCAGGCGGCGTGACCCGGTCCTGGGTGTCGGCAGGGACGTGTTCCCTTTCATGCCTCCCCATATCCTCAATTTAAACACAGCAAAGCCTCAGGGTTTTCCAAAATCAAACTCGAAATTTAAAGATTTTCGATTTTTTTTTTTTTTTTTTTTTTAATTGCCACCCCACCTTAAAGTCCATCAGAAATAAATCTACCAAGCTGCACGAGCGGCTGGATGGAGGAAATAATCAGGTTTGGAAAAATGACTCTGTTTCTCCCTCTTTTTATTTAATTTTTGTCTCCTTCAGGTGTCTTAAATCGAACTGGGAAAGGGGAAAACGTGGGGGAGAAGGGGCAGAATTTGCTGTGCCAAGCCAGGGAGCTTTGTCAGGGCTGCAGAGCCCTCGGAGGCTCCGGCTTCTCCTGCCCTTTGTGGTGTGGGATTGGGGGCTGTGGAGAAGATCCYGGAGCCCTCCCGCTCCCTCTGCTCCCAAATAATGCTGCGAGCCGCCTCTTTGAGCTGCTCCCCGCTTCTTTTGATTGGTAATTTTAATTTATTATTTCTTTTGGGGGGGTTTTGGGTGGGTCTCCCCCATCCCAAAGCCCCTTTTTAATGGGGTTCTCAGTRTGTGGGGACGGGGGCGCGTCCGTTCCCGGCCGGATCGAGCAGCGCCCCGGGGATGAAATCTAAAACCCAGAGTGGCACCGCTGCACAAGTTGGATTTGATGGAGGGGTTGGAAAAAGTGCAGGAGAACGGGATCGGTGTGGAAAATCCCCCCCCTAAGCCCCACACCCCGGGATGCGTCGCCCAGCGGGGTCAGGGAAGGAGGAGGAGAGGGGTGGGCGAGGGGGGAAAGGCTGAGCAAACGGAGCGAGCTGGAATAAAACGGATTAAAGTTGCTGCTGGGGGAGGTGGGGAAGGGGCTGGAGGAAAGATAATGTCCAAAATATCTGTAAAAGCCGTGTCCAGCCCCGCTGTCCTCCCTGGAAAGCGGGCTGGCCGAAGGTTTTACATCCCCTTCGGAAAGGGAAGAGCGGGGAGCGTTCGGAAAACAGCAACAACAACAACAACAACAACAAAAATCAGTGCAATGTATAAAACCAAGTGACACTAAAATATCTCCTCGGGCCCTCGGCCTTTCTCTCCTAATAACCCGGCAGGAATGCGAGTGCACTCAGTTGTGAAGTTGCTGCCCGGAGAGCCCGGCAGCTTTTCTTTTCCGCCGCTGGCTCGGGGGATGCTTTGAGTCTGCTGATGTTTGTGTCTCGCTGTGGGGCTGGGGAGGGGCTCCGGCTTTCAGGGTTTGCTCTCCTTTGATTTTATTTTTTTTTTTCACCCCCACCACCACCACATCACCCCCCCAATCCTTTTTTCTCTTTTCTTGTCGGTCCGGCGGGGAGCGGGGCCGGAGTGGGGGGGAGTTGTGGGGCTGGGATCGCCTTTGTGGCAGCAAGGTGGGGGGCAAGGGGAACGGGCTCATTCTTCCCACCGGAGAGGGGCGGGAGGAGAAGCCCGGAGGTCCCCGGGTTTATAACTCATACACATTTATGGCTCCCTGCCTTTCCCGCTCCGTGCTGGGGTTTGGGAGCCTGAAGGATTTGGGAAAATTCTCTTTATTTCGGCAAGGGGTGGTGGTTTGTTTTTTTTTTTCCCCCCTTCATCCCTGTGGGTTTGAAGCCCAGCAGAGCGCCGGGATGTGGCTGGCAGGTGGTTTTGGGGTCTCCAGGGGATGTTCCCCACTTCTGGATGCAGGGGGGGGGTGCTCCCACCTCGTTTTCCAGGGCCACCCTGGGTTTATCCTCCGCTCCCGAAGTGCCCCCGCTGCCGCCTCGGCGTCACCTGCCGCTTCTGGAAGCGAGGACTTGAAATTTCCTGTCCCTTCCTCTTCGGTTTCCAGCTCCTCCAGCACGGATTCAGGGTGGGGGGCTGGCTCCTGCTCCGTGGGCACCTTCCCACAGAGGGGTGAGCTCCGTTAGCCAGAGAGGGAAGGAAAAAGRGAGGAAATAAAACCAGCCAGAGCTTGGAATTTCCGTGAGTTCGCCTCGGAAGGTGTAAAAATCCTCCGTGAGCCACTGCTGGATGCACCTGATTGAAACTCAGGGGGAGCAGCCGGCTCGGAAACAACCCCAGGGGCTGGGACATCGCCCTGCACGGAGCTGGTGACCCTTGGGGTGGCCCCACTGTCCCCTGAGTGGCCGTGGGGCTGTGACCACCAACTCTGGCTCCTGGGCCAGCTCAGAGCRAGGGCTTGCACCCATTTTATCTCTTCCAAAACCTCCCTGTGCTGCACCTTTTCAAGTCAAACAGAACTTGTAGATCAAGATGGGGCCGGGCACAGCTTGAAAAACTTCCTTATCTTTTTTTTTTATTATTCTCCCCCCCCCCTCCAAGTGTTTGGTAGATAAAATCCAGCCAAGGCGCTGCTTGAGGGGTTTGTTTTGGTTTTTTTAACAAACTTTTCCTAATTTAAACGGCTCTTGGCGTGGCCCAGGCGAGGCTCCAGCATGAAACGTGTTGTGGTGATCCAGCTGCCCGTGACAAAAACGGGTTTGGGAGTGGAATGGCATCAGGGAAAAAGGAGAGAGGAGAGGCAGGAGAAGCAGAGGAGGAGGAGAGGAGAGGTCCAAAGCCACGATTTATTTCACAGGGATCCTGCCGGAGCAGGGACGAGCCGGAGGGAAGGGGAGGGAAGTCATTAAGGGATTCCTCTGCCGTTGGCACCGGGATGCGCAGGGAAAGGAGCCTGGTACGAGTCGGGATCCTTTCTCCTGGGATTTTTTTTTTTTTTTTAATTTGAAGGAAAAGCCAGGCTGTGCTTGCAGCCTCTTGTGCCGAGYGCTCGCTGGGGTGGAGCGACGCGGTGCCGGCGTTGCCAGCCCCGGGTGACGCTTCCCGAGGGCTCCCGTGCCCCGGCAGGTTGGCAGCGGCCGCTGGCAGCRTGTTCCGGCGGAAGCTGTGCCTCCTCCCGGGCTGTGCAGCCAGGCTGGCAGCGAAAACAGGGATTTTTCCAAGGAGAACAGGGAGCTGGAGGGTGGATGGGGAGGGAATCTCACCTTGCTCTGCCTCAGGGCTCCGCGCTGGGTTTATCGGAGGCAGAAGTCGGGGCAATAAAATGATTTTGTGGAAGGTTCCTTTCAAACCTGTGGGAAGGTGCAAAAGGATTTTGAAGGTGATAGAGGAGGAGAAAAATCCCGTGGCGGGGGATGATTTGGAGGTGAATTGGAAGTGGGTTTTTTCTGCCTCATTGGGAAAACTCCTCTGGTGTGACCGGAGCTGGAATGGGCGGACGGGGCTGGGGAGCACCGGGATGGCCCCGGCAGGAGCTGGAGGAGGAGGAGGAGGAAAAGGAAGAGGAGGAAGCCGCAGTGGGATGGGTTTGTGCTCCGGGTGCTGTGCAGGTTGTGTTTGGCAGCTCCGGAGCTGAGGGAGATGCTGCTCCCGTTTCCACAGCCGTGGATCCGTGGCCGGGATGAGCCGCTCGCCCGGAGCAGGTGCTGATGGAGCAATCCTTGGAACACCCCTGTGCCAGGTCGCTGCAGAGCTGGGCTTATCCACAGGGATTTCCCTGCTCCGAGGCTGAAAAAGGCACAAAACCGGTGCCATTCCGGATTCCTGGCTGAGCATCCCACTGCCAGCTTCCCTCGGGATCGATCAGCTCTGATCCCAAACCCTTCCCTCGCTTTCTCCAAGTCCTGGTTTATCCCACAACCTGTAGATTTTGGGTGAGTGATTTCCTTTTTGCTGCTTCTTGCGAGGCTGGGAGCCGGGGGCCGGCTGCAGCAGGATGGGGACGGGAGCACCTGGGAGGAGCTGCCGTGGATTGGGAAAAGATGCCTTGGGAAAGAGGGACAGTGAGGAGAGCTCGAGGCTGGTGGCTTAGTGCAGAATACAAGGCCAGAACTGTGCTGTGGAGCGAGGGATGAGCCGCGATCCCGCGTTCCCAGGAGTTCCCTCCGCCTGGAGGCCCCTTGGATTCGGATTCCTGCCTCTCCTGGGTGTCTGCCGTGCCCAGGAGTGGGGATGTGTCCCCCAGTGCCCTTCTGCCAGTGCTCCGTGGCCCAGGRATGGCTCCTGGAGCTGGCACAGAGCTCACGGCTCCGCTGGTGCCTCCCATCCGCGCTGGGATCTCGGCACRTTCCTTGGGATGGGGGTTCCAGCTCGGCACATCCCGCTTTGCCCACCCAGTCCTGGAGCTGCCAGGAAGCTGCTCCCGGAGCAGGAGAGTCCCCACACCCTGCAGGGACCTGGGGCTTCCTCAGCTCCTGGAATCTTCAGCTCCAGCTCCCGGGGGAAGGGAATGCCTGGCAGGGATGGCCGGGAATGGCAGGGGACGTGCCGGGATGGGGGGAAGGTGCCCCCACTGCAGCCTCGGGAAAAGGCTTTGGGGCTCAGGGTGGTCACGAGGGGCTYGGAGGAGCCGCCCAGGGTGAGGGGACAGCTCGTGGCAGGAAATGCCTGGCAGAGCTGAAGCTCCTTGTTAAGGATCCGGAGTTTTGGGCTGAACTGGGCCAGGAGCCGGGCGGGAATATCGGGCTGGAGAGGGAGAGGAGCTCTCCTGCGTCCTGGGGCCTTGTGTCCCCTCTGGGTGCCACTTGTCCCAGCAGGGGAGGAGCTCTGTGCCCCCAGGAGGGCTCCTGGCACCTGGCATTCCTCCGGGATGCTGCCAGACCTGGCAGCGGGAGGGAAATTCCCTGGAGCGTGGGGTAGCTTGGATCGGGAAGAGAAATACGGCATCGCCGGGCCTGTTAAAAACACGAGAAGAGCAAATAAAGGCATGGGAGAAGTGTCCCATAAGTTTTGAGGCAGGAAAYGTGGATTTTGGGAATGTGCTGGGCCAGGCAGAGCTGCAAACCCCTGGATTTTCACCGAGGTGGATTCAGGTGGGGTTTATAAAGTCTCCCGCTTTGCCTTTCTCTGGGATTGTTTCCCGAGAATTGACATTTCTCCTTTACACCCCAACCTGCTTTCCCTGCAGCTTCCTGGACGGACTTTTATCCACAGGGTCCTGCTGGGATGGGGTTGGGTTTGTGGGCAGGGCAGGGGCTCTCCCATCCCATCCCATCCCATCCCATCCCATCTCATCCCATCCCATCCCATCCCATCCCATCCCATCCCATCCCATCCCCTCCCCTCCTGCCCTGCCCCAGCAGGGTTTGGGGAGCCATTCTGCCACAGATGTTCCCCATTAATAAATTAAACCCTCAAAACTGACAGGAATTCCTCGTTCGGAAAACAAAAGAAGCCCTTGTCACCTGCTGGGTGGGGGAGGAGGAGGAGGAGGAAGAGGAGGATGAGGATGAGGATGAGGATGAGGATGATGCTCCTGCTCATCCCATCGCTCCCAGTTTGTCTCGGCCTCTTGGCACACGGGGTTTGGGGCGCTCATCCTCAGTTCTGCCCCTCCAGCAGGACCCATTCCTGTCCCTCTGACCCCAAAGCTCTCGGGGTTTGTAGGGTGCTGCTGGCAGAGGGGTCTGGGTTTGGCAGCAGAGCCCTTGTTCCCCCATGCAGGTGGTGAGGAAGAATTGGGGAAGAACTCTGTAATTCTGGCTTTTTGTGCTTTTTGGGGACGGGAGATGCCCTCAATGTGCTCCTGAGAGGAAGAGGAGAAGGGAAACGTCCAGAAATCCATCCTGTGAGGGGTGGGAGCGCGAGCGTGCCGGAGAAACCCTGGGAAGGGGTTTCTGGCTGAGCTCCACTCCCGTGGCACGGCACAACATTCCCTGCATCCCCTTTTCCCATGACAGGAGTGAGATTTGGGCTGGAATTGGGCTTGACTTTCCCAAAGTCAAACCCAGAAGTGCCGGAGGCTGCAGGGTCCAGCTCGGCTCCTTCCCACGGGATGGATCCCAGGGCTGGGCTCTGCATCCTCAGGRACGCTCGGGACCCTGCGGATGCGGCAGCAGGTCGGGATCAGCGCAGCCCTGGCTGGGTTATTCCCACCTCTCCTTTTAAGCCAGGTTCATTTATAAAAGGATCCATGGCAGGGCCTGTTCCCAAATCCCTTGAAGTCTTTCCCTGGATGCCGGTGGGCTCCCACTGAACAAACGCCGTTTTCCCTGGGAAGCGGAGCCGCGGCTCCGAATCTGGGGCAGACTTYGGAGCTGTCGGAGCAGCCCCGTCCGTGGGTCAAACCCTCCTCATCCCTGCATCCACAGGTTTCCCACCGGCACCGCGGGCTGYGGCTGGGAAGGGGGAATGCTGGAGTGATCCCGCTGGGTTATGGGGCTCTGGGGGGCTTAAAACACTCCCTGGTGAAGAGCCTGCTCCGTTCGGGAGTGCAGGGGGATGGGGTCTGGAGGGTGAGGGGGTCGTTTGGGGGTCGCTGCTGGCTCTGGGGAGGGTCGGTGCCATCGGTCCCTCGTGTCCCCGCCGCGCCGGAGCGGGGGATGCGTCGGGAGCGTCGGTGCTGCTGAATTCCCAGCTGTAAATTTGGGATGGAGCTGCAGGAGGAGTCAGGGCCGTGCCCATCCCTCGGGGAAAAGGACAGAGGGACAGCCCCGTGTCCCCTCAGAGGGGACATCTCCTTCCACTGCAGCGCTGGTCCTTCCCAGGTGCTGTTGCAGGCACAAACGCCCTGGGAATCGCTCTGGGAATCGCTCTGGGAATCGCTCTGGGAATCGCTCTGGGAAGGAGCACGAGTTGCTGGGTTTGTCTGGGGGTTTAAAATAAAAATTGGGGGTTGAAAACTCCTGGCAGCGGGCAGGGCTGTGCTGGGGCTGGAGACGACATGGGGGGCACTGAGTGGGGATGTGGCTCATGTCCCTGAGGGATTTGGTGTCCCCAGCTGTGTCCTCTTCCCACTTTGTCTGGCGCTCTGTCCCGGTGCTGTTGCCTTCCCTCATCACCGTGTGGTGATTTTTGGTCTGGGGACRCCTGGGTTGGTGCCCTGCGTGGTGTGGCCAGTGCCAGACCTGTGGCACTGTGTCCTGCAGCGGGTGATCGCCACCCAGGGACAGGCTGGGGACAGGGAGAGGGTTCTGTGTGTCCCCGTCTCACAGGAGGTGCGGGAAGAGGATGTGACCGGATTTAGGAGGAGCCGTGGGACAAAGGTGGCACCCAGAGGGTGGGCACCCAGCCCGAGGCGGGCACCCTCACCTGGGACCCCGTGCCAGAGCCCTGGGCTGGGGATTTTTGGGATCTTGCCTAAAAAAGCAGCATCCAGTTGTCCGGTGGCGAGTCCTGCCCGGGCAGGGGACACGTCAGGAGCCAGGTGGGCACCGGGGACCTCGAGCCCCTCCCTGCCCCAGCACCCAGAGGTGCTCACAGGGCCCCAGGACTGCAGGGGAGGGTGGCAGGAATTGGTGAATCATTAATTAATATTTTAAAGGATGAGGGTTATTTTTAGGAGGTGTGGGGGGGAGCCCAATTCCTGGGAATAACCCCCGGGATTTGCACGGCGCTGTGTGTCCCACGGCAGCGGGAACGTGCCGGGGGCTTCCTTGGCCACCGAGCTGGAGCAGCAGCAGCCACCTGGGTGCTGCTCCTGGGGTCAGGGCTCCCTGGATTTGGGCTTCAGGATCTCGCTGTTCCCAGGAGGAAGCGCTGCCTGGGRTGAGCAGGGATTCAGGACATCGATTCCCCCTTCCCCAGCTCTGTCCCGATGCACGAAGCGGGGATGTGCTGGATTTGGGAAGGTGCCGTGTCCCGCTCTCGCCGAGCTGGGCGGATGTCAGGAGCCTGGATGGATCAGCACGGCCTGGGAATGCYGAGCGTGACCCCGGAGCGATGCTGTGGGAGCAGATCCCTTCCCTGTGTCTCCAGCCTGGCATCCAGAGGGACGCTGAAGCCGTGGAGGAGCTTTGCTGCCATCCCTGCGGGACGCATCCGCAGCCGTGGGCGCGCTGGGCCGGGCAGCACCTCCCGCATTCCCCGTGGAAGAGTCCCCGAGGGGGATGGATGTTCCTGGGAAGAGGACGCCGTGGCTGGACGTGGCTCATCCGAGTGACACAGAGAAGGAGCACGGGGGACCCCGGTGACCTTCTAACTTCAGCACAGGCTCCTGGTGGGAAGCGCTTCCCGCTTCCGAGGGATGCTCCTGCCTCTCCTGCCTCTCCTGCCTCTCCTGCCTCTCGTGCTCTCTTCCCAAGCACCTCAGATATTAAATCCACCATCCCACTCCCCTCCGTGGGCACCCAGCAGCGTTCCCAGGGCAGGATCCCGGCGCAGCCCTGCCGAACGCGCCGCTTCCCGGCTTTTAGGAGAATGCTGGAGAAACCTCCGGGGTTGTTCCCAGCCGAGCTGGCGGGAGCCGTGCTCGTCTGCGGGGCTGCCTTTGCTCCGCGGGGGTGGCAGGTGCCCAGAGAAACCAGGAGATGCCGAGTCTGTCCGTGGAGAAGCCAAGCTGTGCGGGAATAAAACCAGGGAAGCTGTTCGGAAGCACGGAGCCAGCAGGGCTGCGAGACAGAGCCGGCCTCGGGTCACGCTGCCTCCGATGGGGATGCGAAGAGAAATGGACTTCAGACCGGGAGTTTGAAAATGCCCAAGGATAGTTCTCCCTCCCCACTGCCTTTTTTCTTCTCCCTCCTCATGTGCAGCATCATTTCTGGATGGAAACCAGGCCTCTTCCTGCATAGAAATGGGATTTGCCGTGGATGCGGCGGGGAGCGCGTTAACCAGAGCCTGTTCCGGATGCATTTTTGCACGGACGTGACGGAGTCTGGGAAAACTTGTGGCATCCCGAGTTCCTCCCTCCTGCTCCATAGGTACCTTGCCTGGTTTTTTTCCTCCCCTCTGGATTATTTGAAGGCCAGGAGAGACTTTGAGCAGCTTCCAGTCTGACTTGCCACGAACTCGGCTGGAAAATTTCGCTCGGGGTGGGACGTGGGAGGCCGAGTCCCAGCCCTGGCATCGCTCCTCATCCCGCTCCAGAGTGTCCCTCACCTGCTCCAGGGAATTTTCTTCCTCCCTGGCTCCRTCCTTGCCCTTTGCAGCCTCTCCCGAGGGGATGGGGCAGTGGGAGCTCCTGGAGTTTGGGGTTGATTTTGATTTCAGAGCTTCCCTCATTTTCCAGGAGCTTTCGCCCTTCCCAGGGATTGAGTCGGGACATTTTCCCGTGTCCCTGCTCTTCCTCACTCACACGGGGCGGTGTCCTTCATGCCTCCATCCAAGAGGAAGATCCCTCCTCTTCCTCAGGTGCCCTGGAAGGCGAGTGTGGGACCATCCTGGCTGCGTGCGGGAGGCACGGGGGAGATTCTGCCTGGAGCGTTCCGTGTGCTCCGGGTGGGATGAGGGCTCTGGTGCCGCTGGGATGCTCCAGCAGGAATTCCAGGTGGGATTTGCACCAGGGGGATGTGTCCCCGCTGCGTGAGTGTCCAAACCAGTGCGAGCCAGGCACTGGGAGTGTGGGAGAGGCTTGAAGCGAGCCGGGATTTACGGGGAGATGCCGGGAAAACCTTTGGAAAACGCTGCCGGGGTGATGCCCTGTTGGTTGCAGCTGCATTCCGTCCCACACCGGCCATGGGAGCCRCTGGTAATTATTTTAATAAGATTTTGGGGAAATATCGTGCTGAAAACCCCATCCCAAACCCTAAAACCCTCATCCCGCGTGGAAGCGCAGAGCGATGGACGGGAGTTGTGCCTGGTGGGAATCTCACCTTATCCCGTGGGGTTTGGTTTTTTTTTTTTCCCTGGGAGTTCGGAGGTTTGGTTTTTTTTTTTATTTTGTTCCCTCTGCAATTTTTTTTCCCCACCCTCTTCATTATCATTTTTGTTAATTAGATCGTGCTGGGGAACGGTCTCTATTCAAAAGCAAAACGCTCCGAGATGGCTTTTTCCAAKTGCGGCTTCGTTCCGGGGCCGGGAGAAGGAGTCGGGAGAGGGAGGGTGGGGGGGAGAGCGAAGATGCTTGAAAGAAATATAATTTTTTTTTAAAAAATAATTTCTTCATAAAGCTCTTTAAAAAGAAAACCCCGGGCCCCCTTCCCCCACCACGGCCACCTCCCCTCTTTCCCACCCACCCCCCTCCAATTAAACGATTTTGAATTTCCACGTTAACCGCTTGGTGCTTCCTCGGCGCCTCAGATGATTAGAAAGGGATATTCATTTATGCCTTTTAAACGCCGCCCCGATTAAAATCAGAGAGATTTTTTCCTTCATCAAAATCTAACATCCTTGAAAAATTAATTTGATGCCTCTTGTTATCAATTAATTGAATCTCGTTGGGAGAGAGGCTCGTGCGGCGGGTGGTTGGAGCCGGCCCTTCTGTTCTTAGTTGCTTTCCCCCCTCTCCGCTCCTTTCCGCTGCTTCCAAACACTGGGACATTGTAAAACTCGGCCTTTTCTTTCTTTTTTTCTTTTTTCTTTTCTTTTTTTTTTTTTTTTTTTTAATTTTAAAGATATTATTTTTACTCATCTCATAAAATAAAATAAATGAATAAAACTTGCTCTCTCTCTCTCTCTCTCTCTCCGCCCTCCTCCTCCATTCCCCCGAGTTCCTCTCGGATGAAAGACCCTTTTTTCCTCTTCCTTTCTCTCATCCCTCTTTCCTATAACTTCCGAGCAAGGGGGAGAGAAAGAAAAGTTGGGGCTTTCAGCAATTTCTCGGCGGCCGAGGTCCGTCTTTCTTCCTTTCTTTAGCGGGGGATATTGGAGATTTCATTCGAATCTCCCTTTTTTCAATTAAAAGTGCCCCGTTCCTTCTTTTCCAGCCRCTCCATTCTCCTGCTCTGCCTCGGCAGCCGGAGAAGCGATTTTGCTTTCTTTAATATTTCAGCTCTTCCCCTGAGACGGGCTGCCTGCCTTATTTTTTTTTTTTTTTATTTTTTAATAGACTTTTTCTCCCTCTATTAAACTTTTCCAATCTTCGTCCCTTTATTTTTTTTTTCCCTTCCCACCTCTTTAAACAAAAAAAAAAAAAGAGAAAAAAAAAAAAAAGAGAGGAAAAGTTATAAAATGGGAAGAACTGGGTCATTCAGGAAGTTATTGAAATAACTTCAAAATTAGGCTTCGCTTTCACTCTCCTTGGAGTGATTCTGCCTTTGGATCCGATCTCTTCCCTGGTGGCTCCGTTATGGATGTCCCGTTGGGAATTCGGGGTCGGAGGTGTTGGGGGATAACCCAGGTGAGAGCAGAGAGGTGCTTTTGGYTGTCTTTGAGGGAAGGATCCGGGGTGGGGCTGTAGGTGAGGGTGTCCCAGCCGGGGACTCCTCATGGATGGGGAGGGGATGTGTCCCCCCARTCCGGTGCCCTGCGGGGTCAATTTGGTGTCAGGACCCCGCTGTCMCATCCCCCTGAGCCCTGCGCTGTCCCCTCGCTTCTTGTGCCCACCTGGATTTGGGATCCTGCAGGTGAGAGGCTCTTCCAGCCCTTACCCATCCTCACTGTGTGGGGTCACCAAGGATTTTGGGGGCTGGGGAGAGGGTGTCCCTGATCCGTGGGCACAGAGGGTGTGGTTGGGGATGTTTTGCCTTTAAATTCCCCGTTTGGATCGTGTTGGGCAGAAGGAAAGCAAGTTTTTAGGGGGATGAGGAATTAGGGGATGCAGGGCTGGACGTGGCGCTGCRGTGGCTGGTGTAGCTCCATGGGGGCTTCCTGGATTTTGGGGTGTGCCCCAAGCCTTCTCCCAGTGGATTTGGGTACCGAGCCTGCATCCCAAAGTGATGGGACARAGGTGCCAGGCCTGCATCCCARMWTGATGGGACGTGGGTACCAAACCAGCATCCCAGCTTGATGGGACGTGGGTACCAAACCTGCATCCCAGCTTGATGGGACGTGGGTACCAAACCTGCATCCCAAAATGATGGGACGTGGGTACCAAACCTGCATCCCAGCTTGATGGGACGTGGGTACCAAACCTGCATCCCAGCTTGATGGGACACAGGTGCTGGACCTGGATCCCAACATGATGGGACACGGATTCCGAACCTGTATCCCGATCTTAATGGACACAGGAACTGGACCTGGATCCTGACATGACGGGATATGGATTCCAAACCTGCATCCCAACCTGATGGGACACAGGAATTGGATCTGCATCCCGACACGATGGGACATGGGTACCAAACCTGCATCCCAACCCACTGGGACACAGGAACTGGACCTGGATCCTGACATGATGGGACATGGATTCCAAACCTGCATCCCAACCCACTGGGACACAGGAACTGAATCTGCATCCCGACATGATGGGACCCACGTGCTGGACCTGCATCCCGACAYGATGGGACATGGATTCCAAACCTGCATCCCAACCCACTGGGACACAGGAACTGGATCTGCATCCCAATCTAATGGACACAGGTTCTGGATCTGCATCCTGACCCACTGGGACATGGACACCAGACCTGCATCCCGACCTGATTAGACACAGGAACTGGATCTGCATCCCAATGTGATGGGACACAGGTACCAGACCTGCATCCTGACCCACTGGGACACAGGAACTGGATCTGCATCCCAATCTAATGGACACAGGTTCTGGATCTGCATCCTGACCCACTGGGACACAGNGATCTGCATCCTGACCCACTGGGACACAGGAACTGGATCTGCATCCCAATCTAATGGACACAGGTTCTGGATCTGCATCCTGACCCACTGGGACATGGATACCAGACCTGCATTAGACACAGGAACTGGATCTGCATCCCAATGTGATGGGACATCCTGACCCACTGGGACACAGGTTCTGGATCTGCATCCCGACCTGATAGGACACAGGTACTGGTCCGGCATCCCGACCTGATGGGACACAGGTCCCAGACCTGCGTCCCGCCCCACCAGGATGCTCCAGCACCTCAGCACCGATCCCTGGTGGGTGCAGAGCCCCCCGGCTCCCACCGAGGGGCTGCCCCGCTCGGGGTCCCCCGGCTCCCCACGTGTGGTGGCTCCGGAGCAGCGAGGTGGGAGCCCCGTGCTCCACGTCACTATTTAATTAGACGTCCCTGATTAACAAAACTTGGCGTTCGGCTTCCTCCTGCCCTCATCTTTCCTGGCTCCGAATCAATGGCTTTGATATGCTAATTAGGGAGTAATTTAATTTCAAAAGGCCGCAATTAACAAGGGTGTTGTGGACATGCTGTAGTTAAGCGGCGTAATCTAATTTGCATTAGTAACAAGCAGGGACTAATTAGAAGCTTAATTAGACACTTAGACGGCTCTTGTGTTTACTTTCTTAATGAGATGGAGTGGGGTTCCTTTTTTTTTTTAATCTTTTCAAGAGCACAGCGAGGGAAGCCGGGATGGAGCAGGATGGAGCAGCGGCCCCGGTGCCCGGCACGTGCTCTGGGATGGAGCCCCCGCCCCGCTGTCCCAACACCGGCCTGGCCACGTCCAGCCAGTCCCACAGCTGCTCTGGGAGGGGTTTTGTATTCCTGGAAGCTTGGCAGGGAGCGGGAGAGGTGCCAGGCGGGCATTGGTGTCTCTGGGAATGCCCTGTGTGCGGCGGCCACACTTGGGGCAGCTCCGGAGAGCAAAGGATGCTCCGAGGGTGAAAGGTTTTGGAGAGGCAGGTGGGGCTCGCCAGGAGCACAGGAACAATCCCAGATTGGAGTGCTCACACTTCCAGGTGCTCTCCAGCTCTTTGAGTGAGCTGATCTGAGGATTCCCAATTTTTTTCGGGAGGAGAACCTCTTTGTGGCCGTCCCTGCCTGGTTTCCGTGGAGCAGCAAAGTCCCTGGTGCCCACAAGCGTGGCTGGGCACCAAGGCAGGTGAGGAGAGCCGGGGGTGAAGGTGAAGTGCTGGAGGTTGGCTCTTCCCAAAGAAGTTGCTGGGAGCGAGATGAAAGTGGGAGATGAAAGTGCCCAGAGGTGAGATCCCATTAAAGCAGTGCCTGGGCTTAGCCGGTCCCTGGTTCCTTAAATATCTTCTAATTTACAGTAATGCTCCAGATTCGTTTCAGCTCCCCCAGACTTTTATTTTAATCCCCTTTCCCCATTTCCATGTGTTTATGTGTTAATTAAAGGGTAAAAAGCCACTCTCGGAGCAATCCCGAGCTGCTGCTTCTCTTCCAGCCGAAGCCTTTTAGGATTAGCAGCCGCTTCCTAAAGCCTGGCGGTGCCGGAGCAGGACGGGCAGGTTGCTCAACTTTCCGTAGCTGGGAGCAGATCCAGTGCCTGGCATCCAGCTTTCCCGAGTCCTCTTCTCCTTCCAGCTGTGCAGAGGAGCATCCTGCAGATTTCCAAGGGCTTTGGGGGATTTGCTGGCTCCGTGCTCCTGCAGGATCCGCCGGTACCCACGGGAGAGGCCGCCTGCTCCCCTCGGCGTCCTGGCAAGGCTGGAGCTGGCAGGAAGGCTCTGGAATATTGCTTTGGGACTGGGATGTGGTGGGAAGGGTGGAAACGGCCTCTGGAATGTCTCGGTTTGTGTGTCAGTGTGTCGTGTCACCTGTGCCGTCCCAGCTCGTGGAGATGTGGCCGGAAGAGTTTTCCCAGCGGTGTTTCCCACAGGTTTTCCTCCTCCCTCCCTCTTAGGGGATGGTTTGGAGCTCTCAGAGTTTGTGGCTGGGGAAACCCACGGGAGTCAGGGATGGGGACTCGAGGACAGGGACAGCAGGGTGGAGGTGACCCTGGGTCCGTGCGTGGCCCATGAAGGGCAGCCCAAAGTTCCGGAGCTGCCGAGGATTGCGGTGCCGAGGATGATGAAAAACAGGGAAAGCTGCTGAAATCGGTGTTGGGGCAGTGGTTTCTGAGGAGCTCGTGGTGTGGCTGTGGCTGCTCCAGCAGCTCCTGGGAGCTGGGAAGTGCCATTTCATTTCCGTGTCCATGGAATCAGGCGGAGCAGTGGCGTCGCTCTGGATGGGTCTGGATGGCCCAAAATTCCTTGGGAGCTTTTTTGGAGGGGGGGAAATCACCGCTTCATCTGCTATTCCTGCTCCTAAAATCCCACATCCTTTGCTTTGAGGCCATGGGTTTGGTCAGCTCCATGTCCATCCTTCCCTTCTGGAAGGCTCCATGGCAGTGCCAGGCTCCCTGGCACGGCGCACACGTGGCGTTCCCACGGGAATCGTGGCACACGCGGTGGGATCCACGTCCCGCTGCCCCAGCGCCCGCTCCAGCCCCTACCTCCCAGGGAAGCTCCGGGCATCCATCAGCCTGTTAATTGCGCTAATTAGAGAGTGCGGAGGTGTTAATTGGAAAAGCCTGGGATCGTGCCTGTTTGCGGGAGGGATGGGTGTCAATAAAGCGGGATTGATGACCGGGATGGCGCGCGCTCCGCGCAGGTTAGCGGCGAGTCGGGGGATGTCAAGGAAATGTTACTGCTCAGATGAAGCAATTGTTAATTAAAAGCCACGGTAATTAATACACCCTCGTTGCCATATGGTCCCGCCGAAGGCAGGCAGGCAGGGGGGGATTCGTTGCTCCGTTTGTAATTCTCCGTTTCCTTCGCCTTTGTCCTGCGGAAGGTGCGTGGTTGGATGAAAAGGGGGGAACAAAAAAGGCGGAGTGGTGGTTCAGCGGCGGAGCTCGGGAGTCTGAAATGGTAATTAATGGTAATTAACGATCCATTTGTGCAGCTTCTGTTGCTGTTGCCGTTGGAGGGGGCTCCTCCCTCCCCTTTTAACCAAGCCCACCCTCTCCCGCTGGATGTGGGTGTTGTTGGATCTTCCCGCTGACTGTCTGGACTCCGTCCCTGCCTCTCTGCCTGGGGGAAGGTCTGATCCTGAGGAGCCCCTCTGGATGCGGCGTCCGGAGAATCCCTGGAATATTGGCCGTGTTTGAACCGTGGGAGATGAGCGGCAGGAGCCGGGATGCTGCGGATCCCTCCCGGCTGTGTGCAGGGCTGCACGTGCGCTCCGGCATCGCTCAGCCGGGTTCTGCTCTTCCCAGTCATCCCGGATCCCTCCTGGCTGGAAAAGTGCTTGTTCCTAATTTAAATCCACTTTATAACCTCACAGACACCGGCTTCGGTTTATTTTTTTTTTTCCTTTTTTTTTTTTTCCTCCTTTCTTTAAGGTTTTGTAAAACTTTTTATAGGAATGGAAATATTTCCATTATTATGACGATGACTTTCTTTTATGACTTCCCTCGCAGCGTTGTTGGGATCCCAGACACTCCAGCATCCCAGAGGGGTTTGGGAACGGGAAGTTGAGTTTTACAGGACTTGGAGAGGGAACTCAGCTGGCCCGGTGTCCCCAGCTCCGGGAATCACCCGGGCTGCAGGAATCTGCTCCAGCATCCCGCCTCTGGCAGGGGCTGGAACCACCAGAGCGAGCCCACGGCTCCTCCACCAGCAGAGATTTCCTCCTAATTCCCAACAGTTAAACTCCAGTTGATGCCCGAAGCCAGGAAAGTTTTAGATCCTTTCCAAAACCAATTTTTTTTTTCTTTTCTTTTTTTTTTCCTGGCCTTTTTTAATACTTCCTGTTGTAACTCTGGATATTCCTGTTCTCCGTGTAAAAGTCAAATCCCTGCTTGAATCTTGACAAGTTTCTGGCCCTGGTGATGCCGTTCAAGTGTCGGACACGAAGCGTTCCCCGTGGGGCCTGGTGGATTTCAGAGGGAAAACGGGAATAGGAACAGCAATAATTTCGTATTTCCGAACTCGAAATCATTGAAATTCAAAGCGGGGAAGGAAAAAACGTAGTTTTAAGGCAAAAGGTGAGGGGTTTATTCCAGATTTTTGCTCCTAACGCAGCACCCTGGGAGCATCCCATCCTTGCGAAGCTGCTCCAACCACGCCGTGCTCCAACCCAACCCAAATCCCAGTAATCCCCTTAACCTTGAGCTGTCCCACAGCCACCGGTGCGTCACCCCCAGAGCCCTGGGACAGTGGGAGGGAGCCAGGAGCTCCCCTCGGGAATGGATGTCACTCATGTCCCCTGCGGAAATGACTTTTGAAATGCAGATAATCTCCACCATGCAAATGAGCAGCTCGCTGCTCCCTGTTTAATATGAATGATCAGCCCCTGAATAGCGATTATTACACGCCACATTTCAGCAATTATGTTGTTCCTGGTTCGTCTCGCTGGCTTTTGGGGTGTGGAGGGGGGAAATAGGGAAAAAAAGAGGGGGGGAGGAAAAAAGGGAGGTGATGTTTTTTCATCCCATCCCTCTGTTGTCGTTCCCGTCTCGTCGCGAACTCCGCGAGCGGCGGTGGGTGAGCGCCGAGCCCGTGCTGGTGGGATGGAGGGGTGTGGAATGGGATAGAACTGCTTTTCCATGGAGGAAAACGTGTTGGGAAGGAGGGAGAGACCCTCGCTGCAGGGTGGATCCCGTGCTGCCGCTGTTCCGTGTCAGGGCCGGATGTGGCGGAGACCGGTGCTGGGTGTGGTGGTCCTGTTCCTCCAATGCCAGCCCAGATCCAGGAGTTTCTCCCAGAAAAAAGGGACCCTCGKCTTCACAACCACCATCCTGCCCGCTCATCCGAGCCCACTGAGCAAAAACTGGGAGAAAAGGGAGGATTTTCCAACCCATGTGTGGCCGCGCTGTCATTTCCACATCCCGGCTCTGCCGTAGCTTTAGGTTTCCTCAGCCTGGCACCAAACCTTCTGCCAGCTGGTTTTTCCTGCTGGGAAGTGGTGGTTTGCTGGGAGATGAAGCACTTGGAGGAAACGTTTGGACTTTGTTGGGATTTTCAGGGTGGAATCCGTGGCGCAGGTTCGCTGTGCTCGGCGTGCAGGGAGTTCGGCTGTGCTGTCTCCAGCCTCTCACCGCGAAATATTTTGGGATTTGGGGAAAATAAACGGATTCCTGGGGCTCTGCGCCTTGCACCAGGCTCGGAGAAAGCTGGAATCGTGGCTTTTCCAAGGAATGGGTTGCACTTGCTTTGCCCGGGGATGCGCGGTGTGTTTGTAACAGCTTCACATTTATTTTTTGGGGCCAACTGAACGCAGCTAAAACCAGCCAGGGTTTGACCTCCCGCCCCGGCAGGATCCCACTGGGATCGGGCACAGCCAGGGACCTCAGCCCCCGTTCTCAGGCTCTCCTCTCCCCTCTTTAGGTCCTGCTAGCGAGTCATGATGGTTGAATCTGCCTCGGAGACGATCCGCTCCACGCCCTCGGCGCAGAACGGGGTGAGCAGCCTCAGCAATCAGCCCGATGGCGGCGGCGGCGGCGGCAGCGGGGGCGGCCCCGGGGGCGGCGGCCGCGACGGAGCCGCYGGAGCCGAGGCCAACGGAGAGATGAGCCCCGTGGAGCTCCTGCACTTCCAGCAGCAGCAGGTAGGATGGACACCCCTTCATAACCAGGCAACGGGGTCCTTCCAGGATGTGGTTTGGGGGTGACACCCGGTTTTGCCCCGCTTTGTCCTCGGGGGTTGGGTTCCACCAGGTTTGGCCATTCCTGGTTGAGCTGGGCTGCAGGTGCTGCCCCGAAAACCAGGGGTCTGTCCTTGTGCCACGTCCCTTGGGAAGCAGAGCCCGTCCATCCCTGYAGCTCACGGGCTGCTGCCCTGGAGTTCGCTGGTTTTGGGGGCAGGTCCTGCCTGCTCTGCCCCCCCATCAATCCGAGGGGCTGAGACACCAAAAATCTCGGCTGGAACAGCAGGAGCAGGTGCTCCCTGAGAGGATTTGCTTGTCCAGGAGCTGCTTTCCCATTCCTTGGGGCTCCTGGAGATTGAACCTCGCACACATGGGCCAGGACACGTGTGACAATGACATGTGTGTGCCCCTCAGGGAGCCCCTGCCACACGCGTCCCCTCCCGGCCCGGGGGATGTGCCTGCAGGTTACCTTTCCAAACAAACTTTGGCAAAAAAGCATCAATTTCCCCGCTCGGCTACTAAATAAGGCAATGATCCCTCTCCTCGTACGGAGATCGCTTCCCTGAGCCATAAATTCCAGCGTGAAAGCTGTAAAAAATTGCTGTGTCTGATACTTTAGTAGGGAGTGCTGTAAATCCATTACCTGGATAACGGCCGTGCCGCACGCCGCTGAGCCGCCGTTCTCCGGATCCGGAGGGTAATCACGCGTGTAATGCCGCTGCCAGTGCCCCTCCGAGGAGCTGCCCGCTCTCCCTCCCGGAATTCCACTGGATAACGGGAGATCCATGTTCCCCCCCAGCCGAATTGTGGCTGTGAAACGGGGGATCTCCTCCAGAAAATCGGGGATAAAGCGGCTTTCCCGGTGTTGGCTCATCCCTGGTGAACGCTGCTGTTTCGTTTCACCCCTTGGCRTTTCTCCTGGCGAGCTGGCTGGCACGTGGAGTTGTTAAAGCAGAGGGTTTGGTGAGCTCCCAAAAAAACTAAGTGGCACCTCCAGCGATCTGGGGAAGGGGGAGGACCCATCCCGAGGATTATCCATCTTCCTGCTCCAGGGAGCAGGCTGAGCACCAGCTGGGGTCAGGAATAAACGTCCCCAYAGCGGGAGTTTTGGACAATTAGGTGCTTGATGGAGGCTTTGCTCCATCCCTGCGTTGTCCCCGGGTTCTCGGACCGCTGGGCTCTTCCCGTGTGCTCGCTCCCTCATCCCGGAATGTCRGCACTCAATCCTGGTTCTCGTTGGACTTGACGAAATCCCCACAAAAAAATTGGGAACCCTGCAGGGGTGGGAGCCCACATCTCATCCTGATGGGCCTAAAGCTCCGTGTCCGTGGGGATTTGCGTGGGAGCTGCAGCTCCCGGGAGCTCGTGCTCCCGTTTTTTGGCTGGATTTGACCTTTTCCAGTGCCTGCGACCTTCCGAGGGTGAACCCAAACAGGTCTTTGCAGGGAATTTTTGGGTTCAAACAGGTCTTTGCAGGGAATTTTTGGGTTAAAGCTCCTCCCTGAGAGTGCTTCCCTAAGATGGGCGGGATCTTGAGGGGATGGGGGTGTTGTGGGGTGCTCAGGGACCCTCTTTTGGGGTGTCCCCGGAGCAAGGGGACGTGGGTGTGTGGTGGATGGCTGAGACGGGGTCTCCCAGCTCTGCTCCAGTCGGGAGCACAACATTCCCTCGCCAACCTCATCCATCCATCCCAATCAACGCGATCCCCGAGCATCCCGGAGAGCCTGGAAAGAGAGAGCCTGGAAGGGGAGAGCCTGGAAGGGGAGAGCCTGGAAGGGGAGAGCAGGCGGCCGGTGGGGTGGGGAAAGGGCATCCACCTCCCCTCCTTCCTTCCCTCCCCTCCTTCCCTCCCTCCCTCCCTCTCCCGCAGCCCCGGGGGCTGGCGCTGGGGTTAAATCCCTGGATTTCAATGCTTGGGATGGGGCTGAAAAGCCTCAATAGCTCGCGCCCGCTTTGTGCCGGGGCTGGCGGAGGGGAGAGGTCGCCCGGGGGCACCGGGGGGCAGCCCCCGGCCCGGGACCCCCCCCTCTCCGTTGCTGTGGGAACGTGGAGGGACCTCCGGCACTGCCGGGCTCCAAAGGGATCCGCCAGCCCCCTCCTGCCAGGCTGGATCCTCCCGGAATTCCCGGCRGAGGAAGGAAACGGGGGCAGCGGGGTGATGGGGGTGGCACATCCCTGTGGGGGATCCTCTGGATTTTTAGGGGAGTGGGAATCGTGCAGGTGCTCGGCCGGGATTTGGGGTTTTCCAGAGTGGTTTTTTTTGCTGAATTCCTGCAGAAAATTCCAACTCTCAGCCTGGAGCTGGGGTTTAAATCCGTGGGGTGCAGGGAGGTGGGGTCTTTGGGGTCGCTGCGTCTTTGGGAAYGGAGGGAAAGAATGGAAAGAGATCCTTGCGAACGCGGCAGGGGTTTCACGTGGAGAACCCAAATCCGTGCAAACCTCACGGAGCAGGGATGCTCTGAGAGCATCARGGGGACAATCCCTGAGTCTGGTGGCTCCTTCCAGCTCTGAATCCATGGAAAAGGAGCCACCTGGAAAATCCAGCTGCTCTGGCGTTGTTTGGGGGTGTTTGATGGTGCAAAAAAACACCTCAAAAATCACAGCGCGCCGCAGGCAGACGTCAGAGAAATGGGGAGGAATAAACAAAAACAAGGCTTGGCTTCRAGAAGGAGCAAACAGGACTTTTTTGGGAGTCGGGGAAGGGTGTGGAGGGGGGAGGAGAGGCACTTTGCTGCCCTGGGAGAGATACCATTCCATAAAACATGTGATCACATCTCAGATATATTGTGTAATCCTCTATTATTAGGGTATTTAAGATAAAAACGAGGCCGGAGCACTTAAGTGAAACTCATCTCTCTCTTCACTTCCCTGTTTCGTGTTTAATATTTCACTGAGAACAAATGCAGGAGCCTTTTTTCCTTTTTTTCCAACTTTTTTGTCCCTTTTTTCCCACCTTTTTTGTCCCTTTTTTCCCCCCCCTTTTTTCCCTTTTTTCACCTTTCCCCCTTTCTTTCCCCCTTTCCTTCCCCCTTTCTTTCTCCCTTT
>RAHM01000152.1:1730409-1756548 GCA_003713295.1 Parotia lawesii
GACCCAGACACAGAGCTGGGTGTAAAAATCACTCTTTTTTTCGTTTTCCTAGGAGGAATTGTGTCTTTTTTTTGTTYTGTTTTGTTCCTTTTGGGTCTCTCGGAGCCATTTGGTTCTGGTTAAGCGAGGCCAGGGCTGGGCTGGTGGAAGTGCTCCTCAATATGGCATCATTTACTGTTAATATCCAGCTAAAAATATCCCTGTGTGTTGTTTTAATGCCTCTAATTCTGGAATGTGACGATGTCATTTTTATGAGGTTAGTGTAAAAAACKTTTTTTTTTCTTTTTACCATTTTTTGCAGCCCTTCCCAACCTCTTTCCACCCTCCAAAAGGATCGGAGGGGAAAAAGGGAAGATAAAAATTCCCTTACTCCCTCTTTCCATGCGAAGTTGTTGCTTTAATGTCGTTTTTGAGGTGGTTTTTTTTTTTTTCTCTTTCTGGAAGGTAAAACCTCATGCAAAGCTCTGATCCAGGTGGAAAATCCCTCAGCTGATTTTGGACAGCTCTTCCCAGCTGGAATTAAAAACTCCATCCTCATAAAGTGAAATACCTGGTGAATGAGGCACTTCCAAATACCCCAGGCATCATTTTCCTTTGTCCTGGCATTATTTTGGGGTTGATTTTTTAGGGGGGAGAGGCTGTGGCTCCTGCTTTTAGGATGACCCATGGATGTCTCCATGCTCTCCAAACCTTTTTTTATTTTTTTTTGGAGCTTTTTTCCCAATCAGGAGGCCTCGGAGAGGCTCTGCTGGGGCAGGTTTGGAGGAGGAAAAGGCAGGGATGAGGGATTCATCCCGCATTAATCCGAGGTGTGGTGTGAATCAGCCACCCTGGATGGGGTGGGAGCTGCCCTCTCCTCTCCCTGGGCTCTTCCAGAGCTGGAGCCAGCTGGGATCTGGYGTTCCCTGTGGGAAAAAGGGGAGTTTGTGGTGTTTTTCTTGGGGAAGGCAGCCAAAATCTGCCTTTTCCGGGGTCTGGAGGAGCCTCCAGCACATCCAGGGGTGGATGTGTGGAGCCCCACAAGATGGAGGGGAAAAAAATCAGGATAATYCCCAGGCAGGTGGGGTGGAAACTGGGAAAAGGGGCTACTCCCCTGCTGGAGGATGAGATGTCTGGAGTCAGGGCTGATCCAGAGAACTGGAGGGATTTGGGGTCTGAGGGGAGGGATGAGCATCCCTGGGGGTATCCCGGGAGCAGGGAAACCTCCGGTGCTGTGGGAGCAGGTCCTGGCAGGGTGGGCTTAATCCCAGCATGGTCCTGGCAGGGTGGAATTAATCCCAGCATGGTTGGGCTGTTCATTGACCCCTCCCCATGCCAGCAGACCCCATTCCAGCCTCTCCCACCTCTCCCTGCGATCCCAGGGGTGTTCCATGGCTCTGCACATCCCAAGGAAGTTCTGGGCCTCCCCCAACCATGTCCAGGTCCCCATCCTCTTCCTCTTCCCGGGATGTGCTGCTGGTGCTGCTCTTGGGGAGGGCAGAGCCGAACCCCAGCAGCTCTGGCTGTGTCTGGGACGCTGCCGACTTTTTCTGGGATCATTTGGTGATCAGAGGGAGCCATCCAGGAGTTTGACACAAGGCATTCGTTCCCAATCCCGGGTGATGTGCTGGTGACTCCTGGATAACACCAGGCAGCAGGATATGGGTTGATTTTTATTTTTAAATAATTTTCTGTCCGGTTCACAGAGGTAAAAGCCCATCCACTCCCACAGGAAAACTCTTCCTTCTGCTTTCCCGCCTCCTCAGCCCCAAGGAGAGGGAGGCTCCAAGTGACAGTTTCCTATGGAAAAGCTTCATCCCTCTGCCCTGTTTGGGCAACAAATGCAGCTGAGGAGCCGCCCTACATCCCAAAATTCCGTCCTGGGTGCTCCACACGCTCTGCACAGCCCCGCAACAGGTTCCTATCCCTGTTTTCAGGCTGAGCCCAGCCCRGGCTGGAGTGGGAATCGCTGCCGGCCGCTGGGAAGAAAGGGAGGGAGGGAGGGGACAGTTCCAGGGCGCTGCTGGAGAGGCCCCCGYGTGCAATTGTGAGGCCACGGCGGGGTTTTTTTTTTCCTGTAAATCTTTGTAATTTCGTGCTTCAGAGCACACCAAAGTGAGGGAGCCAGCGGGGAGTGAATTAAATTCCCCCCTGAGAGGCGGCRCGGTGGGGCCGAGCTGGGTGGGGGCTCGCTGGCACCCCGGGCCAGCCAGGCCTTGGCTTTGGGAAGAGAAATTCCGGGAGAAGTCCTGTGCAGCACTTTTTGTGTTGCTGGAATTCTGCTCCTGAGGCTTTTCCCCTTGTGTTTTCCATCCCTGCTGCGCYGATTTTTGCCAGGCCGGGGCAGGGGCCTGCTCTCACCGGGCCTCCTCTGCGAGTTGGGCCTTGCAAACACGGCAGGAATTGCACACGGAGAAGCCAAATCCATGCAAAACTCTGCTAAAAGACACTTGGGAAGGCAGCTAAAGCTCAGGGATTTGCTGTGTGGATGTGGGATGCAGCCCAGTGCTCCAGCACCCATCCTGTGGGCGCCTCGGGCCTGGTGCTGAGCCGCCGCCGAGCGGATTCCTCCACCTTGGCTTTTAACTGGAATTACTGTTTTCATTTCCAAAAGTAATTAAAATATCAGACCTTCAGCTGTCATAACTGTCACAGGGTTTTTGTGCTCGCATTACCGATGCACATCTATCCCCGGTAATAACAGGGAAATAAAAATGCCCGTGGAGAAACGCCGGGGCTGAGGCGGCTCCGGGATCCGGAGCACGGGATTGTTCCATCAGTGATTCCCGGTGATGAATTGCTCTGTTTGTCCTCAAGGATCTCAGTTTTTAATTGTTTGGATAAAGGGAGTTTGGGAGTTGTTGGTTGGGCGGGTTTGGGGGTGCTCAGTGGCCGTGGGGCAGCTCTGGGTGCACAATCCCGGGATGCAGCAGCAGCCTCCCTGTGCTGGGGGCAATCCTGGGATGCAGCTCTGGGAATTCACCGCAGGAATAGGAAATTAGGATCCATTTGCTCATAAAATTCCTCAGGTTTTGATTTTCTTGGAGCTGTCTGGTTCACGTGATGGTGACAAACACAGGGGAGGGTGCCCAGTGCTCTGTCTGGGGTGTTGGGTTTGGGCCCTCTGCTATGAAATTGGAATTTTTTTATAAAGTAAGTCTGGCTCTGTTAAACCCTTTGCTCTCAGCCTTCAACTGGAAATTCCCTCCCATTTTCCAAGTTCCCTGGAAGTGCCTGTGCACCTGCACGGAGCAGGTCAGGTGGATTTTCCACCACAACAAAGATGTGGCACAGCTGGGGCATCCTCTGCTTTTCATGTGCTCTTCTCAAGAATTCCCTGTGCAGAGGAGCACAGGAGGAACCTAAAATGGGATCTAAAATGCAGGGAATGACTTTTCATGGATGCTCCATTTGAGGAGGGGCTCTGGGTTGGGGTTTTGTGGGTGCTCCTTGGTTTGGATCAACAGGTGAGGCGTGTGCTGAGCTACAGGTGGATTTGGGAAGGGAGGAAGGAGGGGTGGAGGTTGTTCAGAAAAATGCCCCAAAAAAAAMCCAGAAAGAAGGAAAAGAATCCTTTAAAAGCAGAAATAAGGAGCAAACAGGTTTGGGAGCACTGGGTTGTTTTCTTTAGAGCTTTATTCCTCTCCTGGCTCCCAAGCTCCTTTTCTCAGCTCGCACTTGCTCCTCTCTCCTCCTCGTCTCTTCACAGGATTTTCCTTAACTCCCCATTTTCTCCAGCTGCCCCCAGTGCTGGGCATGGCTCTCTTGTGCCTGTGTGTTTCACAAGTGCATTTTATCCATTTCTATTGGTTTTTCCCTTTTTTTGAGSGATTCCCAGTGAAACACCTTCATCCCTGTAAAAAACTTAAAGGAACTCATCACTTTTTCTAGGCAAACACCCCTAAAAACAATCAGCTTTCATGGTGGTCACTCGTGTGAGTTGCTGAGCACCTCCTGCATCACCATCAAACCCATTTGGACACGTTCCTGGATTGATTCCGGGTGGGATCCTGCACTTGGCTCCACCCAAACCTGGCTGGTGACTGGAACTTTCTGCTGCTCCAGCGCCACAATCCAATTAATAAAATTAAACAGCCGTGGTGGCTTTGGGCACAAGGGACAGCAGCAGGAACGTGGTGGTGGCTCTGGAATGAATCAACCAGGAGCCAGGGCTGGGGTTTGGGAATGACCCTTGTGCCACGGGAGTGCTGGACCTGGTGGGGATTTTTGGAAGAGGACAGGATCGTCCCCATGAGGGCTGGGAGAGTGGTGGTCACTAATGGGATGTACTGGTCAAACTGGTGTGGCAGGGGGAGCATCGGGGAGCGCCACCCGCTTTGTGCATCAAACCCATCCCGGGAATGAAATCCATGGAGAAGCAGCTGGAGCTGGAGGAGGAGGAGGAGGAGGAGGAGGAGGAGGAGGAGGAGGGTGGCCTTCCTCGTGCCCACCCCTGTGTCTCTCTTGCAGGCTCTCCAGGTGGCTCGGCAGTTCCTGCTGCAGCAGGCCACGGGGCTCAGCTCCCCCAGCAGCAACGAGGGCAAGCAGCCGGCGGTGCAGGTGAGCCCCGAGGACGTGCGAGTGTCCCCTGTCACCTCTCCTTCCCCGGGAAGGGCTGGGCCGCAGCTGTGGGACAGTGCAAACCCCTGTCACCTCCGTGGTTGGAGCACTCCAGGAGTTAAATGCTCTGGAAACCTCCAGAGGTTTCTTTCTTGGGAGGTTTTTTTTGTGTGTGTGGGAAAGGGGAAAGGGTTGGGATGGGGAGGTCACTGTGTGTCACCACGGTTTGGGACAGGGAGACACAGAGTTTCCCAAGGTTGGAGCATCCCAGGATCGGTGCTGTGAGGGTGGCAAGGGGCTGGAAAAGGGAAAAAATCCTTTGGGATTGGAGTCAAGGCAGGTCCTCCAGGATGGGACAGAGGCCCAGCTGGGATGGGAATTTGCRGCACTGGCAGGAAAACAGGGTTTGGGTGGGCACATCCTGCTCCTGTAGGGATGGGAACCTCGCCTTTGCTCCCCTCCTGTGCCAAGGGAAAGGGGCAGAAAATGGGCAGGAGAGGGGTGAAATCTGGAGAGAGGGGGAGGCAGGGAGAAGCAAAGCCCAGGCGATGGGAAGTGACAATTTAAATAGCTGTGCGGAGGGGCTCTCCCTTCAGGCTAATTAAATTTATCGGAGAACAGCAGGTTACCTTATTAGAGCCACGTGGGTTTAATTAACAAAGGAAAGTAATTAGCACAAGCGCTCTCGGAGCTGGAGGTCCTGCCTGTGCCAGGCTGAGCCGGGTGGCAGCGGGTGGGCAGYGGGAGCCGGGCTGGGATGGGCAATCCCGGGATCCTCTCCTGGCTTGGAGTGCCAGGGCATGGCTGAGCCATCCAACAGCAAATCCCAGGGATCAGGAGAGCCCAGAACCCGCCGGCTTGGGAAGCAGCAGCTGGGTGGGAGCAGCGGGAATTAGTCAGGGCTCCTACGGCACAAACAGGCGGCTTTTTCCAGCGGTGCCGGCAGGAAGGAAATGCAGTCACTGCATGGAAAATGTCTGCAGAGGACAAAGGCGGCGAGGGTGAAGTCAGATTCCGGTAACCGGCGCCTCGCTCCCCTCCGTGGGTGTGTGTCCCTGCACTCCTCCTCCTCCTCCTCCTCCTCCTCCTCCTGCTTATCCCTCCTGGTTCTCCCTGCTATTCCCGGCTGGATGCAGCCGAACATCCCGTCCTCCCCTTCCCTGCTGCTCCCCAGCCTCCCCTCCCTGCCTGCCCATCTGGCCAGCGGCTTTTGCCGGAGCAAACTGGATCTCCTTCCTCTCTCTCTCCCTCCCTCCCTCCCCTCCTCCCTTTTTTCTCTCTCCGTGTTGCAAAAAGGACTTGTGAAAGTTGTAGACGTGAGTCAGAAATAGCTCATAACTCAGCAGCGCCCGGCAATTCCTCCCCCCGCGGCCCCGCCGGCAGCTGGAGCGGGATCTGACCGAGGGGAGATAGGGGATTAAGCAGACTCCTTTGAAAGGAAGTTTATCTAAGGCACAGTGGTGTGGATGAGACTGGCCAGGACGGCTGCAGGAGGAGGAGGAGGAGGAGGAAGGAGGAAGGCTGAGTCCCAGCGCAGCCCTCCTTGGCTGGGGAGGCAGCAGGAAGTAAGGCAGGATGGAAATGTTTGGGAATTGGGGTGTCCTTGGGGTGCCAGCCTGGGTCCCTGCCTGTGGATGTGCGGCACCCCCCCAGCTGGAAATGGATTTCCACATCCATGAGGAATTTTGTCTCCGGGCGGCTCCTGGCCCCCAATCCCACGGGAATGAGCAGGAGGGTCCTGGTGTTGGCAGGGAGAGCAGGAGACCCCCCGTGCTTGCCCACACTGTGCACTCTCCTTGTCACCCCGCTGATGGGGACAGGACATTTTTGGGGCACCGAGCCAGCAGGAATATTAATGACATTCCCAACGGCGTGCGCTTCAAGACATCCAGGGAGCTGCTGGGCTCAGCAGCATCTCTGATTGGGGCTTTTTTTTGGAGTAGGGATCCTCTTCCCACAGATGCCTGGAGGTGTGTGTGGAGAGTCTCACGTTGTCACTCCAGTTACAGCTGCAGGAAAGGAAAAAACCCAAAACCCCCCACTTTTGGGAGTTCTAAACCATTTAAAAATAGGTTTATTTCTTTACAACTTTAAAACATTGGAGAACTTGGTGGGGCACTGACAAAATGTTGYCTTTTGGGATTTTTGGTGTTGATGGTTCACAGGGCATTGCCATCCTGGGATGGTGGGAGCAGCAGATCCCCCTGGGATCCTGCTGGGATCCAGCAAAACCCATGGAAGGAAGTGTTGGGAAGGCAGCACCTTGAGTTGTCAGTGCTGGCTTGGAGGCACCTGGGAAGGGCGGGGTGCCCTCTTTGGGTGCCTTCTTTGGGTGTCCTTGGAGCTGGGAATCTCCCAGCCTCTGTTGGGATCAACTGGCTGGAAGGGGAGAGGGGCAGGAGGGCGCCCGGGGAAGGGAGGAGAGGAGTTTGGAGCAAACTGCGGGAAATTGCTTTTCTTTTGTCTGCTGCAGCGGGGAGGGCAGCGGAGCGGAAAAGTGTATTTTGTTGATTTGAAACTCGAGTGAAATGGGTAATGAAGACAGATCAATACCAGCAGCCCTTCTGCGTTCCCTCTCCGGGAAAAGAAATCCAGCAGCCCGTCCGTCTGGGGCTCGCGCTGAGGTTTTTTCCATCTGAACTTGGAGCCGCCCTGTCCGTCCTCCTGCTCCTTCCCAAAGTCCCCAGTGCTGGGCATGGCTCTCTTGTGCCTGTGTGTTTCACAAGTGCATTTTATCCATTTCTATTGKTTTTTCCCTTTTTTTGAGSGATTCCCAGTGAAACACCTTCATCCCTGTAAAAAACTTAAAGGAACTCATCACTTTTTCTAGGCAAACACCCCTAAAAACAATCAGCTTTCATGGTGGTCACTCGTGTGAGTTGCTGAGCACCTCCTGGATCACCATCAAACCCATTTGGACACGTTCCTGGATTGATTCCGGGTGGGATCCTGCACTTGGCTCCACCCAAACCTGGCTGGTGACTGGAACTTTCTGCTGCTCCAGCGCCACAATCCAATTAATAAAATTAAACAGCCGTGGTGGCTTTGGGCACAAGGGACAGCAGCAGGAACGTGGCTCATCCCCTGCCACTAAAACAGCTCTGCCAGCCCGGAGCCACTGCCGCCGTGCCGCTCAGGGATTGGCATTTTGGGTTCACACAGGGGCAAAGTCACTTTGATGGCTGCGGATTCATCAGTGTGAGAGCTGTGCCAGCACCCCGTGCCCATGAGGGCACCTGGGGACCCTGCCCGGGTGGTGCTGGGGGACAGGGGCTCTCTGAGGAGGGGTCTCAGCGCTGTCASCTCTGCTGCCACTGTCCCCAAGCAGTGACTGGAGCCCAGCCAGGTGTGATTGGGGGCTCCCCAGCGGGAGGGCTGCGCTAACGAGGATGCGCTAATGAGGATGCACTAACGAGGGTACACGTTGGGCTGAACATGCTGGGGATTGATTCCTCCTTTTCTTCACATGAAGCTCCACATCAGGGCCTGGTGTCCTCCACGCTGGTGTCCCCTCACCTGCCCACCCTGCTGCCACCCCACGTGGGGCACTCGAGCCTTTGGTGCTGGGGCTGTTCAGAGTGTTCCTAAAATTGTTCCTAAAAGCACCCACAGCGTCAAAACCCAGCCTGGCACGTGGGGCTGAGCTTCATTTCTCCTCTGGCCCTGGGTAGATTTTAGTGCATTGTCCCACCCCGCCCTGGTGAGGTCTGGAGCGGGCACAGCAGCGTTTGGGTGGCCCTGTGCCACCCCTCGGGGTTTACAAGCCGTGGCTGGGGTCACCTCGGTGTCAGTGGCATCACTGCCTGGCCCCGGGCACTGGGAGCACTCCCAGGCTGTCTGAGCCAGCTGGATCTTGGAGCTCACCCCGGGGATGCTGAGGGCAGGAAGGGAGGCCAGGATGTGCCTGAGGAGTTGGGGTTGCTCTTCTCCTGTGAGGATYGGGTGCTCTGGGGTGGGATTTGCTCATGCCCTGCCCCTAAAAAAGCACAACTCGAAGCTGCTCTCTGTGGTTGTTTCCCCCTTTCTATTCCCAGCCTCCTCGGTTTGTTTCTGTTGGGTTTGGATTTGAAAAGAGTGGTTAATTAGGAAAAACAGCACAAATGTGGTTTTTGCTGTTTCTAATTGGGAGTTCAACTCCAGGATTGGATCAGAGCAGGGATGGGCAGCCCTGAGCTCTACGGGAAGCCCGGAGCACCCTCTGGAGAGAGAGGGGCRCTCATCCCGATGATCCCAGAGCCAGCAGGGATGGGGGGATGAGTTCTGGGCTGTGTGGCCGAGGCGTGGATCAGGAGCTGCCCCTTCCCGTAGYAGCGGTGACGTGCGGCCCTTGGGGCCGTGCTGGCTCCTGCGGTGACCTCCCGGCCTGGGTGACGGCACGGCGGGAGGTGACGGCCGGAGCAGGGATGTTTGGAGGCTGACGGAGGATGTCCCCAGGCCGTGCCAAGCCAGCYGTCCCCGGGGTCAGGAGGGCACCGTCCCTCTGATGACAGCCCCGCGGCGCTGCGAGCCAAGGCCGCCAGGCCGCGGCTTTCCCCGCTCCGCCTCACGCCTGGGAGTTCAACCCGCTTCCCGTAAAAACAACCCAGAAAAAAAAATCCAGGAAAAATTTCTCAAGAGCCTCGCTCCCCATCCTGCCTCGTTCCACAYGGCCAAGTCCTTCTTCCCTCAGCCAGCTTTGGCTCAGGGAGGGAATATTCCCTGGAATACCTGCCYGCTTTTCCACCCACCGCCTGCTGCTCCCGCCCCGTCCTTTGGCACGAAGGGATTGCAGCCGGGCCCGCCTGGAAAAGCAGCCCCTGGAGATGCCGCTGCCCGGCCGGAGCAGCGCTGGGTGTTTCTGGGAGCAGCCGGAGCTGTTAGTAAGCAGTTTCTGCGGAGTGGCAGCCGGCCAAGGCGTGAGTCAAACCCTTCCTGACTCGGTGTCTGGCAGATGCCAGCTCGTGACGCGTCGGGCTGGTCCCCAGCCGCTGCTGCTGCTGCTGCTGCTCCGGGGCTGCTGCCGGGACCTGCTTCCCGAGGGATGTGCCGGCTGCGAGGACATTTCCCGGCTGCTCCGGTGCCTGGGGGTGGTGGCAGCTGGGTCGTGCTCACCCCTCACAGCTCCTGTGCTGCTCTGGTGTCATGGGGTGACACTCACCCCTCACCCCTCACGCCTCACCCCTCATAACCCCTGTGCTTCTCTGTGTGCAGGGGCGACGCTCACCCCTCATAACCCCTGTGCTTCTCTGTGTGCAGGGGCGACGCTCACCCCTCATCCCTCATAACCCCTGTGCTGCTCTGGTGTCATGAGGTGACACTCACCCCTCACAGCCCCTGTGCTGCTCTGGTGTCATGAGGTGACACTCACCCCTCACAGCCCCTGTGCTGCTCTGGTGTCATGAGGTGACACTCACCCCTCACAGCTCCTGTGCTGCTCCATGTGCAGGGGTGACACTCACCCCTCACCCCTCACAGCCCCTGTGCTGCTCTGGTGTCATGGGGTGACCCTCACCCCTCACCCCTCACAGCTCCTGTGCTGCTCTGTGTGCAGAGGTGACCCTCACCCCTCACCCCTCACCCCTTACATCTCACAGCTCCTGTGCTGCTCTGTGTGCAGGGGTGACGCTCACCCCTCACAGCCCCTGTGCTGCTCTGGTGTCGTGGGGTGACCCTCACCCCTCACAGCTCCTGTGCTGCTCTGCCCAGCACCCTTCATCTCTCACGTTGTTGACCACAGGCATCCCAGATTTTGAGGCAGCTGCTGCCCAGATCCTGCTGTTATCCAGGGATGCCAGGCTGGCCTCGCTCCCTGCCATGGGGAATCCTGCACGCCACTGCTGTGGCTGCAGGTGTGGGGTGTCCCAAGGCCACGCTGTGCTGTCACCCTCCCTGGGTGTGCCCCTGTGGGGCTTTTGGCAGGTTGGGAYGGACATTTCCAACCCCACTTCCATGGCCATTTTGTTTTCTTGGAGCAGCAGCTCTCCCTGTCCCCAAGAGAGGCAGCTGGCACTGTCACCAGAGCTTGGGACAGAGAACCCTCAGCACTGGGGTTTGCTGGCCCACATTGGGGTCAAGGCAGCGCTGGAACATTCCCAGCACCGGGGCGTGGGATGAACGAGAGCAAAACCGGCTGGAAGTGGGAATTTCCTCTTTTACTAAAAGTTCCTGCTTTCCCTGGAAACCTTAACTGGGAGAGGAGCGTTTTCCATGCTGTGGGGAAATTTTTCACGGGAACCAAGGAAGCAACAGAGCCCGGGTGCCTCTCTCAAGTTCACCCCGTTCCCACCTCACCCCCACACAGATCCGCCACCATTTCTCCGTGTCAGCTCCACATCCGAGCACTGGAGGGGGGGGGGAGGAAAAAAAAAAGCCATTTAATGCAGACAAAGGTTGTATGAAAATATAATTCTGCTTTTGTTAGCAGCCATCAAACTCTAAAAAGCGTCACTTTTGTTTTCTTGTAACATTGTGAAAACCTCGTGTCGGATCGAGAGCTGGGGCCCTCTCGACTAATCGCCTCTCCTTTGTGTTTTTAGATTATAGGGGCAATTAGTGTTGTCAAAACCTCTGGCAATTCTCTTTGCTCTTGACAGGGTGTCAGTCCGCTGGGCGAGAAATGGAAGGTGTTATAACTCTCCGGTAATTAGGATGCCTCCGATTTGAAAATGCCAGCAAACGTGTTCGAGGGGCCGCGGGAGGGGGCGGGGAGCCCGCCCGGGCTTGGGGGGGGATGYGGAGGAGCAATTAATTAGGGGCTCTCATTCCGAGCACGTTGCCGGCTGATGAATTGGCAGAGGGAAATTAGCGGCGCTCCTGGGCGCGCACCTCGCTCTCCTTGCCCAGATGTTCGCCCGGGGCTTGGCACAGCTGGCTGGGAGCACCTGGGTGCCCAACCAGCAGCTCCTCACTGGGTGCTGGTGCCACGGGGGGCTCTCTGATGGGTGCCGGAGCCTTGCAGGGCGCTGGGGCTCATTGCTGAGCTCCAGCCCTTGGGTGGGAACTCGGAGGAATTAATCAATAACTCCGCCACGGAGGTGGCTGGAGGGGGAAACGCTGGTGACAAACAGAGCTGGCCCCGTGTCCGACGCCTCCCTGCAGCAGAATGCCTGAGTAAATAGATAAGGCTCTGCAATCTCCCTTGAAGGTCAGCTGGACACCCACCACGGAYGGGAGGGACTGCACGGGGCTGCCCTGTGGTCCCATCCTCGCTGGAGTGGCTGGAAGGGGTCCAGACTGGGCAGTCCGGGCATGACTGGGGGTCCTGGGCAGGGGGGGCTGGCAGGAACCAGGCTCTCAGTGGGACTTTGCTGGGTTTCTCTGCTCTTTGAGCTCCTGAGATGCTGGGATGAGGGGGTGAGGAGTTGTTTAGTTTGGATCAGAACCGGGCCTTTGGCTTGCAGCTGSAGCCTGGCTTGTGCTCTGCCTCATCCCGCATGCCAGGGAGCTGTTGCCTCTTCCTGGGATCCCCTGGAAGATCCTGTGGCTTCTGGTGGCTCCTGCCCAGCAATTCTTACTTGCTTTCCCAGGAAAAGGGGGCATCCAGAAGGGTCATTAAATTACAGCGAGGCCCTAACTCTGCCCAGAGCCTCGAGAAGGGCTTTGGGCCAGTGGGATCGGTGAAAAGCTGGCACAAGGCAGCTCTTGATGGCTCCATCCGGGCATTGCTCCACCTGGGCAGGACCCAGCAGGGCTGGGATCCATCACCGACACCTTCCCCAGAGCTGTGCCGGGGGTGTGGACCCGTGTTTTGATAACCAAAGGCAGGGGCTGGCAGGTTCCCTCGGCCCTCCCTCCTCTTGGCACGGGAATGACGGGAGTTACTGGTGTCAGCTGGAGGTAAAGCTTTGATGTGTCTGTGGAGAACCCCGTAACCTCTTCCTYGGTGCTCTGCTCTGTGGAGTTATTTGGGTGATCGGTATCTTCCCACTTCCCTGGYGTTTCCCTCCACCCTTCCCATGTTCCCAGCAGGGGAGGGAGCTGTGGTTTGATGTGCCCAGTTCCCCCAGTAAATTGCATTTAAAGGAGAGCCCTCAGCTTGGAGGGGAGCTCATGGTTCAGGAAGCTCCATCCTGGTGCCGTGGGGCATCTCCCTGCCATTGCCACGTCCCAGGGGACAGACCTGAGCTTCATCCGAAGGTGACACAGGGATGGGGGATGTGGAGATGCTCTGGGAGAGGCGCTGTTGGTGTTTGGGGCGAGTTCTGCAGGTCGGGGTTGGCAGTGGTGACGTGTCCTTGCTGCYGCAGGTCCCCGTGTCCGTGGCCATGATGTCCCCGCAGATGATCACGCCGCAGCAGATGCAGCAGATCCTCTCCCCGCCCCAGCTCCAGGCCCTCCTGCAGCAGCAGCAGGCCATAATGCTGCAACAGGTAACGCTGCACCGGGGCTGAATCCGGCCAGGAAATTCCCTCTGGGGTCTGGGAATGCTGGAATTTGTTGGAGGCAGAAAAATGGGTTCTTTCCTCCTGCTCTCCACATGTTTCCTTTGGGATTCCCAGCACGTCCAGGGATGAAAAGAGCTGCAGGTGCTGACAGTGCTGATGCTGCCACCCTGAGCCAGGGTCTTAAAATCCAGAAAATTCCTCCTCAAGGGCTGATTTGGGGCTGCCCAGCTCCTGGGAAAAGCTGGGATCGGGGTGCATGCTCCTGGCTCGATGTGCCCCGAGCAGAGCCCCCGTGGCCACTGCTGGGCTTTGGGCAGCTGCCTGTGCCCAGCTCCAGAGCTGAGGTTTGTTTCTCGTGGCCCTGCTCGGCTTTCCCAGAGATTTTAGTCGGATGGGGAGGGAAGAAAAAGGAGGAGAAGGGGGGAAAAAAAAAAAAGCAGATTTCCACTCTGAAACAAAATAGGTCTGCTTGGGTAAACAGCTCCCGCCGGCTTGGAGAGAGGGAGAAACCCCACAAGCATCCTCCACACCCTTCCTCCTGCCTCCAGTACCTGTTTACTCCAAACAGGCTGATAAGGATTCAAGGTTGGCCCCGGGGAAAGAACAAAGGGTAAACACTACCCTGGGTGGGTCCTTCCACAAGCCTCTTTGGAGCCGGATAAAGAAACACGTTTGACTGCAAATTAAACAACCCAGGCCGGAATAGCTCACATTCTCCACCGGCAGCAAACCAAACATCACACCTCTCACCCCTGACCCAATGTTCCTGCTCCCAGCCCGGCCACGCCGCTGCGCCCTGGCTCGGGCTGGCTCGGGGGTAAACACCCAGCCCCTCCAAACCTGTTCTCCGACACAAACAGCGACTCGCTGCTGGCAGCCCCGAGCTGATAAAGGCTTCCCGGCATCCACAGGGACATTCCTGAGCCCCCACGAGGCTGGGAGGGGGCTGGGGGGGTCTYGCTGACCTCCCCGTGCCTTTCCCCCCCTCCCTGCACGCAGCAAATCCATCACCCACAGTTTAGGGGCCAGGGCGAGAGCTGGCGGCGATGCCGGCAGGTCCCAGCGCTGCCTGTGGACGCTGGGACCCTCTCCGGTGGCTCCTCGTGGAWCCAGGGGGTTTATCCCTGTTTTAATGGCCCAGCAAATGCCTCTGCTTTGATTTGAGGGGCTGTTCTGACTGCAGGGCTGAACCCCCAGCTCTCACAGACCAGCGGTTGTGGCTGCTCCTGGCCCTTCCCAGCTGGGACCCCCCCGGGCTCTCACAGCACTTGCCAGGGGTGTTTTGGGGTCCCACCTTGTCAAAACTGGGGTTTCCCCACCCTGAAATGCTCTGTGATGTGCCAGAGTACCCCAGCCTGCTTTTCTCTCAAGGGGCAGCGGGTTGGCATTAAAATAAACAGCAGGACGGGCATTGGTGGTGTTTGGAGGGGTTCAAGGGCCATGGGGATCCAGAGCCCTTGGGAACGGGGTTCCTCTGCTGCCCTGACTCCTCTGGTGGGTCCTTTCCCTCCCACCCTGCTCCAGGTGACACAGGGAGCCTGCCCTGGTGACACAGTGCCAGGAGCTGGCGTGGCTGTGGCAGAGCCTCGGCGCTGGGCACGGGGTGGTGAGGTGGAATTGGGGTGGTGAGGTGGGCACAGGGTGGTTCCGCTGCTGATCCCGTTGCTCTCTCCCCTTCCCAGCTGCAGGAATACTACAAGAAGCAACAGGAGCAGCTTCACCTGCAGCTGTTGACCCAGCAGCAAGCCGGAAAGCAGCAACCCAAAGAGGTGAGCTCACCTGGAGGGCGCCGGGCCAGCAGAGCTGGCAGCAAATTAAAGGGGGACCAGCACCCCAGGGAGCCCACGGGGATGGGACACGGGGACATCCTGCTCTGGGCGTGCCAGGGTGGCCAGTCCAGTCACTGGGAGTTGTTGTTCTTCCTCCTTTTCCTCCTCCTCTTCCTCCCTCTCTGCGATCTGCTGCATCCGGGAGATGTGGGGTGCGGGGCACCAGCATTGGAGGGGCCACCGGGCCCTCCCTGGTGACAGGGACAGGTCACAGCCCCCCAGCACAGAGCGAGGGCTCCCCAAATCCCCCCGTGGTGGGATCAGAGGAGGCTCAGCCCAGCCCTTGTCCTGCCAGGCTCTCAGCTTGGGCAGCCCAGTCCTGGCCGTGCCGTGGAGAGTGGGCAGGGCTGGGCAGGTGGCAACCAAATCTGGGCTTTTCCTGCCGGGAAGGGCGGCTCTCCAACACCCAGGGAATGTGGGAAACAGCAGTGATCCCAGCACAGGGCTTTTCCAGCGAGAGACTCTGAGGTGGGCAGGGCTCTCAGACCCCCAGGACCATGTTGGCAGCACTGAGCCCTGTGCTGGGCAGGTGGGTGCCTGGTGGAGACACATTTTGTGCCCCTGTGATTGCACCAATCCTATATAACCCCCTTTACACCCAGGTTTTGCCCCTGAGGGCACAATGATGCCCCCCGAGGGGTTGTGGCTGTGTTTTGGGGCTGTGCTGCTCACACAGAGGCTGGGGACAGAGCCCAGCCAGCACACAGCACCGCTCCCTTCCTTTTCCTTGGACGTTTTCACCCCTCTTTTTTCCCCAAATGCTGCACATGGGGGTTTTTTTCCAGTGTGTTTTTGCAGAATCCCTGTCTGGCATCGCTGCCCTTCCACTGAGTGTCCATCCATGGGCTCCCAGTGACAAGGGACGAGTTCCTGAGCCACTCACTCCACATCCCTGGTGCAAGCAGAGGTGCTGGGGCTGTTCGTGGCCGTCACCCCTCCCAAAATCCAACACCCTGATGGACACCCAGCACTTAAAACTCAGCTTTTTGGCAGGCAGGGAAGATTTTAAGCCCAGACTGTGCGTTGGGGTGGCACAGGGGGTACCCGATGGCAAAGCCATGTCGGCATCAGGGGGCCAGGGTGGCTGTGGTGGCTCAGGGTCACCTGCTCCAGCCTCAGCCAGGCTCTCGCTGTGGGATGTCGATGCGTTTACAGGGTCAGGTTTATCGGAGCCATCTCCAGGAGCTGCTGGAGCTCTGGGAAACGGGGGAGGCAGAGATGTGAGCTTCYTCAAGGACTTTCCTGCTGGCCCCGGCGATGTTCTCTCGCAGCACCGAGCAGGGATATAATTAAGCTCTAACAAAGCGCTTGCTTAGTGGGCTCCGCTTTAAAAAGCGCGTGTTAACTTTTAATTAAATGGTACAGAGGAGACGGGAAATTTATCCAACAAGATAGAGAGGCTGGAAGGGGGGAGGGAAGGGGTGTTGGATGCTGCTGGAGGGGTGTGTGTCCAGCTTTCCAGCTGGGAAAAGCACTGAGGAGGTCCCAGCAAGGGGATGTCAGTGTTTCCCCTCCTCAAATTCCTTGGATAGGCTTTGGTTTCACCCCGAAAATTTGGGTGGCCGGTGTTCCTAAAGTCTGTGTTCGCCTTTGCCTGCTGGGAATGGCGATGCTGTGGCTTCCCTGAAGTTCAGGGAAGAGCTGGAGTGTCTGAGATGCCTCCATAGAGCCACCCTTGGATCCTTCATGGAAACCCATGGCTGGATTTAATTCCGGCCCCGCTGCAGGATTTGTAAACCCAGCGCCTTCTGCTTCCCCTCTGCCCGGTTCCGAGGGCTCCTCTCGGCGCTGCTGTGAGTCAGCAGCTCGGAGCGGGACCCGCAGGTGGGAACGGCACCGGGAAGGAGCCGGGAGCAGGGGCAGCATCTCCGGGAGGAGCGGCTCCGATCTGCCCCGGAGCAGGGGCAGCATCTCCGGGAGGAGCGGCTCCGATCTCCCCGGGAGCAGGGGCAGCATCTCCGGGAGGAGCGGCTCCGATCTGCCCCAGAGCAGGGGCAGCATCTCCGGGAGGAGCAGCTCCATTCTCCCCGGGAGCAGGGGCAGCACCTCCGGGAGGAGCGGCTCCGATCTCCCCGGGAGCAGGGACAGCATCTCCGGGAGGAGCGGCTCCGATCTCCCCGGGAGCAGGGGCAGCATCTCTTGGAGGAGCGGCCCCGATCTCCCCGGGAGTGGCACGGCTGTTGGAGAAGGGGAGGACAGAAAAGAGGATGGAAATGTGTGGGAAGAGCCTGTCAGCAGCATCCTGTCCCTAAGGATGCRGGGATGCTCCGTGTCCATGGGTGCTGCACCACACTGGGGGCATGAGGAAGGGGCAGAGCGAGGCAGCTGATCCATAGATCCGTGCATCCCGCCAGGATGGGGCTGAGCTGCGGCACATCCCAGTCCATCCTGGAGCATTTTCCTGTGCTGGGCTGTGAGGGTGAGCCCCCAGCCTCCAGCAGCACCCTGCATGTGGAGGAAACAAGGAGCTGTGGTGCAGCCCCTTGCCCTGCTGTCTCCCATCCCGCTCTTCCCACTTGGCTCCTCCAAGCCCAGTGCAAGCAGCATCGGGGTGCAGAGACCCCAATATCCCCTGGGAGGGTCTCCGTGTGYCCCCAAAGCTGCCGAGGGCGGGGGTTGTCCCTCTCCTGAGGCAGACAGGGTGGGGAGGGGGGGCTGCTGGCGCCTAACCCCGGTGTCAGCTTAATGAAGTGCCGCTGTCAGTCCCGCGTGTCACGGCGCAAACTCCTCCTGATGTGCTCATAAATCAAAGTGACGGCGCCTCTTGCCCCGGTAGCTGCACCCACTCAGCTGCGTCTAATGCACGGCGATGCTGCAGACCCCCAGCCCCACGCCGGGAATGGGCTGGGAATGAGCTGGGAATGGGCTGGGAATGGGCTGGGAATGAGCTGGGAATGAGCTGGGGGAGCCAAGCGCCGGATTCGGCCCCAACACAGAGCCAGCTCCTCTGGGAGTGGCTTTTCCAGCAGGAACGGGGTTCGTGGATCACCGGGGTGTGAGAATTTTGGGAAGGCTGGGGCTGTCATCCAGGCTCTCCCCACCCTGGTTTCTTCAGGGAAACCTTGGCTTGGAGCTGGCGGGCTGGTGGATGGCTCTGCACCTCTTCACCCATCCCTCTGGGGTTTAGAGGCCTGTGGTTCCCTAGGGACGGCAGATTGGCTCCCCCACAGGATCAGGCCTTGGTTTGGCTTGGATTTGCATTCCTGGGGCTGGTCCTCCAGTTCCTGGTCTGGGGAAGCTGGAGGGACATGGATTTGAGGCACGTGAAGGTGCAGGTTCAATCTATCACTGGGTTCAACACCATCTCTGCCAGAGCCACGTGTGGGTCAGGGCTGCCCRGGGGGCTCTGGGGGTCCGACTCTGGCCAGGCCAGGTCAGGAGAGTCCAGGCTGGGCTGTGGGATGCAGGCAACGTGCCCAGGGATCCTCCTGACTTCATCCACTCCCAGTTCCTCAGCCTGGAAGTGACGTGGATGAGGCTGTGCTGGAGCAGAGCTCGGGCTTGCCCCGGAGCCCTCGGGGAGGGCGGTGGTGGAGCCGGGAAGAGGAGGAGAATCCCATCCCATCCCATCCCATCCCATCCCATCCCATCCCATCCCATCCCATCCCATCCCAGCTGCTGTTTCTAAGGGTGAGGACAGTGTGTCCATCCCACAGGGTGGCAGAGCTACCCCTCGCAGGAGGGGACACGCTGGGGCACAGAGAAGCCGCTGTTAAAGCCCTCAGACTGCAGCCTGGTCCTGCCCTTTTCCCTCCATCCTGCTGATCCCACGGCCTGGAGCCCTCGTGGCTCAGGATTTCTCTTCACTGAGCAGGAATTGCTTTGATTTGTGCCTTGATCTTTAAGCCTCAGAGGTGCAGGGCTGAGACAGAGCCAGGGAGGATCCAGATCTGACTCTGGGGAGGCAATTCCGCCGTGGCCATGAGGCAGAGAGGACAGGGAGAGTCCACACATCCCTGTGAGGCTGAGAAACTGGAATTAAACTCTGTCTRTGCCCTAGACAGGACTCGTGGTCGTGCCTGATGTTGCAGAGAGGGATTTGGAGCCCRTCCTCACCCTCTGGTTCACAAAGCCAAGACTGAGCATCAACAGCATCCTCAGGGATCCACCTGCATCCAGTGGGACCCCGAGTGCTGGCCCCAAACTCAGTCGTGGACTGGGATTGCCACAGAGAGTCTGTTTGCTGTTCCCTGTTGATGCAGCCTCGGGAATCGCCAGTTCCCTGGAATTCCCAGTGCCTGGGGGGCCTGAATCCCCACGCTGCTCACAAAACAAGGACATCCCGATTGCAGAGCTCCTGTGCTCCTCAGTGAGGACACACAGCCATGGAAATTCTCCTTTGGRGGGGCTGCAGAGTGCAGCGAGGGGGGGATGTGCCCCAGCAGGGCTCCCCGCCGGCACCGTCTGCCCAAACGGGGGGGTTCAGAGGGGGTTCACGGGGTCAGGGAGCCGCCTGCCCCACTAATGAGGCYGGGCAGCCCTGGGGCAGCTCCCCTCTCCCGGCCGGCTCGGATTAGCAGCTGCCTGTCCCCAGCCCTAATTGAATTCTCTCCCCTTCACTTAATTCTCATGGATTTCTCGGCGCCTCCCCAGGGACCCGTCCTGCCTAACTAGTTTAGGGCCAGCGATGCTGGTCAGAGCCTGGCCAGCTCCGGGGGGTGGGGGGAGAGTCACCTACTCGGGGRGTGCCTGTGGCCGGGGTGGGGACACCAGTACTGGCACTGGGCACCCCCTCCCCTGCACCAGTTTCAGCCCCTCACCAAGAAAGGGCTCATCGTGGCCATTTTTGACAAACAGGGATCATTTTCTGCCTTAACAGAGGGTTCTGTGCCTGTTGCCTGCTGGGACCCCCCTTTTTTTTACACCGACCCCACAGCTGAGCCTCCCCCACGGGACCCCCCCCCCCAGCCGGGCTTTGCGTGTTCCTCCCRACACAGCTCCGAGCAACCCCCCAGCTCCTCTCTCTTCCTTTCTTTCCAGCGCTTTATTTTTTTTTCCCTTCCCCTTTTCCCTTTCCTTCCCCTCCTCTTCCGATAGATCAAAGCCTCCGTCCGGCTCAGCCGGGAGCCGAGCAGGCCCCGCAGCGGGATGGAGGCACCGCCGGGCACCGTGTCCCCACCGCTGCCACCCCTCGCTGCCAGCGCCCCTCGCCGCGGCCTCCAACCCCCGCCTGCCCTGCCAGGCCGGGAATAAAGCTTGGATTTGTCCCTCCTTTTGTCTCGGCAGCCGTTGGGGAACAAGCAGCTGGCCTTCCAGCAGCAGCTCCTGCAGATGCAGCAGCTCCAGCAGCAGCACCTGTTAAACCTGCAGCGCCAGGGCCTGGTGAGCCTCCCGCCGGGGCAGGGCACCGTGCCCCTGCAGACCCTGCCCCAAGGTAAGGACCCCGGCCTGGGGGGGTTCCTGGGCTGCAGCTTGCCCAGCTCTGGGTGAGGGGGGCTGGGGCGTTGGGTTTTGTGATGCCCCCGAAGTTTGGGGGGTGGTGGTGGCAGCGGTCGGAGCCGTGCGGGGTTGGGCTCCAGGTTCCTGTGGTACCTGAGGCAGAGGGGTGCAGGGTTGGGACACCTCCTCCTCTGGCAGAGAGGTGCCAGGATTTGGGGCAGCTCTTCCTCTGGCATGGGGGTGCCAGGATTTGGGGCAGCTCTTCCTCTGGCATGGGGGTGCCAGGATTTGGGGCAGCTGTTCCTCTGGCATGGGGGTGCCAGGATCTGGGGCACCTCCTCCTCTCTCAGAAGAGTGCCAGGATTTGGGAAGCCAGGCTCTCCTCCCTTCTGGGAACAGCCCCTGTGGGTGCTGCAGGTGCCTTGTTTTGGGTTTCCCGATGGGGCCGTGCAGCCTCTCCTTGCTGTACCCAGCTCCAGGCGATGCTTTCCCAGCGCTGGGTGAGATYTGGGGAGTCAGGGCGCAGGGAGGGTGCCCTGGGTGCTGCCCCACGTCCCTGCTGACACTGTTCACTCTCCTGTGCCACAGCTGTTTGCCCCTCGGACCTCCAGCAGCTCTGGAAGGAGGTCACGGCCGCCCAGCCCGTCGAGGACAGCATTAAGCAGGAAGGTCTTGACCTCACCACCACCACCTCCAACTCTACCTCGTTTTCGGCCGCCAAGGTCTCGCCTCCCATTTCCCATCACCCTCTGCCCAATGGACAGAGCACCATGCACACGCCGAGAAGGGACAGGTAGAGCCGGGTCGGGCCCTGGCACTTTGTGGTTTTATTCCTGGACCAGGTGGAAGGGGCCGGGATCCATCGCCCACAGGGCTGGGACGGGTGGGGGGTTCCTGCCCACCCCATAAATGAGGCCTGGCGCTGTTTTGCTGCATCCAGAGGACAGGGAACCGTCACTGTGGGGTCTCCATGGGTGCCCCAGGGCTGTGCCCATGCCTGGGAATGCTGGAGCATCCTGGCTGCCCCATCTGAAGGCCCCTTTCCCTCCTGTGCAGCTCTTCCCACGAAGAGACCCCCGGCTCCCACCCGCTCTATGGCCACGGAGAGTGCAAGTGGCCTGGCTGCGAAACCCTCTGTGAGGACTTGGGGCAGTTTGTCAAGTAAGTGTCACCTTTTCGGGGGAGGTTTTTCCATCTCAGTCTGGGACAGAACAGAGCTGGTGGAGGGGAAGATCCTGGGAGTTGGTTCAGCCACCCCAAAGTGTCTGCCCAGAGCTGGGTGACCCCATGGAGAAGGAGAAAACCCAGCAGGGGTTGCTGCTGGTGTTGCCCCATCCTTGGAAGCGTCCAAGGCCAGGCTGGCTTGGAGTGGGAGGTGACGCTGCCCGCGGCAGAGGTGGAAGGGGGTGAGCTTTATGAGCACTCCCAAGGCAAACCATTGGATGAGTGGATGATCTGGAGGAGGCCAGAGCCCGGGCAGGCGCCGGCAGCAGGCGAGGGGGGCTGGCAGCGCTGGTGGGGGGCGCGGGGGGAGGCAGCAGATGGCAGATGGCACCGCTGACACCGCTTGTGGGCTCCGGCGCTGACTGATTAACTCTGCTGTCGGAGAGCCCTCTGCTAGCGTCAGGGTCAAACAAATTGTTTTCACGCTTCGTCAGAGGTTTACTTAATTAGTTCATTTGCAATTAGATCTCTTTGTAGCCGGGATTTTTAGCAAAGACATCAGAAGGAGCTGACGGGCTGGCGGGCTCCTGCCCCCGCCTCCCCGGCTGTCTGCTCCGCGAGTGCCGCGCTCTGTGCCGAGCGGCTTTTGGGGTTTTCCAAACTCGTCCTCTGTCCTCTGCCACTCTCTCAGGGCTGGCTCCAGCAGGAACAACCCTTGGACTGTGCCAGCTCACTCATTCCCAGGGAAGGAGCTGGGCAGAGGCCTTGCCCGGGAGGATGAGGAGGTGCAAAGGCAGCCCGGGGATGAGTGAGAGGTTGATTCAGCCTCCTGTGTCCTCCTTGCTCTGCCTCTGAGTCATGGGGTGAACCCAGATAAGGCATCTCCTCCCGGCTGGCAGGGCATGTTGGAGTGGCACGGGGCAGATGAGCCAGCTCCGGGTTGGGAGCTGGAGCTGGAGTTGGCAGGGAATGCCCAGGGCTGGGTCACGGGGCTGGCAGAGCCGTGCTGTCCCTGTGTGCCACCGTCCTGCCCCCCTGGCCACAAGGGCAGCCTTCCCCAGGGTTTCTGTCCCCTCCCTGCCCACGTGGGCACGGGTCGGGGTGTGGGACAGACAGACAGACAGAAAACTTCCAGCTCCCAAAGGCCAAGCCCAGCTGGAGCCTGGCCCCTGCCTTGAGTCCGGGCACCAGCCTGGAGCCTCCTCTGAGCAGCCCCTCCGAGCAGCAGCTCGGGTGGTCTGTGCCGGGGTGGGAGGGGGCAGCGTGGCCCTGGAGCCGTGGTTGATCAGGGTGAGGGTCAGTGGGAAATGGCCTCGTTCCCGCTTGGCTCCGATGGCTTTTTTTTCCCTGGAGAAGCAGCCGTGCCCTGGCTGTGCCGTGCAGGGAGAGGAGCAGGGCTGGGGCTCTGGGGGGGTTGCTCACGGATGGGTTTGGCAGCTGGGCCCGGTTCCCTGACTTGTCTGTGCAAGCTGGGGCTGGAAGGCTCTCGCAGGCGGCCGGGTGAGACTCCTGCCTCTTCCGCATCCGGAGCCAGCCTGGAGAGCGGCTCCTGAGGCGCCTGCTCCTGGGGTGTCTCCGTYTCAGTCCTGGGCAACGTCTGGCACACGGCCCCTGGGATCCCCCAGCGTCACCTTTTGGGGTGTTCCAAGGGTGGAACTGCYCAGAATCCCCCTCCAACCCATCCCGCTCCTCCAGTGAGGCCCCGCCGAGTTTGTGCCCGCCCCAGCAAGGACATGGCCCAGCCTTGTGACATCCTCGGGGCTGGCTGTGCCCTCAGGCTGCTGCTTTGCTGGGTTTGGGGGCGAGGTGATGCCAGGATGTCCCTGGCTCTGCAGCAAGTGACGACCCTGTCACCAGGAGCCCTGAGGAGGGCGGCGAGGACCAAAGGTCCTGGTGCTTCCTAAACACAAACACGAGGCAGGGAGGTGGCAGGATGGGGAACAGCCTGGAAATGCCACCCTCTGCCTTCGGGGCTTTCCTTGGAGGGTGTAAATCACCCTCCCATAACGCTGCCTTTGTCCTGGAACCTGCTGCTCAGGTCCTCCTGGCACCTCCTGCCAGCAGCCTGCTCCAGGACAATCCAGGGGCTTTCCCTCAGCCAGAGGCTGCTCCTAAACATCCCGGGGCTGCCACGGGTAGGGCTGAGTGTCTCAGTCACCCTCCAGCCCAGGTTTGGGGTGGCGGCACAGGCACAGCCTGGTTTGCTCAGTCGCCTCTGTGCCTCAGTTTCCCTCCTGCTCCTCCTGCTCCTCCTGCTTTGGGCAGCGGTGGTACAGCATCCCTGAGCAGTTTGTAGGTCAGGGCTGATCCCAGGTGTGGTCCCAGCAGAGGGGCTGAGTGTCTCAGTCACCCTCCAGCCCGGGTTTGGGGTGGCGGCACAGGCACAGCCTGGTTTGCTCAGTCACCTCCGTGCCTCAGTTTCCCTCCTGCCCATCCCGCTTTGGGCAGCGGTGCTGCAGCATCCCAGAGGAATTTGCAGGTTGAGGCTGATCCCAGGTGTGGTCCCAGCAGAGGGGCTGAGTGTCTCAGTCATCCTCCAGCCCGGGTTTGGGGTGGTGGCACAGCCTGGTTCGCTCAGTCACCTCCGTGCCTCAGTTTCCCTCTTGCCCATCCCGCTTTGGGCAGCGGTGCTGCAGCATCCCAGAGGAATTTGCAGGTCGGGGCTGATCCCAGGTGTGGTCCCAGCAGAGGGGCTGAGGTTTGGGCATGCCCAGGCCTAACGAAGCCTCCGTGCTCTCCTCCCCAGACACCTCAACACAGAACATGCACTTGATGACCGAAGCACGGCCCAGTGTCGAGTCCAGATGCAAGTGGTACAGCAGCTGGAGATACAGGTGGGTGTGTCACCCCAGCCCCCATGGACACGGGCACAAAAAGCCACCTCGTGTCACTCTGTGCCTTGGCTGCTTCCCTCAGGAGAGGGTGACAGGGCTGGGGACTGTACCCACCCCCCTGGAGACCTGCTTTAAACRCCCTTCCCGATAGGAATCCTGCATCCAGGTGGAAACCAAGCCCTCAAACGAGCTCCCCTCTCATCCCAAAGTGTCCCTGTGGGTGAAAGGAGATGCCACAGATGTGGAAGGCAGGAGCTGCCGGCAGGGTTTGTCCCCACAGGGGGCACATGGGCTGTGCCACCTCCCTGGGAGCCCCAGGGCTGCTCGGAAACCAGGCCGCTCATTTTGGTGGCTGAGCGTGGTCTTCRGAGCCCAACTTTGAGGTGCTATTTTTGGCGAGGCAGTTCTTTAAATAGTGCTTTCCCCAGCCTCTCCGAGCCCCCAGCGTGCTGTGCAGAACTCGGTTAGTGGAGAAGGGAGGGGGAAAAAGGGGAGGAAAAATGGGATGGGGCAGGGGGTCACTCCCTGAGACCCCCGTGGTGTGACAGTGCCTGGGGCTGGCAGGGGCTCAGGGTGGCGTGTGCCCGTGGCTGTGTGTGACACCACAGGGGACACTGGCCTGGGGCACGGCTGGACAGGAYGTGCAGCACCCTTGGGACCCCCCACCCACAATTAGGGGGCTCACAGGGGCCGTGGGATGGGGGGTGACACAGCCAGACCTGGGTGGGTGGTGAGGCCGCATCCTCCCTGCCGCCCATCCCGCTCCCCATCCCTCCCAAAGCCAGAGGTTGAAAGCAATTCCCGGGGCTTAAAGAGGGGAGGGAAAGGAAGAGGAGAGGAGGGGAAAAAAATTAAAAAACCCCAAAGCTGAAGGGCGAGAGCAGAGCTGTGTGTGCGGAGAGGAACCTGCCACGGAGCCACCAATTAGAAAGTTTGGAGCGCGGAGCTCCCGCTGTGCCGGCGCGGAGCGTCTGCATCACGAGGGGAGAGCTGTCAGCTCTAATGAGCTCCGAGGCAGCCGGAGCTGCTCCAAACTTGCGGCAAACTCCGCTCTGCCTCCTGCTTTTAACCCCTTCCTCGCCCGCCCGGGGAGGGGGCTTGGCTGGTGCTCGGGGACCCCCCGAGTTTGAGGGGTGCCGGTGGAAAGGGAAGGTGACGGGAAGGGAGCGGGGTGTCAGATCCCATCGGTTCCGCCGGCCTCGAAGCCTCTCCTGGTGCCACAGTGAATATTTCACCCTTGCCCGCACTCCCGGGGAGTAAACAGGCGGCAGGGAGCAATTACAGCGGTGTGGGAATGCGGGTGGATGGAGGGAGGGATGGACAGGGAGCAGGAGGAGGGCAGAGGGGACGGGGACAGTGACAGCAGGCACCGGGCACGGGGACAGGAGCACCCAGGAGGGAGAGCCAGGGCTGTGGTGGGTGGCCCTGCAGGTGGGTGGCAGCCTGGAGGCTCTGGGAGTGGCTCCATGGATTTTTCCCGAGCGCACACAGGGAGCTGGAGGGGCCCCTGTGCCCCCCAGGGTGGGTGCAGCAGCCCCCACACAGGGGCACAGCCCCGCTGGGGCTCTCGGGAGCCAGCGCTGGGCAAGGAGGTGGCACCTGGGGGGACACCCAGGGGGTTGCTGCCTGTCCAGACCAGGGCTGGGGGCTCGTGGCAGCTCCTCCAGGCCGTGGGCACCTCCGTGGTGACTTTGGCGCTGTCTGACCGTCCCCTCCTGCTCCGTGCCTCCCTCAGCTGGCCAAGGAGAGCGAGCGTCTCCAGGCAATGATGGCCCATCTTCACATGAGACCTTCAGAGCCAAAGCCTTTCAGCCAGCCTGTAAGCGTGAGTCCCTTCCTGCCCTCTATGTCCCCTCCCCGCTGGCTGCTGTCCCCTCCCTGCCCTCTGCTGGGTCACCTGGATGGGCTCTGTGGGATGGACGTGCCCTGGCCACCCTCTGGCACAGCCTGGTCCCTGGTGCCATGAGCAGGAGGGAAATGCAGCTGCTCCACCAGCTCCGACATGGAGTGGGTGCCTCCCATCCCATGGGT
>RAHM01000152.1:1774099-1787337 GCA_003713295.1 Parotia lawesii
ATGCTTTGCCCCAAATCCATGGAATTTTTGCACACCCCAATGCTTTATCCCAAATCCATGGAATTTTTGCTCACCCCTGAAGCACAACTGGGGGGAGTCACTGCCTCGGATAACCCAGCACAGTTTCCAAATAGCTCCAAAGAGCCAAAAAAAAAAAGGAGGGACAGCTTTGGGTTGTTTGGGTTTGGGTTTTTTTTTTTAAATGAGAGTTGAGAAATTGGAATATCGGGGTCAGGAARGGAAGTGGCCAAAGGGTTCTTGCTCCGAGATCTGGGCCCTCCCTGGGTCTCTGGTGTCTTGGGGGTCTCTGTGGCTGCATCCCCTGGGATCAAAGCTGAGAAGGGACCCCAAAACGCTCTGGCCACTCCTTCCTGGGCCACCGGTGGGGTTGCTGCGATCCCTCTGCTCTGRGGGCTCAAAAAATGGGGGGAAGAASAATTGTGSCTTTAATCAGCRGGAAGGAAAGGACCAGGAAAGGTGGGAGCGGGCCCTGGAATGGTGGGAGCTCCCATTTCTGCCACGCCAACCTCTCCAAAAGCCTCAGCTCATCCCTGTCTGYGCAGAAACCTGGGACACCAACCCGGGACAGGGGGGAGGACAAAGGGGACTTTGCTGCCCGTGGGGCTCCGGAGTGTTGGGAATCCTGGAGCAGCTCCGGCCGGGGGAGCTGTGCTGACCCCACCCAGGAACCCTTCGAGAAGCCCCAAAGCGGCTGAGGGGGCACCTCCCCACCCTTGGGTGCCCCTCAAGGTGCTTTGTGCAGCTCCAGCCGCTGCCCCGTGACCCCCCCGGCAGCCCCGAAGCCCCCAGCCGTGGTCCCCAGCTGGCACCAGCGTGGGGCTGCCACGATGCCCACTGTGCCCCTGCCCCCCAAACCAACCCAGAGCCCCCCGGGACGGAGCACAGAGCGGAGGGGATGGGGGAAACCTTGGGGGAAAGTCTTTCATTTTTCCATCTTCCAAAGATGAATTCTTCCATCTTCTTCCGGGCAAAGTTCACGGGGGCCCCCCTTTTTTTTCTTTTTTTTTTTTAATATTAAATATCCATTTCCTCCTTTTCATTTTACTTTTTGCTGGGTCTTTTTTTTTTCTTTTTTTTTTATTATTATTATTATTATTATTATTATTATTTACAGAAATAGCTCGTGACTCATCAAAATCTTTCAGCAGCACACGTAGAACAGTGGGGTCATTCACTGCGGCCCCGGCGAGGCCGGCAGAGCCTCCTCCCCCCCAGCAGAAGGGTTTGAGGAGGTTATTTTGTTCCGAGACTTCGTGCGTGAGCAGGGAAGGGGGAATTCTGCTCCATGGATCGGGGGGTGATGGCTCAGACCCCAAAAAAACACGGCTGGGGCTTCACAGCCCCGCTTTGTGCCGGGCCCCGGCCCCATCCAGGGCGGGTTAACCGCGCTCGGCGGCTCCGGGGCCGCTTCGTTCCTTGTTTTCCAGGATCACACGCGTTTTCTCTTATTTATTTATTTTCTTTTCAAAGCCCTCGCCGAGGGACGGATGCCGGGAATGTTGCAAAACCCTCTTTGAACCGAAAAGTCGAGGTTTTAGTGCTAAATCCTCGCCGGAGACGGGAAGGTCAAGGAGGTTTAAATCTTCAACGCCTCCGGTCTGGGGGACGGGGAGTTACGGGGGACCCACAAACCTGTGGGGTTTGGGGTGTAGATTTGGGGGTTTTGGGGTGTAAATCTGGGGGGTTTGGGGTGTAGATTTGGGGGGTAAATCTGGGGATTTTGGGGTGCAGATCTGAGGGTTTGGGGGTGCAGATCTTGGGGTTTGGAGATGCAGATTTGGGGCTTTTGGGGTGTAAACCTGGGGGTTTTAGGGTGTAAACGTGGGGGGTTTAGGGTGTAAATCTGGTGGGTTTGGGGTGTAGATCTGCAGGTTTTGGGGTGTAAATCTGGGGGTTTTGGGGTGTAGATTTGGGGCTTTTGGGTTGTAAATCTGGGGGTTTTGGGGTGTAAATTTGGGGCTTTTGGGGTGTAAATCTGGGGATTAATGGGGTGTAAATCTGGGGATTTTGGGATTTAGATCTGCAGGTTTTGGGGTGTAAATCTCGRGGATTTTGGGTGTAGAGTTGGGGGTTTTGGGGTGTAAATCCGGGGGTTAATGGGATGTAAATCTGAGGGGTTTGGGGTGTAAATCTCGGGGGTTTGGGGTGCAGATTTGGGGCTTTTGGGGTGTAAATCTGTTTTGGGGTGTAAATCTCAGGGTTTTGGGGTGTAGATTTGGTGGTTTTGGGGTGTAAATCTCGGGGTTTTGGGGTGCAGATTTGGGGATTTTGGGGTGTAAATCTGGGAGGTTTGGGGTGTAGATTTGGGGGGTTTGGGGTGCAGATCCAGGGGTTATGGGGTACAGATCTTGAGGTTTTTGGGTGCAGATCCAGGAGAGATGGAGCCCAGCCCCTGCTCCCCCCGAGCAGCAGCCGGGAGCTGGGAGAGCGGGGCTGGGTTTACTTTGGCAGCGGCGGAGCCGGGAGCGGTGCTGGGTGCCAGAGTTTGTGAATGTGGGTCAGCGCAGTCACACACCTACAGGAACGGCCTTGTTTTCCCAAATCCAGCCAGATCCCACAGCCTTCCTCGGAGCGCAGGATTAGGCTGGGTGGAAGCGCTGCAGGATTTTTTGGACGCTGCAGGGTGGCCCCCGCCCCTCTCCCACTCACCCCAGCCCCTGCTCAGGCCGCTCCTTTCCATCCTCCTTTCTTCACAGAGGATGATATTTTGGGTGAAAAAATCCTTGTTTTTGTGAGGAACGCTCCTTTCAGCGTGCTGGGCATCGCTGAGCAAATCACGACCCCCTGGACACCCCGAGGGTTTTCCTGCTCCATCCCTGGAGCTTTCCAGCGCCAGGACAGGGCCGGATTTCCCCCCAGACCACCYTGCCCAGGGCCCAGCAGCCCCCAGGGAGGGAAGGCAGTGGTTGCTGGTCCGTCACGGTCGGGCAGCAGCGATGCCAAGCAGCAGCACGGGTTTGTTCCAGGGTGTCCCAGTGGGGTGGCTGGTGGCACAGAGATGGCCCATGGCACAGAGGTGGCCCATGGCACAGAGATGGCCCATGGCACAGAGGTGGCCCATGGCAGAGGGATGTCCCATGGCAGAGGGATGGCCCATGGCACAGGGATGGCACATGGCTGAGGGATGTCCCATGGCAGAGGGATGGCCCATGGCACAGGGATGGCCCATGGCACAGGGATGGTCCATGGCACAGGGATGGCCCGTGGCACAGGGATGGCCCATGGCACAGAGGTGGCCCATGGCAGAGGGATGGTCCGTGGCACAGGGATGKYCCGTGGCACAGGGATGGCCCGTGGCACAGGGATGGTCCATGGCACAGGCGGCACCACAGCCCCCGGGCTGCTGTGGGTAAATCCCTGCTGCTCTCCAGCCCCAAAATCCCTGTAAAACACCTTCCTGAGCATGGCACAGCTCCCACCGTGCCAGGGGCTGCCAGCCTGGGGAGCCGTGTTCCCCCTCGAAGTYGGGTTGCACAAATCCCAGACCCCCAAAGTTGTGACTCAGCTTCCCAAATACTCTTTAATTTTTTTTTTTCCGGGTTATCAGGCCGAGCTGTCAGGCACAGGAAGAGGGATGCTCACCCCCACCCATCCCTGGGCACCGGCACCCGCACTCCCGGCTCCCTTCTCCCCCCCRGCAGAGCATCCCCTGCCCGGGGCGGCCGCGCTCCAGCTCCGGGCAATCCCGGGGCTCCTGGGCTCCCTTTGCCCACATCCCTCGGGGCTGCCCCGGCAGGGCCGGGCCCGCGGGTGTCCGGACAGACAGACAGACAGGGAGGAACGTGCGGCGGCAGCGCTTGGGGCCGGCACGGCCCTGGTACCCTCCCGGCGTGACTCAGCCGCTGCCTCAGCGGTGCCGGCACACCCCGGCTGCCACCGCCGGCTCCGTGCCTGGGCGCTGCCCTCAGGAGCCCTGGGCACGGCTGGCAGAGCCCTGCTGGAAGCAGGGAGGCGGGGGAGTGATCCAGCGCCGGCTGCCGGTGGGGCGGATTTCCCAAGGGTTTCCATCGCGCTGCCGATGCTTCACCCTAAATGACAACTCCGCCTTCAAGGATGGAGCTTCCGGAAAAATCCSGAGCAGCCACATCCCTCCAGCCCCGCTTCGTGCCCCAGGGTGCCTCATTCCCACTTCCCGACCCTTTTCCTTTCCATGTGGCCGCAGCGGTGGCGTCTCAGCGCCTTCCCCTTGTCCCTCAGCCCGCGGAGCTGCGCTGGTGGCAGCAGAGCGCTGGTGACAGCAGAGCCCTGGTGGCAGCGGTGGCAGCGGGGCTGTGGCACCACCGGGGGTGCGAGGAGCCACCGGGGCTCTCCCTCGGGTCCAGCCCCGCTCTGGGAACGCGGAGCCGAAGCTCTRGATTGCAAAAGCCGGCGGCTGCCCAGGCTCCGGCGTGTCTGGGGGCGGTGGCCGAGGGCAGGGCGGGCTGGCGGTGACCCCCGGCCCCGCTCAGCGGGGAGGGCAGGGGACAGTGCCACAGGGCCACAGTGCCACAGTGCCACAGTGCCGGGCTGGGCCGGCTCCAGCCTCGTGCTCCGGCCTCTCCCTGCGGTGCTTTGCAGCGCTGGGCTCTTAAACACAGGAAAACACAGGAAAAGGCAGCCAGTGGGATTAAAAACAACTCTGCGAAACATCCCACCGGCTCCTCGTGACGCTCAGCACGGGGACGAATCCTCGTGGGGCCCTGCGGGGACGCGGAGCCGGGAACGCTGGGTTGGACAGCTCGGGATGTGCTGCTGCTGCTGCTGCTGCTCGGACCTGGATTTCGCAGCGCTCTCGGGGCTGCTGGCGGCGGTGACGCCGTCACCTCTGATCCCAGCAGCTCCGGGCATCGCCCCAGGGAGCCCAACCCCGTTTTCCAGTCGGGGAAACTGAGGCAGGGAGGGGTGGGGAAGGCAGAGGCGTTCCCTGGACGCGCCAGGAAGTCAGGGACTAAAGCTTTGCTTTCCTGCCTGGGGGAAAGCGGGGCAGGCTGCAGCACCCACCCGAGGGGTCAGACACCCACCCGGGGGGCTCAAACACCCACCCGAGGGGTCCAAACACCTCAAACACCCACCCGAGGGCTCAAACACCACCCGAGGGACTCAAACACCCACCTGAGGGGTCAGACACCCACCCAGGGGGCTCAAACACCTCAAACACCCACCGGAGGGATCCAAACACCAGCCGAGGGGTCCAAACACCACCCGAGGTGTCCAAACACCCACCCGAGGGGCTCAAACACCACCCGAGGGGTCAAACACCACCCGAGGGGTCAAACACCACCCGAGGGGCTCAAACACCACCCGAGGGGTCCAAACACCCACCCGAGGGGCTCAAACACCACCCGAGGGGCCCGAGCACAGCTCAGCCCCGCTGCTCCCCCCGCAGTTTTCCTCAAGGGGACCCAGCCCCGCGCCGGGAGCGCAGCGCAGCTGTGAAATCCCAAATCCGAGGCTGGCCCCGGGAGCCACCTCCGCCTGCCCCGCGCCTCTCCCCTTTCCCGGCGCCGCTCCAGCCTCCAGCAGAAGCTCCCGGAGCGCTGCGGGCGCGGGTGGCCGCGTGTTTGCTCTCGCAACCTCTTTTTTTTTTTATTTAATTTGAATTTTTTTTTTAAGGAATTGGGAAAGAAAAAAAAAACAAAAAAAACCCCAAGCCCAGCCCAGAGGCAGCCCCGCGCCCCGGCCGGCCCCCATCGCCGGGGCCGGGGGATGCGGGGCGGGCGCGGGGGCGGGCGCGGCGCCCCGCGGGGCCCCAGGTGAGCGCGGCGGGACGGGCCCCGCTCTGAGCCCGCACCGAGCCCGCACCGAGCCCGGACTGAGCCCTCACCGAGCCCCGCACCGCCCGCACCGATGTCCCGGCCCGGCAGCCCCCGGCCGAGCCGCCCGCAGGAACCCCGAGACGAGCCGGTCCCGCCGCCAGGTACGGGAGGTCCTGCCCGGGAGGGGGGAAAGGGGTGCGAGGGGTGGGGGACACGGTGGGGGGCGTGGGGGACAGCGGCGGAGAGTGTGGGGGGCGCGGCTGGAGGGGGGAGTGTGTGTGAGTGTGAGTGTGTGTGTGAGTGTGTGTGTGCACGGGTGGGGGCTGTGCACGGGTGGGGGCTGTGGGATCATGGAGAAGGCTGTGGGGTCGCAGGGAAGGCTATGGGACTTCAGGGAAAGCTGTGGGATGGCGGGGAAGGCTGTGGGATCTCAGGGAAGGCTGTGGGACCTCAAGGAAGACTATGGGACTTCAGGGAAGGCTGTGGGATCGCAGGGAAGGCTGTGGGATCTCAAGGAAGGCTATGGGACTTCAGGGAAAGCTGTGGGACCTCTGGGAAGGCTGTGGGATCTCAGGGAAGGCTGTGGGATCGCGGGGAAGGCTGTGGGACCTCAGGGAAGGCTGTGGGACTTCAGGGAAAGCTGTGGGATGGCGGGGAAGGCTGTGGGATCTCAGGGAAGGCTGTGGGACCTCACGGAAGACTATGGGACTTCAGGGAAGGCTGTGGGATCACGGGGAAGGCTGTGGGATCGCAGGGAAGGCTGTGGGATCGCGGGGAAGGCTATGGGACCTCAGGGAAGGCTGTGGGACTTCAGGGAAAGCTGTGGGATCGCAGGAAAAGCTGTGGGACCTCAAGGAAGGCTGTGGGATCGCAGGGAAGGCTGTGGGACCTCAAGGAAGGCTATGGGACTTCAGGGAAAGCTGTGGGATCGCACGGAAGGCTGTGGGATCTCGGGGAAAGGTGTGGGATCTCGGGGAAGGCTGTGGGATCTCGGGGAAGGCTGTGGGATCTCGGGGAAGGCTGTGGGATCGCGGGGAAGGCTGTGGGATCACGGCCGGGGTGTGCACACGAGTGGGGGGTGTGTGCAGGGGCTCCCGGGGCAGCGGCTCGGGGGTGTGTAAATAAATGTCCGTGCGTGCGTGCGGGGCTGGGGGGCCGCGGCTGGGGGGTTCTACCCGGCTGGGGGGGTGCATTTATGGGGGATTGGTTCGAAGTTTGGGGGGTGTGGGGTGTCCCGGACACGGTGAGAGTGCACAGGAAGGGGAAGGAGGAGAGTGAGTGTGAGTGTGAGTGTGAGTGCACGGCTGAGGGGGCTGTGGGTGGGTAGCGGGGGGGGGTGTGGGGCTGGAGAGGGAGTGCCAGCAGGTTTGGGGTGGGGGGGAGGAGAGAATGTACTGCTGAGTGTTTGGGTGTGTTTGTGCAGGGCTGTGAACATCTTGGGGGTGTGTTGGTGCCCCTGGCAGTGTCTGGGTGAGTGTTTGGGTGCATTTGTGAGTGTTTGGGTGTGTTTGGGGGTGTTTGGGGGTGTTTGGGGGTGTCGGTGCAGGATTGTGAACCTCTGAGCGTGTGTTGGTGCCCCTGGCAGTGTCTGTGTGTGTGTTTGGGGGAGTTTGAATGTGTTTGGGGGTGTTTCTGAGTATTGGTGCAGGATTGTGAACCTCTGAGCGTGTGTTGGTGCCCCTGGCAGTGTCTGTGTGTGTGTTTGGGGGAGTTTGAATGTGTTTGGGGGTGTTTGTGTGTGTTTGGGGGTGTTTGTGTGTGTCGGTGCAGGATTGTGAACCTCTGAGTGTGTGCTGGTGCCCCTGGCAGTGTCTGTGTGAGTATTTGGGTGCATTTGTGAGTGTTTGGGTGTGTTTGTGCAGGATTGTGAACCTCTGAGTGTGTGTTGGTGCCCCTGGCAGTGTCTGTGTGAGTGTTTGGGTGCATTTGTGAGTGTTTGGGTGTGTTTGGGTGTGTTTGGGGGTGTTTCTGAGTGTCAGTGCAGGATTGTGAACTCTGAGCGTGTGTTGGTGCCCCTGGCAGTGTCTGGGTGTGTGTTTGGGGGTGTTTGTGTGTGTTTGGGGGTGTTTCTGAGTGTCGGTGCAGGATTGTGAACCTCTGAGCGTGTGTTGGTGCCCCTGGCAGTGTTTTCCTGTCCCTGTGTTTGTGTGTGAGCTCAGCAGCTGCCGGGAGCCCGCTGGGATTTCGCATCCCAAACTCTCCAGCAGTTTCTGTCCCGGGGCCAAGTCCAGGGAGCAGCTGGGGGGGGAAGGGGGTGTGGGGTGCGAGTTAAACCCCCCCCAAAAAAAAATGGGGGTGAGGGGCTGGGGGCTGCTCTGCAGCCCTGGGTGGGTTGCAGGGACCAGGCCGTGGAGAAGCGGATGGAAAAGTTCAGGGAATCCTCACTTTTTCCACGGGGCAGAGCTGAGCCCCTCGGAGCCCCTCCGGTGGCTCTGCCTGGGTCGGTGGCTCCTGGTGCTGTCCCCGCCGAGCTCCACGTGCAGAAACTGCATTAAAAACCCCGCGGAGAGACTGAAAACCAGCGGAGCAGGAGGCTGGAGGAACGCACCGCGGCGTGTCTGTCAGGCCAGACACAAAAGGGGCCGAATCCACCCCAAAAGCTCCGAGAGCGGCTGCCGGGCTGAGCGGAGCCGCGGGAGCTCCGGGCACGGCGACGCTCGGGATCCGGCGCAGCTGGACCGGCCCCGTGTTGGCTTTGGCCCGGAGCTCGGCCGAGCTCGGGGTTTGGAGAATACATCCTCTTGTTCTCTTCCCCCTGCTCTTCCAGCTGGATGCCGCCGGCTCCGCTTCCCGGCTGAGCTCTGCTCCGAGCTCAGCCGCGTCCCGGGGCCCAGGCAGCTGCAGGGGGCTGATTTCCCTGGATTTCCTTCCCTTTCCAGGTGGGAAATGGTGAGCAAAGAGCAAAAAGCTTCTGCGCGGGGCTCGCCCCCAGCCCGGCTCAGAGGAGGGCTGTGCGCGGCTCCTGTGCCACCGGCTGGGGGGGATTTTAAAAAGTAACTTAAGAATCTCTTAAATATTTGGGGAAAAAAGGGCCTTGGAGCTTTTCCGCCTTCCCTGTGGCCGCACAGGAGCTGTGGGTGGGTAGAGAGGGGTTCAGCTCCCAGTTGTGCTGGTGGCCTGAGTGGGAGCACTGGGAAGTGCTTGGGGGTATCTGTGAGTGCCCAGTTTGGTGAGTCCCTGTTGGAGGGGCACCCCTGAGTGCCCAGTTTGGTGTTCCCATCTTGGAGGGGCATCCATCAGTGCCCAGTTCGGTGTTCCCATCTTGGAGGGGCATCYRTSAGTGCCCAGTTCGGTGWKYCCMTSTTGGAGGGGCATCYSTGAGTGCCCAGTTCGGTGAGTCCCTGTTGGAGRGGCATCCCTGAGTGCCCAGTTCGGTGTTCCCATCTTGGAGGGGCATCCATCAGTGCCCAGTTCGGTGTTCCCATCTCACAGGGGCACCCATCAGTGCCCAGTTCGGTGTTCCCACGTTGAAGGGGTCTCATCTCCATCCCAAACCATCCCAAACTCCCCCTCCTCTTCCTCAGCTCCTCCAGAGGGGTCCCCAAGGTGTGACCCCGAGCAGAGCTGAACCAATTTTGCCTCCTTCACACCCCTCCTTTACAGCGTGGGGAGGACAACGGGGTCTCCTTAATTCCCACCCGCCCAGTCTCCAGAGGCTGAATTCCCTCCTCAGGGAGCAGCTCCTGTGCTGCCACATCCCAAACCCTCTCTCCCATCTCTCCTTCCTCCCTCTCCGTGTGATTTCGGCGAGGGATGAGCGGCCAGGCCCCTCCGCGTTCGTCCCTGCGACGTTCGGGTGCAGAGCCCTGGCGGCTTGGGCGGGGGCCAGCGCCTCTCTCACGCACCGCCGGGCCTGGGAATTTTCCCTCCGTTCCCTTTCCCARGTTTTACAAAGCGGAGTGGCCCGTCTGGATACACCCAGGCTGGGGAATAAACAGGGAAACCGAGGTGCCGGGGCGGTTTGGCCCAGCTCAGGTGGGGTTTGCAGGGCTCGCTGATTTTTCCCAGCTGGAGATGGAGGTTTTTTTTCCCCGGAGTTTGTGCCCTGGCACCTCCGGAGATGGGCTGGGTGCCACCACAGCCTCCCCCACCCAGCAGGGACACGGGGACATGGCAAACCAAGGCCCCGAAATAGCCACAGGTAGTTGGCAGAGAGAAGAGGCCGCTGTCTGCCCGGGCAGACAGTGATTATTTTTCGGAGGAATTAGCAGAAAACAAGAGGAAAACAGAGGKTTTTTTTGCTTGGTGAGATTATCCTTCCTTCACTGAGGGAGAACGGGAAGCAGGAGAGGCTCTTTCCTCCTCCTCCACKTGGAGATGGTGGAGAACAAATCCATCTCCAGCAGCAAAAAAACCTCCTTGGGTTTGGCTCTGCTCATTCTCACCTCCTTTTTCCCTTCCCATTTGCAGTGTGGGGCCTCCCCCATGTCCCCCTCCATGTCCCCAAATCCCTGCCTGCGTCCCAGCTCAGCAGCTCGGAGTTCAGGACGCTCGTGCACATTTTTCCTTAATTCTTTCTGCCTGTTCCCAAGGATTTTGCCCCGAGGTGTGAGAGGAGGCGGAAAAAGCTGTTGCGTGCTCAGCCCCAAACACGCAACCTCCAGACCCAAAATGCCACTGGGAGCCTGCACGAGGTGGCCCAAGCAGGGAATTCTCAGCAGGAATCGGTGCCACCTCGCTCAGGAACCCTTTACTGGGGCCGTCCTGCTCTGGGATAGGGGTAGGAACGAAAAAAAACCCCATCCAAAATCAAAATAAAAGGGTTTTTTCTTGCCTCAGCGCTGATTTAAAAGCAGGATTGCAGAGTTGCACTCAGCCATGCTCAAAACGCAGAGAACTCCTCCCAAAAAAAGCCCTGAAAGAGACAAAACCGTATTTTTTTTTACCCCCGCAGAAAGACTTTTTGCACCGAAAGATCGATTTCTGTTTTTCTTTCCAAGTTTTTCCCCGTCAGCTCCCGAAAACGCTTCGCTCGTGTTTGTTCTTTGAAAGACAGCAAAACTTGCGAAGGAAAAGAAACCCAAGCGAAAAAAAAAGAAAAAAAAAAAAGGCAAAAAAGCAGATTTCTGGCTTTTTTCAACGTTTCTGGGTTTGAGCAAAACAAAGCCGGGCCTCGGGGCTGTGTCGCCCCTGCTCCCGCTCCAGCTCCTGATTGAATTTCCTTGGAAAGCGCCTGCCTGGGAGCTGCAGAAACCCAAGCTCTCCTCGGGGTATTTGCCAGAGTTCTGGCGATTTTCCCCACAACTTTTCCGTGCCTGGAGTTCCCCCTCCTGTGGGATGGGCACCGCCCCGGGATGGCCCCAATATCCCTCCCCACGTCCCAGTTTTTGGGATTTTCTTTGGGATCCGTGCGTGGGAGAAACCCCAAATTGCAGAGAGYGCGAGMAGCAGCAGCAGCAGCGCTGAGTTTTGGGCTCTGTCCCCACAGGATGTTCCTTTTGGGAAAATCCCATTTTCCTGCCTCAGTTTCCCCACCAACCGAGGCAGTTTTCCAGGAAAATCCCTGGAGCTCAGGGAAGGTGTGATGGGTTTAAATCAGCGCTGGGCAGATCCTGGGATGAAAGGGGCTGGAGAAATGCAAATAATCCTCCTGGTTAATCACGGTGCCCAGCAGCTCCCRCTGATCCGCTCCTCAATTAACTTTTTTTTAAGGATTTAAGTTGGGAAGACACAAATTTTCCCTGGCAGGACCTGTGCTGGTTTAACCCCCAAGGTTACCCAATTAGCRGCCTGGCTCGGGCCTTAATTACTCCCTCCATAATTTCCCCCTGCTCTGTAATTCCCAGAATCTCCTTGGATCTGATAGGCCTGGCCTTTCCAGGCCTCAGGGATAATTGCTTTTCCTTGAGGACACCCAGGATTTCCTCCACGCCGGGCTCCCCTGATTTCCCAGATTTTCCATCCTTTGTGGAGTTATCCAACCCCAGCTGCTCCTCAAACTCAAATTCAGACTCAAACTCAAACTCAATCCCAGCCTGGGTGTTTTCCCTGTTGTTTTCCCGTCGTTTTCCCCCATTCCCTGTCCCCACAGCGTGTTTGGGGTGGTTTATGTCGGTTTTGGGATGAGGCCTGGTGATGGGAGGTGAAGGAAGAAACCCTGACCTTCCCAGGTTTGTGTGCTGGGAAGTTTTGTTGTCCCTGTTTTCCCAGTCCAGGCTTAAGGATCCCTTCTCCCCTCGCAGCTCCACGCTGGAATGGTGCCTTAATACCTATAAAATGTAAATATATTTATGTGAAATCAGTTCTTGCCGCTTGAGGAGTAATTCCTCCCAAACTGCTGYGGTGTCAGAGGTGCTTCTTGCAGGGAATTTGTATTTTCTCTTCCCTGAAATCCCTTGTAGGAGCAATTCTTCCACGAATTTGGTTTGGCAGGAGCCAGTTGGAGCCAGGAGGGCCTTGGAGGGATGGGATTTGTAGGGACACCGAGCTGGAGTCGGGGTTTGGTCACCGAGGTCAAACTCCGAACAGGGATGGACGGGATGGACGCTGCTCCTGGCCTGTCTGGCCCCAAAATTCCTCCCTCCCTTCCCACCCAAAATCTATAAATAACAAATAACAACAACTCCCGGCCTGCTGAGCTGTTTGAGGTTTTTGTGGGGTTTTTTTTTTGCTTTGTTTTGCTTTTTTTTTTTTGTTTGCATTTAAGAAGTCTCTTCTCATAGAAACCACGGGGTTTTTTGGGACTGCATTCCTCGTTGGCCCAGAACCGTTTATCCAAAGCTTTGCCCAGGTGAGCAGAGAGACCCTGAGCCAAAAGTTTGCCAGGTGGGAAGCAAAGCTGTGCTGGATCTGTCCTGGGCACCCTTTGGGCATCTCTCCTTCCCTTCCCTTCCCACCCTCCTTTTCCTTTCCCTATCCCAGAATCAGAGGAGGCCTCGGTGCATGAATTTCAGACTGAGTGTAAACAAGGAGATTGGGATTTTTCCCAGCCCAGCGAACTTTCCAACCAGGATTTTGCTTCCCTCCGCTCCCGCCTGGCTCGCGGGGTGGGAAGGATTTGCTTCGGTGCCGTCTCTTCTGCGCTGGAAACCTGAAATATCCCYGGAACGGGGCGGGCAGACACCTGATCGGGCCAGGAAAACCGGGAGAGGTTTCAGGCGGGTTTTATCTGAGTGAAAAAAGGATCAGGGAGCTCCCAACCCAAACAGCGCCGAGGTGCTGGGTTGTTGTTCATGGCAACTGCATCCAGGATTTCCTGCTCCCTGTCCAGCCATTCCCAAGGGATTAAAGRCAGGGAAAAGAGGGCTCTCCTGAGCATCTCCACACTGGCAGGAGTTGCATCCCCTGGCGTTGGATTTGGATGCTCCCTCAGAGCTCAGATGTGGATCCAGATGTGCTGAGACCCCTTCTCCCTTCTTTTTGGTCAACCCCAAACCCCAGGCTGCCAAAGGGATGGGATTTGTTCCCACATTTCCCAGTCCCAGGCTGCCAAAGGGATGGGATTTGTTCCCACATTCCCAGTCCCAGCCCACTGAAGGGATG
>RAHM01000152.1:1787622-1800672 GCA_003713295.1 Parotia lawesii
TTCCCAGTCCCAGGCTGCCGAAGGGATGGGATTTGTTCCCACATTTCCCAGTCCCAGGCTGCCGAAGGGATCGGATTTGTTCCCACATTTCCCAGTCCCAGCCTCTCTTCAGCTCCATGTTGGAGAAGTTTTCCCTCCCTGGGAGTGGGAATGGGGACGTGTCCATCCATCTCCTGCCACCAGATTCCTTCCCTCGGAGCCAAAGGCACTGGGGAGGAAGAGGGACAGGGAAATGCRATCCCAGGAGCTGGATGGATCATCAGCCACATCCCAGGAATGCTGAGCAGGAGCCACGGGACACCCGGGGTGGGTTTGACCCCAAACCACGGCTCCAGCTTCGCGTCCTTCCCACATCCTCTGGGGGTCAGGGCAGCACAGCCGGCTGGGAGAGGGAATCCACAGGTTTTTGGGAGCTGTGGGCTGCTGTGGTTGTGCTGCTGGAGGAGCTCATCCCAGGATGCTGATGGGCTGTTCCTGCCTTTTGCTTGTCCGGCTCTTTGGGAATGCTTAGCTCAGCCCATCAGGAATTCCGGGTGCTTCCCACCCGGAGCACAGAGCACTTTTCCCCCTGACCAGAACCAGCCCCAGGAGCTCCTGCAGAGTCGGGGCCTCCCTGCATTCCCGGAGGGATGGGACTTTGGACTTTGCAGGAATTTTACAGGATCCTCCGTTGCAGCCATGAAACCTTCCAGATTCTTTGCATCCTTCCTCTCCCCTCTCCTGTTTTCCCACCCCCCCGATGGACTTTGGAGCTCACTGATGTCTCGGCACTTCCATGACGGATGGATTTGGACTTTGGGACTGGGGAGAATAATCAGAAAACYGGATCTGTGTGCGTGTCCTGGGCTTGGCAAAAGAAAGCAGCTCCACATCCATCACTTTCCCAGTCTCTGGTACCTCAGGGCAGTGCTGGGACTTATGGAAGCTGAAATCATTATTTTTAAATGCCTCGTTACTTCTGTTGCCAAAACCCAGGGATCTGAGCCGCTCTCCCTGTGCCACGGCACCTCCACATCCCCCTTGTGCTGCTCCTGGGGGAGCAGAGACTCGGGCTCTCATCCCAGGCKCTGGGAGGGAGGATTTGCCCTGGCCAGGAAGGGTCTGGGGGTGCAGGATCAGGGAAAAAGGGAGGGATGTCCCATCCCAAGGGCCGGCTCTCCTTAGGGTTTTGCCCGGGCTCGTGGTTGGTTTTAAGCCTGATGGATTCAGGTCAGGGCTGGTCTCGTTCTGGGGGCAGCAGGGGAGGGAAGGAGCCAGTGCTGCCCTGCTGGCAGCAGGGAGAGGGGATCCAGAGGGGCCTCAGCTTGGCAGGGCACCCCTGGAGCAGGGATTGGGGGAATTGAAAGGAGGAGAGGGAGCTGGGAGCTGTGGGATGAGCCTGTGCCAGTGGTGGGAGTGTCTGTTCACCTCTCCCTGTGCCAGCAGAGCTGGCGCCTCTTCTTGGGGGCCTTTTGGGAGCTGCTGCTCACCCAGAGCATGAGCACTTCCCGGGGCATTCCCTTGGCATTTCCAGGGGCATTCCCTCTGCATTTCCAGGAGCATTCCCTCTGCATTTCCAGGAGCATTCCCTCTGCGTTTCCCTGTGGATCAGAAGGGGCAGGGAGCTGTGGGGCAGGAGCCTGCGGGGTCTGTGCTGAGCCCACACGTGTCCAGCTTCTCCCAGACCTTCCCTGGGGTCAGGCTGTGACCACGAGGGCGGACACGGCCCTTTCCCATCCCATTCCCGGGGGGAATCGTCCCTTTGGGGGGCAGCAGCGTCCGCGCGTTCCCCGCGGCCCCGCAGCAGCAGGGAGGTGAGGCAGCGCAAGGCGGGGAAGGACCAGCTCACCCAAACTTCATTCCTGCCTATTTTTGTCCCTCTCCCGGCCAGCTTGTTCCCGGGGGAGTTAATTTAATTGCCACCTTCCTCCCTGCGTGGCTGCGGTTGTGTGCGAGCCCTCGTGCAGGGTAATTGCGAGTGCRAAGCGGGCACGGCAGGAACGAGCCTGGGYTCCTTCCCGGTTGGAGCAGCACCCTGGATACCCCTATGGATCCATCCAGGATCCACCCAGGATCCAGCCAGGGCTGCTGCTGTCCCACGGAGCTCCAGGCCTCGCCAGACTGTCCCCTGTCCCCAGGAAGGGGCACGGAGGGCGCAGGGGATGCTCTGGAGGCAGCACAGAGTGGCAGGGACAGGGATCTGCTGGAGCTCTCCCTGTGCCAGCCCTTCTCCTGCTGCTGCTGCACCCGATTTTCCGGCTCTTTTTCCCAATCRCTGACCTGCAGGGAAGGGGATCTGGCGATGATGGGGCTGTTCTGGGGGTTTTTAAGCCCTGAACACAACTCTGGGCACCTCACGGCAGAAACCAGAGCAGYTCCCGAGCTCTGCTGGTTCCCAGTAGCTCCGATTCCTTCCCAGGGACTCTGTGGGAGTTTCACCCTGTGTGCCCTGCCCTGGACACCTCAGGCTTCACCCAGAGCTCCTCAGCCACGGGGATTTCGTGTCTGGCTTTGGATCAGGGCTGACTCCAGGCTGGGACAYGCCAGAGGCCGTGGGTGCAGCAGCGTGTGGATGTTACTCACCCCTCTACACCCGTGGGGAGATGACAGCCTGCTCTCCTCACCTCTCCATTTCGCTCTGGGCTTTCCAGAGGCTTGGGAATGGCTTTTCTCCCATCTGGGCCTCACGTGCTCACGCTCCGTTGGGATTCGGAGCCAACGCTGCTGTAGCAGAGTTCAGCTGGAGCTGCTGGGTTTGCCTGGGTTGAGCCCCAAAATCGCCTCACCTGCGAGAGCTGYGAGCAGGGCTCTGTGCTGGGATGAGTTTTCTTTCCCACAAAAGCCCCTGTCTCAGGAGCTCCAGCACCSCAGGCTGGACCTGCACCCCGGGGAGGGCAGGGAGTGTGGTCCTGTGGGGAAACTGAGGCACGTGGATGATTTTGGAGCTGGCAGCAGAGCAGCTTCACTCCAGCCCGCCTGCAGCCCCTCTGCAGCATTTCCAGGCTCCAGCACATCCCGGGGCGCAGCTGGAACCCCCCACTTCCCTCGTTACGCTCCTTTTAATTATCCATAATTGCCCTCCTTCCTCCTCGGCTCTGGTGTGTGGGACTGGGGTTTTATCGAGGATAATGAAGTGTCCCAGGCCCCTTTCCCCTTTCCCCCTTTCCCTTCCCCTCCCTGCCGGCATTCAGGACCTCCTGYTACAGCCAGGGCAATTATGGCTCTCTGCTCTCCCTCCCTCTGCCCAGCCTATAATTTAGTTTTATATAAAGCGCGCTCCAGCCCCTGTTGTGCAAGACGTTGCTATTCCGGGGGATGGGCAGAGGGATGGGGCGGCGGGGAGGGGGCTCGGGGTGGGTGGGGGAGCCTGGAGTTGCACCGACCCCCCCCCTCCGCCCTCCAGACACGCCCTGAGCACCCCACATTCCCCATGGGATGGAGCAGCCAGCTCCCAGCAGTGCCGGAGGTGATCCTGCCAAGGGGTGTTGGGCACCGGGATTTCTCCCATGGGGAAGAACTCGGCTCCTTTCAGGTTTTGGCCGCCCCATGGAGGGGTCCTGCAGGGGTTACTCCTGCTCCGCAGTGCGGGAGGGTGAGGGAAGGTGGCAGCCAGCTCCCGCAGGGAAGACAGTGGCTCTTTCATGGGAAGGGGGATGAAAAATCCAGCTTGAGCTGCGGAGTGTAACCGGATCCCTCGGCTTTTTGGAGAAGGAATGTGAGAGCTTGGGAGGGTTTTTGGGATGGTGCTGCCGAGCCGCTGGCGCTGCAGCGGGGTGAGCAGCTGCGGGGTGATGCAGCCGCGGTGCCCGTCCCGAGCAGCCCCAAATCCCTCCTGGTGCTCCAGCTCTTCCCCTTTTCCTGCGTGCGGCAGGGATGCGGCTTGGGAATCAGAGCCCGGACACCCTGACCGGTGCCGTGGGCAGTGTCTGGGGCCGGGCTGGGGGTTCGGGTGGCCCCGGGGGGCTCGGCTCTAACCCCGTTTCTCTTGCAGAGGTGGCCGAGCCCTCGCGCCCTCCCCCGAGGCCGATCCCGGCGGTGCCACCGGCGGAGCCCCGGCCTCCCGCCCGCCCCGCGGTGCCGAAGAAGGAGAAACCCCCGGAAGATGACAAGTCCCCAAAAGTGCTGACGAAAAGCCCCCGGGCCGAGCTCTGCGGCGCTCCCGAAGCTGTGACATGTGAGTGTTCCCCTCGGTGGCAGCTCCGGGGGCCCGTGCCTTGGGCTGCTGCCGCCTCATCAGCAGCGGGGCTCATTAAAAAGCGGGGCTCATTAAAAAGCGGGGCAGAGGTGGGAACCGTCTCCTCCTCGCTTCGTTCCTCCCCACATCAAAGCTCAAACCGAGCCTGAGTCACCCGGAGAGGCGAAAGTGAAGGGCGGCACCCGGGGTGGCTCTCGCTGCCCTCCGAGGCGGAGCGGGGGCAGCCGGAGCTGCTTTGGGAAGTGTTGGGATCCTCTGGGATGCCGTGGTGGGAAGAGGGATGGGCCCTCGGGGAAGGAGCTGGGTGGAGCATCCCCCAAAACCCCAGTGGGAGAGAGGAGACCCCCAGAGAACGTTTTCGTGGGCACACCCCTGGGATATCTCCATGGCACAGCCCTGGGATGTTTCCCTGGGATATCTCCATGGCACAGCCCCGGGATGTCTCCATGGTGCAACCCTGGGGTATTTCCATGGCACAGCCCTGGGATATCTCAGTGGACACAGTCCCGGGATGTCTCCATGGCACAGCCCTGGGGTATTCCCATGGCACAGCTCCGGGATAGCTCAGTGAGCACAGCCGTGGGGTAGTTCCATGGGCACAGCCCCAGGATGGCTCCATGTGGGGGGCACAGCCCTGGGGTATTTCCATGGGCACAGCCCCGGGATATTTCCATGGCACAGCCCTGGGATGGCTCCATGGCACAGCCCCGGGATGGCTCCATGGCACAGCCCTGGGATGGCTCCATGGCACAGCCCCGGGATGGCTCCGTGGCACAACCCTGGGGTATCTCCATGGCACAACCCTGGGGTATCTCCATGGCACAGCCCTGGGATGGCTCCATGGCACAGCCCCGGGATGGCTCCATGGCACAGCCCCGGGATGGCTCCGTGGCACAACCCTGGGGTATCTCCATGGCACAGCCCTGGGATGGCTCCATGGCACAGCCCCGGGATGGCTCCGTGGCGGGACGGGAGCGCAGCAGGCGCTCGCTGGAGCAAAGGGAGACGCTTCCCGCTGGGACAGCTCTTGCCTTGGCGAGTCCAGGGCAAGGGTGAGGCTGGTGCCAAGCCTGGCTGAGCCGGGCTGTCCGCACAGAGGAGTTGGTTTTGCTGCAGGCGGTGGCGGGGCCAGGCAGCACCTCCCAAAATCTGCTGCCGTGAGAAAGGCCGGGGTGCGGCAGGGGCAGGGCGCGGGCCGGGGTGCCCTCGCTCCGTTCCCCGTTGCAGGGGTGGGAGGGAGAGCGGAGCTGGCAGACGCGGGAGGCTCTCCTGGAGCCGTCCATCCTTTCCCTGGCCCCCAGCCCGGATCCCAGGGTTTCTCTCCCAGCCCGCCMTTCCCCTTCTCCTGGATGCTGGCGCGCAGCTTCCCCTTCCAAGGGGCGCAAAGTGGATGGAAGCTTCCCAGCGGGATGAGGGCGGCTGGGAACGGGGCTGGGCGCTCCGGAGGGTGGGCAGGGGAGGGGAGAGGACGGCGAAACGCGGGCGCTGGAGCGGGGAGAGCGCACGTTTCCTGCGGCAGAGCCCGGGACTTGCGCAGCATCTGGGAGCTGGGCCGGCTGCCCACAGACATTCTGCACGTCTGACTCACACCGCAGCCGCTGCACGGCCCCCTCCCCAGCCCAGCCCAGCCCCCCGGCCGCCCCTCACGGGCCCCGGGGCTGGGGGGGACGTGGGCACCCTCCTGCTGGGTGCTGGGTGAAGGGACCTTCCCCTCTCTCCCTGGGGAATGAGCAGCGTCGCCTCTGGTATCCCCCAGTCCTCCCACTGCTGCTCTTGGGGGGGTCACCGTTGGGGTTTGGGGGTTATTCCCCCTTTGGTGGCACCCGGGGAGCACGGTTAGGCTCTCCCATGGGATGGTGGCATTGCCGTGCCAGTCTGGCTCATGGCAAGCTCAGGAGGGACGGGGCAGAAGGGGCTGTTGGGTGTGGGGTCATATCCGTGCCCAGCAGTGCCAGGATTGGCCCCCCCGAAGGCTCGGCACTGGTGCTTGAATCCATTTTTCCAGCATTTTGGAACGCTGGGATTGCGGGTTTGGGATTTTGGGCGTTGGGTTTCGGGCAGGAGCAGCAGACCCAGGTGGCCACAATATTCCAAGCCCTGGCAGTGGCTCGGGGAGGGTCACAGCAGGGGGACCCCGGTGATGCTGCTCTGGGACAGCCTGAGGGGATCCAGGAGCATGGCCTCGGTGGGAAACCCAAAGTGGACATCCAGGAGGTTTTTGGTCACTGAAGAGCTGTAGACAGGCAGTTTTTCCCAAAATCCTGGTTTTCCAGGGCTGTTCCCCCCACTCCTGCCCGGAGTTACCGGGGAGCTGGAGGTGCCTCTTTTAGAAGAGCTTTGGCCTCGTGTCTTAAAGGCTGTCCTCAAGAAATGGGAGCTGTTTTCCCTGACTTTGAGCGGGGGGATTCCTGGCTGCCTTCGGCTGCCCCTCGCCGGAGCCAGAGCGTGATTTTGATTTACAAACAGTTTAATCCGAGGAATGCGGCAAAATGGGGAGCGCCAAGTGCATCCTGCTGCAATCCCGGAGAATCCAGCTGCCGTCCGAGGCTGCTGAGCTGCTGCTGGGTCCCTCTCGACTCAGCCCCAGTGGGCTCAGCCCCGTCCTGTCACAGCTCTGGGCAGCCCTGGTCACTGTGGGCATCCTCGGTGCCATCTCTGTGCACGCACGAGGCCGGAGAGGGCACCGGACAAGGGCACACAGAAAGCCAACACTCCATGAGGTTTTTAGGGAGGGGAGACAATTCCTGTTTTATCCAAGACCTGTTTTCTCCCATCCCTCCTGCCTCCAGCCCACTTTTCCCACTCAGCTCTGGTTATTTTAAGTTCCCTTCCCAGCGGGTGTCAAAGACCAAGCTCCCAGTTTAACCTCCCTCTGCAGCCCGAGCCCAGCTCAGCCTGGTAAAACCTAGCGCTGGGACCATCCACTTGTGCCTTTCACCTTCCATCCTATTTTATTTCCACCTTCCATCTGTTTTATTTTCGTGGGTTCGGGACAGGGACCGTCTGTGCCCGCTCCACCCCCGTGTCCCCCCGTGCCCTGCACAGAAAGCAGCTCCTGTTCCCCGGTGCTTTTGCCCTCGAGCCTCTCTCCTGAATCATCCCTTGTTTACTGCCACGGGAGAGGAAAAGCAAAGCTTGGCCGAAGCGCCACCAGACGGGATTTTTATTTGTGGCATGGCTGGGGAGGGTGATGGGTGCTGGAACCCCCCATTCCTTGTGCTGGTTCCCAGTCCTCTCCCGGAGCACCACGGATGGGGACGGCAGCGTGGGGACAGGAGCGCGGGGCTGAGCCACCCCTCYGGCTCTGGCAGCGTCCTGGCAGCACTCGGGGCTGCGGCGGGAGAGGCTGGAGGGAGGCACAGACACAGCAGAGTTATTTTCCCCAACCTCCGGCAGAGAAGTTCAGCCAGAGGTTGGGGAGACCTTAAGGAAGTGGCCGGTTCCCGCAGGGCCGGGGAGAGGAGCAGGCTGGCTCCGCAGTGGTGCCTCATCTCCTCTGGCTTTACAGAGGGCGGTGGGGACATCCAGGAGCTCTGTCGGGCAGCCTCGGTGGCTTCATCCCTGCTGGCTGTGCCGGGAGATCTCCTCCTTCAGGTCCTCTGGTGATTTTCAGCAGTTTCAGCACGTCCTTCACGACAAATCTCCATTTCTTGGGGGTTTTTCATCCCTTCCTCTCTCCGGAGCCTTTGCCTCCTTCCCTTCGCCATCCCTTTTCCTTCCTTTGCCCCTCCTCCCTCCAGCCACCTTTTCCACATCTCCTCTTCCATCTCCATCCTCTCGGACCATCCATCCATCCATCAGCATCACCTCCTGGCCACCACGTGTCCAGCTGGGGACCGGATTCCCGTGTTTCTCCGGGGTCTGACCACGCTTTTATCCCCGCTGAGAGGGCRGGGGGGGGTAACTCTGCTCTCTCCCCTCCAGGCCAGCCCCAGGTGCGACCACCCCCGCAGCCCCCCGGGCCCTGCACCCACCTGCTGCACAACGGAGCCGGGCGGGGGCCGGAGCCGGGCGGTGCCAACGGGGAGGCGGGGAACGGGATCTGCCGGGCCGTGCCCAGCTCGCAGAAGCCGCACCGAAAGCTGCAGCCGCACCACTCCATCAACAGCCAGAGCAGCAAGAAGAGCAAGGGCAGCTCCAAGTCGGCCTCTTCCCACATCCCCATTGAGGCGCAGGAAGGTACCAGCTCTGCTCTCTCCAGCCGTTCTCCTCGGGCCCCTCATCCCTTGGGATCTCCTCCTCCGAGCCCRGCGGGACCCCTGGGCCCTCCTGGCAGCCTCTTGCAGGGCGGGTGCTGAGCGGGGCCGTCTCCTGTCCGCCAAAATTGGTCTCTCTTGAGGCCTGGGTGTTGAGGGAGACCTCTGGGGCAGTGCCTGCCTCCCGACCCCTTTTCCCATCCCTTCCACGGATTCCCGAGGGAGGATTCCCACCCTYGCGGCGCTCCCCCAGCACCCACCCGTGCCGGGCGCTGTCTCACCCCCGCGTCCCTCCCCAGACTGCTGCGTCCACTGCATCCTCTCCTGCCTCTTCTGCGAGTTCCTGACGCTCTGCAACATCGTGCTGGACTGTGCCACCTGCGGCTCCTGCACCTCCGAGGACTCCTGCATCTGCTGCTGCTGCTGCAACTCGGGCGAGTGCGCGGACTGCGACCTGCCCTGCGACATGGACTGCGGCATCATCGACGCCTGCTGCGAGTCCGCCGACTGCCTGGAGATCTGCATGGAGTGCTGCGGGCTCTGCTTCTCCTCCTGAGGGCCCCGCTGGGCCGGGGGACCCGCGCTGGGACCCCCCCCCCCAAGCTCTCCCGCAGCGGGCGAGGCTCCGGCCGGTGCCTCGGGGAACGCCAAAACCTCGCCGAGGAGGAGAGCGAATCCCCCGCTGCGAGCCTCGTCCTTGGAGCCGGAGCCGGATCCTGCCTGGGGAAGGGGGAACCCAGAGGGCCGTGGGGGCTCTGGCAGTGCCCTGTCCCGCTCTACCTCTGCCCGCACCGGGGCACCGCGGGAGCCTCCTGCCACCTGAGCCGAGAGCAGGAGCGCCCGTCCCGCAGAGCCAGCGCGGGGCCCGGCGTTGGGGACAGCCCGTCCCGCTGCCAGCGCCCCAGGACAGCGCTCCAGGGGGGTTCCAGGGGGTGGCACGGAGCGTCCCCCTGCCAGGGACACCTCCAGGGACACCTCCAGGGACACCTCCAAGGCTGGGTGACCCCCGCGCACCGGGAGGTGCTGGAGCCTCCAGGCCGGCTGAGGAGTCCCGTGCTGGGGGACGCGTCCTGCCAGGCGCCCCCTCCCCTCGGTGCTGAGCCCGGCAGCCAAGTGCAATACCCGCAGCCTCCCCCCGTCCCGGGAAGAAGCTTTTCCTGCAGCCGAAGCTGTGCCRAGCTGTCCCCGACCCCCGCGTGCCCCCCGTGTGTGCCAGGCRTGGTGGGGCAGGGTGGCTCGGTCGGTGCCAAATGACCCCCAGCAGTTTTTAGCCCCGTGCCACCATCCCGGGGACAGCGGTGGTGGCGGGGTGGGGGTGGCAGACACCCCGCTGAGGGGCTGGGGAGACGGGGAGGGAAGCATCACGGTATTTTATAATTGGTTTTTTTGGTTCCTTTTTATTGTAAATAAAGGTCTTTCTTCATTTCTGACCCACGGCTGCCGCAGCACGTGCTCTGCTGGGCATTCCTTGGGGACAGAGGCTCCGTGTCCCCTGTCCCTGCAGCCCGTCCCGCTCACAGCTGGCTTTGGGGACATGGGACAGGTCAGTGACAGCCCCAGCGTGCTCCAGTTTGCTCCTTGTGCTGGGAAGGAGAACACAAGAGGACTCTGTGTCCTTGGCTCCAGGGAACAGGTTGAGCTCTCCTGGGATAAACCCTGTCCTCGTTGTCCCACCACCACCCCTGGGATGTCATCTGCTCCCRGGCTGCTTCACCAGTCCCAGGGGTGCAAATTCCCCAAAGGAGAAAACAAATCACGGGAATTCCCAGCGGAAGGGCTGCGGCTGCTGAGGGTGCAGCCCCTGGAATTTGGGTGGCTTTGGCCACTCCTGCTGCCACCCCCAGCCTCCCAGCCCTGTGTGGGCCCCCCAGCCGTGCCAGGCCGTGCCGTGCCAGGAGGGTCGGGCACCGCGGCCCCACAGCGGGGTCTCGCTGCCCCTGGAAAGGCTCAGCTGGCCCGGCTCAGCCGCTGCCTGGGCTGAAGTTGAACGAGGAGGGAAAAACGCTTAAAAACCGAGGCCAAATGGGTCAGTTGGTCACAGCGACAAGGGCTGGTTTGGGATCTGGGCTCGCTGCCCTCCGGCGCTGCCGCTCAGCCGGGAATCCTATTTTTAGTGCCGAGCCAGAGGCGGCCGGAGCCCGGCGCGGTGCGAGCGCACGGAGGGGCCGAGGATGGTGCGGGCGGCCTTCCTCCACCCCACACACCGCACGGAGGGCTCGGGGCGCTGGGATGGGCTTTTACCCCTTCCTAAAGCAGCGAGGGCCGGGAGTGGGATGCACATCCCTGCCCACCCCGGGACAAAGCGGGATCGGGGCCCCACCCGGCACCCGCAGGGTCGGTCGGAGCTTTTCCACAGCCTCTGGCTGGGGCTCTGCTCCAAACCTTCGCATCCTTGGCACGGAGGGCCGGAGGCGCTGGCCTTCCCCAGGCTGGCCTCGCTGCTGCTGCTGCTGCTGCTAATTAGGGAGGYTGGAGCTGGCAGGGCCGCTCCCACCAGCCGGAGTCGCTTAATGGGGAACAGATTCCCCCGGTGCGGGAGGGTCCTGCGGGCTGGCCGGGCCCTGCGTGGGTGAGTCCGGTGTGGGGTGGGGGTCACACRCACCCCAAGCCCCCCCTCCTGCTCCTCCTCAGTCCTGCAGCCCTTTTAATTCTCATCCCGAGGGAGCAGGTCCCCATCCGGAGCAGGAGGCGGGGAGCAGGGATGGGATCCTCGCGTGTTCTCCTCKGTGGATGCGATGTTCACGCCCGTGGATGGGTTTTAGTGACAGCTGCCTCTGGAAAAATGCAAATAAAAGAGCAATAATCAGCACAGGGCCACCCAAACCTCTACCCTCAGCAATCCCACCCTCACCGAGCAGTTCCCACCTTCGGCACCGGCTCCTCAGGGCTGGAAGGGGCAAAAAGGGATTTATTTCAGCCCCCACCCCAAACTCGAAGTGAATCCACTGCCCTGAACAGTGCTGGCTGCTCTGCTCACACCCCAAGCCCTCCTAAAAATCCCAGGGGTGGCTCTGGGATGTGGGATTGATGGATCAGGGCAGGGAATGACGAACCAGAGCAACTCAAGTCCCTGGAAAGGCTTGAAAACCCAAGTTAAATCCTTCCTCTGGGTGCAAGTTGGCGCTGGCCATCCACRTTGCAGAACGCTGGGCAAGGCAAGAGTTAAACCCTCCTGCCTGGGAATTAATTAACAACAGATGTGCTCGGTTTTAACTAATTACTCTCCTGCCAGCACTTGGTTTTTATGGTTTTCTCAGAGTTGGAGCACCATGCCCCCACAGATGTTGACCCTGCTGGGCTTTCCTGGGCACCCTGGGCTCCCCTGCCCACCTTCCCCAGCCAGGCTGGCCCTGAGTTCGATGTTTTAAGTGAAATAATTCTGTGAAATTAGCTAAAATCCAGGAAAACTCCTAAATGAGCATTGCTGGGGTTTTGGTGCAGGGACTGGGTGGGCAGTGCCTGATCCCAGCCGGCCGTGGGGGTTTCCTTTTCCTACAATCCCTGCTGGTGACTGAGAATTCCCGAGACATTGGAGGTCTTAATGACGGGAGTTTTCTAATTGCTGATGGAYTCCGGGGGCTGCTCCCGTGCTGAGCCGGTCGTGGGTGCAGCCAGAGCAGAGCAAGAGGGACRAGGGGARGTTTGGAATCTCTGCAGGCAGCTGYRGAACCCCTCGGATCCAGGGCTGGCTCACCCCGCTGCCCTGAGCTCTCCGGACACCCCGTTTTTCCACGGATGGAGCAGCTCGGGATGAGCCCCACATTTGGCTGCTCCCGTGGTGGGGGAGGGCTGCCAGCAGCCGGGGCTATTTCTGTCCTCGATCACGATCAATAAAGCGGGAGAGGGTTTTTATTTTCCACTCCGAATACTTTCTCCATCCTGTTTCCTCCCGGTTCACACGGCGGACTGGGGAGCGCTCCAGCAAGGAGGCCCATGGAGCCTCTTCCTCCTCCTCCTCCTCCTCCTCCTTCTCCTCCTCCTCATGCCAACACAACCCCCACTCCTGCCCTGTGCCACCCCGAAATTCCCTTGCAATTCCCTGCAGGTTCAGCTGGAAGACGGGAGCAAGGCCTCGCACACGTGCGTGCTCACACGCACGCGCTCAACGCGGCAGAGAAAACACTCCCAGAGCCAAAAATGGGGGAAAAAAAAATAAAATAAATCCGAATCTTTGGAAGGCAGAGCAGCTCATGTAATCCCAGGTTCTGCCGGGATGGGGGACGGGGCCGAGGGGAGACGACTGCAGTCTATGAAACTTCCTTCGAGAACCTGCCAGACCGACAACAGCTGGAAGGAATTAACATTTCAGGYCCACCAGCTCCTCTCCTCGCTTTCACCCTTCCCCAAAACCCAGCTCGAGGCCAGAGGCCCGGCAGCATCACTTTTTCCCCACTCCCTGGTATCCCACAATCTCTGGCCGGAGCCGATTCCTTTCATCCCGAACCTGCCAGAAGCGTGAGCATCCGCTGGATGAAAAATCCGGCGCCTGTGCTGGCAGCAGCCCCCGGGCCGGGTCCCGCGCATCCTGCGGGGCTGGGACCGAGCTCCGGGGACACGCGGTGGCTCGGAGAGGTGGCCCGGGGCCGGCTGGCACCTCCCAGCCTCCCGCACGAGGAGGGGTGGCACTGCCAGTGAGGGGAAAAACACCCAGGGAGGGCAGGGAAGGGGCAGGGAAGGGGC
>RAHM01000152.1:1817683-1842586 GCA_003713295.1 Parotia lawesii
TTTCTCTACTCGTCCGTGAGGAAAACAGCGACAGGAGGGTTTGGGCTGCAGGTGGGGAAGGAGCAGCAGCAGCAGCTGAAGCGCTCACACCGCAGAGAGGGCTCGGAGAGAGCCAGAAGGGAAATGAAGGGAGACGGTGGGAGAAGGAAAACTCAGCCCGAGGCAGGGAACAGCTTCCATATCACAGGGCTGGGCTGGCCCGTGCAGGGGATGCCACGAGTTCAGGGAGCCCAAGATTTGGGGTGAAACCCCTTGATTTTTCCACTCTTCTTAGCTCTCCGCTGCTCTCCTGCTCAGATGTCCAGGGCTTGGCTCAGCATCTCCAGAGGTGCTGAGGGAGTGGATCCGCTCGGCTCGTGCTCATTCCTGCTTCCCTCAGGATCCAGCCTATCCTCTGTTACATTAAAGATCATTTTTCTCTCCCCAAGAAAAGTTTCTGCAGAAAACATCTTTGGGATTTTGAGAAACAACTTGAGATGAGGATTTGTGAGGGGGCTGGAGAAACAACTTGCCACGAGCGCTCGTGAGGGGGGTGGAGACACATCCAAAGGCCGGTGCAGGGACACCTTYCCCTATCCCAGGTTGTTCCAAGCTCAGTCCAGCCTGGCCTTGGACACTTCCAGGGATCCAGGGGCAGCCAAAGCTTCTCTGGGCAACCTGTGCCAGGGCCTGCCCACCCTCCCAGCCAGGAATTCCTTCCCAATATCCCATCCATCCCCGCCCTCTGGCAGTGGGAAGCCATTCCCTGTGTCCTGTCCCTCCATCCCTTGTCCCAATCCTTTTCCAGCTCTCCTGGAGCCCCTTCAGGCCCTGGAAGGGGCTCTGAGCTCTCCCTGGATCCTTTTTTTCTCCAGGTGAACACCCCCAGCTCTCCCAGCCTGGCTCCAGAGGGGCTCCAGCCCTCGGAGCATCCTTGGTGCCTCCTCTGGATTTGCTCCAGCAGCTCCTCGTGCTGTGGGACCTAAAGCTGGAGGCGGCTCTGCAGGTGGGGTCTCATCACTGGCTGTGGATGGATGGATGCATGGATGGATGGATGGATGGATGGATGGATTTGGGGGCTGAGAGCCCAAATCGCCGTGGCCAGGACCCGGAGCACCGCAGAGCCCGGGGGGAGCGCCCCATTCCCGTTCCCGTTCCCATTCCCATTCCCGTTCCCATTCCCGTTCCCATTCCCGTTCCCGGGAGCCGGCGGGGCTCGGGCCGCTCCTCCCGCGCAGCCCCGGCTCCTCCGCAACCTTCGGGCTCTCTCTTGTGGCTGCTCAGCCCCGCTGCAGCCTCGCCGCTCCCGTCCCGACCCTCCCGGAGCCCGAGGCCACCGCGCCCGGCCCCGTGTCCCAGCTCGCCGTGTCCCCGTCCTTCCTCTTCCCGTGGGATCAGCCCCACCAGCACTGGGAAAACACCCGGGACCGGCGGTGGGACAGCGGCCGGGACCCTCCCGGGGCGGTGGCTGCCGTGCTGTGCCCATCCCGCGGCTCTGTCCCCCCATCCCAGCCCGTCCCAGTCCGTCCCAGTCCGTCCCAGTCCGTCCCGGCAGGCAGAGCCCGGCACTAACCCATCACCCCCAGCCCCAGCCAGCGCTGCCTCCCCTTTTCTCTCCCACTCGCAGCCTTGACACCGTTTTATTTTTTCCGTGGGTGGCTCCCAGGCTGTAATTAAGAGCCTCCTCTCCCGTCTCCGCGGCCGCTGTGGAAGCCAAGGAAAGCCCCTTTCGTCCTCTCTCTCCTTTATAATTTTATTTTTCCCCCCCGCCCTCCCCTCTCCCTGCGGCGCATAAAGCGGTGACAGTGCTCCGAGCCGGGGTCTTTTGCATTTCTGAGTTGGTTCTGTTAATTGGAAGGAGGGTTAAGAATCTGCAAGGTCGTTTCAATCTCCATCTGACCTTCAGAGTAATCCTCTATGCCAACACCAGAGCATGTCATTAAAATGAGGCCCCTCTTCCATATCCCGGCATCCCTTTATTCTCTCCTTGTGCACATTAATTGCTCATAAGTTGATTTGATCTCCCTATTCTGCAAGAAGTAAATTGCCCTCTTATTTCGCCATTTTCATCCTGTTTTCTTAATTAGGCCCTTAAAAATCTCTAGGGCCTCAGCCGGGCCGCAGGCCTCATCCTGGGAATAAATTTTGATCTCGGCCTGATAAAGAGTGAGCAAACCCCGAGCTGGAACAATGTCGTGGGCTCCCCTCCCTCCCTGCGCGCTATTCTCCTGACATGAAAAGGCTATCAGTTTTTCTCTGTGTTAATATAGGAAATAATTCACACTTCAGGCGTTGTTCTCTATTTAGTGCTCACACTCCCCTGATAAATCAAATCAGGGATTTTTTTTTTTTTTTTTTTTTTTTWWTTYYWAWTTTTTTTTTYCCCCCTCTCCTCTGAAGTGTCTGGAACCACTCGCTCCTTCTCTCCCCCCACTCCACCACCACCTTCGGCCTCTTCTCGCTCATTTTTTTCCCCCCCTCCTTCTCCTTTTTAATAAAGTTTCCAAGATTAGCCCCTGTGATTTTCCAGTCTGTTTTAAGGTGGATTTTCTTGCTTTTTTTCCCCCTCCTCTGTGTGTTTAACACCAGCACCGAGGGCAGTGGGGACCTGGCACGTGGCTGAGGGGCTGCAGACGAGGTGTGGGATGAGTTTTGCCAGGCACAGGCTCAGCAGGACACTTTATAAGTAGATTTTTTTCCTCTTGCACTGGGCAGGAGAGTCCCCAAAACCTGCGTGGACCAGCCCCCAGAGGGGTTTCGTAGGTGATGCAGATCCAGTCGTCCTCCAGGACAAAGAAGAAGCCGCCACGCTCCGGGATGTTGTAAATAAATATATTTTTAATGATTCTTCTTCCATTCCAGTTCATTCTTTTTATACATTTATTTATAAAACAGTAGTAAATTTCTTTTTTTTTAATCAGAGCACAGTGCATTAAAAAAACAAAAAAAAAAAAACCAAAAAAAAGGAAAAAAACCAACAAAAAAAGAAAAACAAACAAAACTCCCAAAAAGATTTTAAAAAAAATAGTAATTATAATCCACAACTGTTTACTCACAGCCAGGGGAGACACCTCGTGCTGAGCAGTGGCCAGGCCTTGCCCACAGGTGCCCAAGGGCACCCTAAAACCACAATAATCCCAATTTCCCGTGGGATTTCGTGTGCCTGCCCCTCCTGGAGGGCGCAGAGCCSTGGCTCTCCCACCCAGCTCGGCCCCAGCGGGGACAATTCTCCTTCCAGGCACTGATGGCAGCACACAAAGGGTGCCAAGGCCTCCTGTGAACACCCCCAGCCCCTCCAGCTCCGAGCCCAGAGCCCCTCTCTGCTCCCCCAGTGCCCCCTCGGGTCCCTTCCCAATCCCTGCCCTGCTCCAGGGCCACCCCAACTCCTCCTCCTCCCTCTTCCTCCCCACCTTCCGCACTTCCCYGCGCCCTCACGTCCCGCAGGCCCCTCTCCAGGGCTGTCCCCAACTTCCAATCCCAAATCCAGCCACCATGGAACATCTCTGTCCCTCCCCCAGCTCATCCAGGTCCAGGACGGGGGGCACCCAGTGACCCCCAGCCCCACACGGGCACCCACAGCCCGGGGGGGGCACGATGGCCAAGGGGTGTCCTCTCCCCAGCCCCCCTCCTCTCCCTCGATAAATCCATGTATTGAGGGAGTGTTTTCCCTGTGAACAGCACTTCCCTGCCCTTCCCAGCGCCCTCCCAGCCTCCAGCTGGATGGAGGAGTCGGGACACGAGGCAGAGCCCCAGAGCAGCTCCCCAGTACAGACCAGTCCCGGCTGGGGAACGAGCTGGTGACACYGGGAAGAGAAACAACCCCCGAATTCCAAGCAGGTCAGGTTTGGCAGCGGGCACAAATCATTCCCTGGTCAGAGCCTGGACCTTCACCCTGGACTCTCAAGAAGTTTATCTCCAAAAAACGAAGTGTAAAAACCCTTTTATCCTTCCAGGAAAGAGCCGGGGCTCGGTGCCACGGGGCAGGGACACTGCGGGGACACCTCGAGGAGCCTCAGGGTCACCTGGCACCTCTGCCCGGAGGTTTTGGGGTGGCGGGTGCTGCCCCACAAGGTGGGGGTGACAGCAGGGGCTGGGTGGAGCATCAAACCCCTCCCCAATCCCAGGTGTTGTGGGTGCCTTCAGCACCCGCCTGCAGACAGCACCCCCGGCGCCCTATTAACGAACGTGCACCAATTAACGCCTTGTCACCCTTCTGCCACCCCAGAGGCAGCGGGTGCTCCCGGGAAGGAGGAACTGGATGGACTGGGAAGCATCCAGGGGCTGGGGACGACTCCGTGGGGATGAAGGATCCCAGAGCAAGACGCCAAAGCAGACACAAAGCTCGCGGCATCGTCCCTCTGCTCCCGGGGGGGCTCGAGGATCCGAGGCACCACGCCAGGGGAAGGGGGTGAGGCCAGGAGGGTTCTGCTGAAAGGCAAAGCAGCCGAGATCTCGCTGCCAGGCTGTGGAATCCTGCAGTCAGGCCAACGCCACGGCAAAGCCAGCAAGGTCCATCCCCGCTCCCGGCAAAAAAGAAGCTGCGAAAGACACGGCGGCACCCGGCGGGCCCGACCCGAGCCCCCGTTGCATAGAGAAATTACTCCTGGGAAGATTCAAGTGCGTGGCAGGACGGGCTCCTCCTGCCAGGAGTGTCCTGGGACTTGCCCACCCAAAGCTGGCGCCGCAGCCCTCGCCCCGGCAGCTCCCCGTCACAGCATGTCCGCGTCCTCCATGCTGAAGCTGCTCCGGCGACTGCTGGCCTTGGAGGCCTCCGGGGACATGGCCGAGAACAAGGGGTCAGAGGCCAGGGGCAGCATCGTGTCCTGCATCAGCATCAAGTCCAGCTCCTTCTTGGATAGGGATGGGAAGGAAGCGCTGTGGCCGGGCTCCAGGCTGTCCGGGAAGCCCTGGGAGCCGTCGTCGAAGCTCAGGCTGTGGGTAAAGTCCAGCTGGTGATAGGGAGACTGGGGCGGCGCGGGCAGCGCCGGCTGCGGCTGCGATTCGGGGTCCGGGGGTGGCAGCAGCGGCTCCAGGGTGCCCTCGTCCCCGCTGGCTTCTTGCTTGACCACCTGCTGAGCCAGCTCGGCCACGCTGACGCCCGAGGGCGAGGAGGTGGGCAGCCCGTGGACGCGCGCCTGCATCTCCAGCTCCTGCCAAGGGGACACAGCGGGGCTTTGGTGGGGGTGTCACGCTCGGGGACGCGGCACGGGGACATTTACGGAGGTGGCAGGGACTGAGAAGCTCCCAGGGAAGGAGCCCATGGGAGATCCACGGTGATCCGCGCAAAGCTCAGCACGCTCCGACATCAGGTTTGCCTCAAGACTTTGCTCCTGGTCGCTTCCCAGCCAAAAAAAAGGCAGGAGACCCCCCCGGCCACGCCCTGGGTGGGACAGGAGTGAGGGGCTGGTGGGGCTGGGGCGGAGCAGAGGGAGGGCAGAGCCCAGGGAAGCTCACCTGGATGCGGAGCAGCAGCTGCTTGTTGGTCATCTCCAGGCGCCGCGAGTGATTCTCCAGGTCCCGGGACCTCTGCAGGTCCTTCTGCATCCTCTTGATGTAGTCCACGGACGCCTTCAGGATCGTCCCCTTGTTCCAGCGCACGTCCCTGTCACCCGGGATGGGAAAAGAGATGGACCTGGATGGATGCCAGCAGTGTGGCCCCTCACCCCTGCTCCACCAAAAAGCCTCCAGTGATCCCAGTGATCCCAGTCCGGCAGGAGCCATGGGTACGTACAGGTCGTTGGCCTTGGGGATCAGCATTCCCAGCTCCTTGATGCGGTCGTTGATGTTGAACCTTCGCCGCCTCTCGACTGCGGGTGAGAGGAGAGGGATGGAAGTGAGGGGGCAGCAGGAGCAGGGGAGGCTCCGTGTCCCACATGTCCCTCATGTCCCTCATGTCCCACATCCAYATCCCACTGTTGTGCCCCAGCCAGTCCCTCTGGAACCAAGGAGGAACCTCAGGAGCCACCCCTGCTCTACCCCTGGCCCAGCAGGTCTGAGCTCCCTCACAGGGGGACAGTGAGGTGGCTCCTGTACCCCACTTTGCCAGGAAAGGGGGGGCTCAGGGGGTCTTTCCTGAGGGTCAGTTGGGATGGGAAGGGGGACACAGCTCAGAGAAAGCGGGAATGACAACAAAGAGTGATGGAAAAATGGCTGTGGGGTCAGGAGAGGGGAAGGCAGAGCTGAACTCACTCAGGTTGTGATTGTCTTTCTTCTGGCGCTCTTTGGCCAGGGCTCGGCTCTCGGCATCTGCAAGAGACCCACGATGTCACGCCGAGGGGACAAGGCTGCACCTCACCCCACGAGCATCCCGGGCTGGCACTGGAGCCCCCGTGCCCCCCGTGGGGACAGGGCAGCCCCAGGTTTGTCACTCGCTGTCACCCCGGGGCCGGGACGCACCTGTGAGTTCTCTCTTCTGGGTGAGGTCGGCGGGGCAGGAGCTGCTGGTGACACCGACGAGCGACGCCGTCACCTGGGGGTCCCCGCTATAGACATTCATGTGACTGCTGGACATGGGCAGCTGGAAAGCAGAGGGACAGCCGGGTCAGCCGCACGCAGGGCTGGGGACCAGGATCCAGCCCAGCTGCGATGGGAGTGCACAGCCTGGCCAGGTGGAATTGTCTTCCCAAGTCCTTAAAGCAGCTTTCATCAAAGAAAACAGGACTTCAAAGGGCACAGCTGATCCCCTCCCATGGCCAACATCTAAAAYAGGGCAGATGAATCACATCTGGGAAGGGTTGGGCAGGATGAATCCCACTGGGAGGCACAAGCTGCCGCACGGAGCTGACCCGGGACACGGTGCTGCTCTGGGGAAGCTCCTGCCTGGGAAACCTCGCCCGGCTCTCCCATCTCCCCACCCTTGGTCCCTCCCCATGCTTCTCTAGCTTTTTAAAAGGGTTTCCAGTTGTCCTCGGGGRGAAAAAAAAGCTGGAGAATTGATTCTTGTGGGTTTTGCTGCCTCCAGGGACAAGGCTGGCTTGGGTGCCACCAAGGCACCGCYGCGGGGATGTGGCAGAAGGTCCCCTCTGTGCCACCTGCATCCCACAAGGTCAGGGCTGTGGGACCCCCAGGTCTGGCCCCTTCCTGCCACCCCTCACTCACCGTGTTGGGCATGTGGACTTCGGGGTTCATGTAGCCCAAAACGTCGTCCAGGCGCATGATGTCATCGATGACCTCATCGAACTGAAAGGGAAAAGGACAAGTGGGCTCCTCTGCCCTTCCCAGCACCTCGTGTGCGTCCCCAGCAGCCCGGTGACACCCCCTCACCTCCCGCTCGGGGTTGGAGCCGATGTTGAGCATGGCCATGGGGCTGTTGGGAGCGCTGTTGCCCGCCGAGGAGGACAGGACGTGGCCGGGCCGGACGCCGGGGGACGCGGCCGGGGGTGGCTTGGGAGAGTGGCTGGCGGGGCTGACGTGGGCRGCGAACTTGTTCCCGTAGGTTTCGGAGAGATAAGCCTGGACCTTCTTGTCCCGAGACTTCTGCAGGTGGTAGGTGGTGGGGTTCTCCAGGTAGGACTGGACCTGAGGGGACAAAACCCATCAGGGACCCCGCGGGCTGCCCCACGCCCGGGCAGGGGGGACACCACGGTACCTTGAGGACCTCTCCGGGCACGGGCGGAGGGGACTGGAAGTGGACGGGGGTGTTGATGGCGGGGCTGGAGGCCACGGGCATGCGCTGCTGCTGCATGTAGTTCATCATCATCTGCTGCTGCACCCGCTCCCGCTCCGCTTCCTGCTGCGCCTGCTGCTTCATCAGCTCCATCCGCAGCCCGATGCGCGACGCCATGGTGAGACACCGGGCCGGGAGCCGCGAGCCCGCCTGGCACAGAGGTCACCCTGCCAGGAGGACACGGCACATCACAGACAGCTTCACACAGCGGGGAAACTGAGGCACGAGGAGGGAGGAGAAATCCCGGAGCGCCCACACTGGATGGTGACTGATCCACGAGGATCATCCCAGTGCTGGCGCTGCTGTCACAGAGCAGGAGGAGCAGGTCCCAGCACCCAGCCTGGCTGTAGGACCCCCCCATCAGCTGCCTCCTTACAGAAAACAGGGGTGGGAAAGTCAAAAGCACCCCCGGGAAGCTCCTGAGAAGGGGAACTGCCGAGCATGAGGATGGGGAAGGGTGGCCGGAGCTGGGATTGACAAGGAGAGGGGAAGGAAATCAGGGTCTGGCAGGAAGGGCCAGCCGGGAACCCCGATGGAGCAGCCAGGACCCTGCACCGTGCACTCACCCCGGAGCCACTTCAGCGACGGCAGAACCCAGAGCGAGCCSGGCAGCGAAAGGGAAAAGAGAACGCGAGGGGAGAGCAGGAAGAAAAGGCCGGCGGGTGCCAGGAGCCGGGGGCACGTTCAAGCCCCAGCCCGGCCGTGCCCCAGCCCGGCTCCGGCGCGGGGCGAACAAGGCGGGCTCTGTGCGGGGCCGGCACGCGAGCGCGGGGACGGGGGGGACCGCAGCGGCCCCCGCCCGGCACAGACCGGCCCTTGTTCCCCCGGACAAAGGGGACGGCGGCCCGCGGAGGGTGGAGGATGCCGGGGCACGGGGAACCGCCCCGGCCACGGCCGCCAGGGCTTTCCACGGGGCCGCTTTCCCACGCGGGGCTGGGATGCGGGAGGTGCCTCCGGGGATGCGGGGCTGGAGCGCGGCACGGCGGGGAAGCGGAGCACGGGAGGCAGAGGAAAAGCTGCGAGGGGAACAGGCAGGAGGGGAAAACCAGGCGGGTCTGGGGGCGGGGGGTTTTGCTGTTTGAATGCGAGGTGGGATCAGAGACGGTGACGGCCACGCAGAGCCGGTGCCACGCGCTGCCCGGAGGGGAAATTAAATCAAGGCAGCACGGACGGCAACGCGATTACACAGCTCAAGAGCAGCTATTGAGCGGCGAGGGGAAGGGAATTAATTAGCCCTGGTGGCCTGTCCGGAGAGGGATGGGGAGCCCGGAGCCTGGGCCAGCGATCCACCGGAGCTTCGTTCGGGGGGATGTGCAAACAGCCCCGAGAGGAGGGCACGGCGGGTGCTGGGATGGAAAAGACCCCAGTGAGAGCYCACAGAGGACGGAACAAGGCTGAATTAAGGGGGAAACCCACAGCTGATGCCCACGGGGGATGCAGAACCCCAAACACGAAGGGAAGGGCGAGAGGCTCTTCTCAGGAAGGGCTGGCACTCGTGGGAGCGCGAGGGTGTCACGGGAAGGGTGCMGAGGCACAGCCGCCCACAACACAGCACCCACTGAGCCCTGCTGGCCCCGGTGCCACCACCCAGCCTGGCTGCAGGATCCCCCCCCTTACAGAAAACAGCGCCAGGAGAGTCAAAAGCTCCCCCAAAAGAGCTGCAGAAGATGGAGGAGGATGATGGGGAAGGGTGGCCGGAGCTGGGCTTGGTGGGGAGAGGGGGGAAATCAGGTCAGGTTTAAAATAACCCCTTCGGTTCTGCTTGGCTTCCCCCCCACCCCCCAAAAGGCTGAGCAGCTTCTGCTTTCGCTCTGAGTCAGCCCTGGCAGGAGGGCGGCAGCGGGACAGGATGGGGACCCGGGGCCCACGTCCCACCCTGGGGACACATCCCACCCTCCCCTGATCCATCTCCAGAAGAGCACAGGGAATGGCAGCTCCGTCCTGTTATTCCTGCACCCGGAGGTTCTCCCACTGAGCCGGATCCCAGCACCAGTGGGAGCCCCAAACTGGTCCCTGCTGGAAGGAGACCCTGGCGAGGCTCATCCTGGCACACAGGGAGGCACAGCAGCGTGGGAGATGGAGCAGCTGGGAAGGGGATGGAGGGGCTGAAGGGTGGCTGATGGGGAGGGAAAAGCTGATCCCASCCCCTCTCCACACCCCRAGGGAAAAGCTGSATGATCCCAGCCCCTCTCCACACCCCAAGGGAAAAGCTGGATGATCCCAGCCCCCCTCCACACCCCAAATCCACTTTTCCTGTCGGGAGAAAAGCAGGACACGGGGCTGTCCAGGCTCCAGCCGTGCTCCATCAGCACCCCCCAGCCCCACAGCGGGGCCTGAGCCAGGGAATGCATCTCCCTCCCAAATATCTCTGCCACTACTCAGCACCACGGTTATTTCTGGCCCTTCCTTGCTCTCTCCCTGGGGGTGTTATTTCAGCAAGAACCCAGCGTCCCGGGATGGCACTCTCGGGGGTGGCTCCAGCTGGAGGATCCCCAGAGCTGCCCCAACCCTCTCTCAGCCCCCTCAGGACTTCGCAGAACCCCGAGCTGTCCCTCAGCCCTGCAGTGACAGTGACAGTGACAGTGACAGTGACAGTGACAGTGACAGCCGGTGGTGGCACGGGGGTGGCTGCTCGGCAAGCGCTGGGACGTGCTGGAGGGACATCGGGCACTGCCCCACAACGCCGGGGGCCGGGCTGGTGACAGACCCACTGCCCAGGCTGGCAGGGGGCACCCAGTGCCACCTGAAGGGACACAACACCTGGAGAAGCCACGCCAGCGTCCCCAGGCTCAGGTGTGGGTGGGAAATCCAAGCTGCCCAAGTTGGCGTTTTCCAGATTTAGCCCCGGGGATCGCGTTACCTTCCCAGGGGAGGTGGCACCGTCCTGCCCGCCTGGCACGGCCGCAGCAGCCCCTGCGAGTGCCACACACCTCCTTCTGCCATCCCTCTGAGCACGGGGAGCGATGCCCTGCCCAGCTGAGAACCCCCAAACTCACTGCGCCAGGCCCCGCTCCCTCCCGTGTTTTATTTCCCAGCCGATCGTGGTCGTTTATGAGCGGAAAAATCAATCAGCAAAAATCAATCGGCAGCTCCAGGCGGGAGCGGGGACCCCCGGGGAAAGGAGGGGGCACAGGGCAGGGACCATCCACCCACCCAAACCCCGCTCTGGGCTGGCAGCTGAGGGGCAGTGGGAAGGAAAAGGAGAAGAAAGAAGTGAAAACAGCTTCGCTGCTCGCTGGCCCAGCCTTCCCTTCCTTCCTTCCTTCCTCGTTTCTCGTTTTCAAACGCCGGCGGGCGGGGAAGGACACGGCGGTGGCAGGGAGGGAGCACAGGGGACCCCAGCCCGGGCAGGCACAGCTGGGTCCAGGCAGCTCCGAGGGAGCCCAGGGTTGGCTCCAGGAGCATCCGATGCCACCCAGCTGCCACCCCACGGGCACCCACGAAGCCACCCCGTGCGTGCCCCAGCCTGGGGACGGGCTCTGCTGTCACCCTGCCGTGTGGGGACAGGGGGGACAGTGAGGCAGGGGTTACCTGGGTGCAGAACAGGGGGGACCCTGCAGGTGCCAGGGCCAGCAGGTCACAGCTCCTCCGCGCTCCGGGCCAGCCCCGTGTTCCTCATTTTCAGCGGCCACGCGGGGAGCAGGGGTGGGGGGAAGTTGCCAAAAAAAAAAAAACAAAAAAAAAACCAACCCTCCAAACCTGCTTGTTTTTGTCACTGCAGCACAGGAATGAGCAGYAGGGCTGAGAAAAAGCGTGGAAAAATTGATGCACTGCCACCGGGGGACAGGAGCCAGGGCTGGGTCTGTCCCAAGGGGGTGCAGGGACACCTCTGTAAAAATACAGAGGGGCAAAAGCTGTCCCGTGTCACTCCAGGGGATGTGGCACGCAGGGATCCCTCACCCTCCGTGTGCCCGGAGTGGGTGCAGAGCAAGCACCTGGATTACAGGTGGAAAAGAGGCTGGAAAAGACGAAGTTTAGGGAAGGTGACAAGAAAGATGGAGAGAGAAAAGGGCCTGGAGTGCCAGGACACAGGGAATGGCTTCAAACTGCCACGGGGCAGGGATAGATGGGATATTGGGATAAAATTCCTCCCTGTGAGGGTGGGCAGGGACCGGCACGGAGTGCCCAGACTTGGCAAGGCCACGCTGGGGGTGACTGATGCCGTGACAGGGCACCCGCAGTGCCAGGGCTCAGGAGAATCCTTCATCTCCCTGGGAAGGATTTGGGGTGGGCAGCCCCAGGAAGGAGCTGTGGGATGGGAGAGTCTCAGGAATGGATTCGGGGTGGGCAGCCCAAAGAAGGAGCTGCAGGATGGGAGAGTCTCAGGAAAGGATTTGGGGTGGGCAGCCCCAGGAAGGAGCTCCAGGATGGGGGTCTCAGGAAAGGATTTGGGGTGGGCAGCCCCAGGAAGGAGCTGCAGGATGGGGGTGTCAGGAAAGGATTTGGGGTGGGCAGCCCCAGGAAGGAGCTGCAGGATGGGGGTGTCAGGAAAGGATTTGGGGTGGGCAGCCCAAGGAAGGAGCTGTGGGACGGGGGTCTCAGGAGAGGATTCCTCCCCACACACAGGGACACCTGGCAGCAGGGCCATCCTCGGAAACCCTGATCCAACACCAACACCGACCACGAGGTCAGACCAAACACTCCAGAGATCCCACCCAGCCTCTGCGATGAGGAAAACAGGAGGAAAACAGGAGGACAAGCCCATTTCCAACCCCAGCGAGCAGCATCACCCTCCCCATCACCCACCCCAGGAGCCGTACGGGGCGGCTGGACGGGACAGAGTTCCCGGGATCCCTGGGAACCATCCCGGCCCCATCCAGAGGCTCCTTCCCCGCGCTGAAAGGGAGAAGGAGCAGGCAAAGGAGGGGCTTGGCAGAGCCACGGCGGGGTCAGTTGACAGCAGCAGCGAGAGCCTGAGTCACCGGGACTGTTTTTAGCCCCGGCATCCGAGCAACGCGGAGCGGGACGTTGTTAACAGGCGCTGGGTCAGAGGCCAAATGTTTTCCCTGCCCCGCGTTAAACACCGCGCCTGGAAAAGGCCGAGGGATCCGGCACGGGGAAAAAAAAAAAACATCACCGAGGGCTGGCCCAAAACACCCAGGTAAGCCYGGCCCGCCCACGAGGGGGTCAGGGAGTCGGCGGAGGGAGAAGCATCGGTGCCCGGTGCCACGGCGTCGCTGAGTGAATGGGGTCCAGGAAAAGCCCCCCTGGTTCTGGGGGTGCCAAGGCACGGCCAGGAGAGCCATTGTGGGGTTAATGATACACACACACAGCCTCGCCACCCCAAAAATCCTCCCCACCCCAAAAATCCTCCCCACCCCAAAAATCCTCTCTTTCGCCCCAAAAAAGCCACCCAGCTGAGGGATGGCTGCAGATCACGCTCACAGGTGGAGGTTGGCAGCTCCAGGCCAGAGTTTGGGTGCAGGGAGAGGCAGGGGGACCCCCGGGATCCCAAAACGGAGGGGCCTGACCCTCTAAAGCTGAGCAGGAGCTGCAGAGGCCTGATTGAAACATCACTGTCCGACTGACCGCGCTGGGAATTCACAGCCCCTGCCCCCTGCGCGGCCTCCCCCCCCCGGCGGCAGCAATTAAAAATAAAAGTGTGAACAGGCAGGAGAGGAGGATGGGCTGCGCCGCGGTGATTAATCAGCGCCGTATCGCGGGGACACAGGAGGGGACCGCGGTGACCTTGGAGGGGACGGGCAGGCTCCAGGTCCTGCTCCACATCCCGCTCGCTCCCTCCGGGAAAGGAGAGAGCCGGGAGCGCAGCCCCGAAGGAAAAAACCCGGCTCGGGGTCACTGCGGGCGGTTTGGGTGTTGGCTTTTTTTAAATAACCGCGTACACGAGCAGTCAGGGGAACCGGCGGGACAGCACATCCCGGTCCCCAGCTGGGATCCAGCCAGGCGGACACCGCTCCAGGGGGCTGCGACAGCACCGCCACACGCTCCAAAATCCCCGAAACCATCCCAAAAAGTGGGGACGCTCGGCAAAAGCAGCCCAGCAGCCCCACGCGCCCCCCCCAAGCTCGCGGTGCCACCTGCCACCAGCGCAAGGTGCGAGGTGACAGCGGCCACCCCGTGCCCCCCTGCCGGTGCCAGAGGCACTCCCAGCGCCGCCTCCATCCCTCCTCCCTCCCTCCCTCCCTCCCTCCCTGCCGCTGGAAGGAGGTAATATTTATAAATACGCCGTGTCCAGCCCCCAGCGCCCGGCCCGGAGGCTCGGTGGAGGCAGAGCCCGTGGAACCATCGCAGGGCCGGCAGCCCCAGCAATAAAAAAAATGGGAACAACCCACGGGGGCTGCCCTCCCAAAAAAGCACCCCAGGGCTCGCCATCCCCCCCCTCCCTGGCAGCACCTCTCGTGCCCGGCCAGCGCCTCTTACCCGCTCGGGAGAGATTTGTGCCGTCCCCTCCTTTCTGCCAAGCTCAGCCCGGCACTTTCCTGCTCCGTGAAGGTCAAACTGTTCTCTCGGGAGCCCCCGCTGCCAATCCAGCCCCTGGCCTGGCACGGTGCCGGCGCCACCGGGGCTGGTCCTGGCCACGGGCGCTGCCGCCTCTCCCGGGCACGTTGCGCCGGTTGGACCCGTGGAGGAGCCCAGAGGTTTTTTCCCATCAGGCTGGGAGTTCTCCTTCACCTGCCCCAGTCCCCAAAATACTCAGCCAAACCCGCTGGCACCTACTCCCTCTTCCCATGGGAGCAGGGGGACGCTCCCCGCGTGTTCCAGGCGGCCGCAGCCCCTTCCTCATCTCCTCCAAAAAAATTCCCACCCCGTGCGGCTCCCCCAAAATCCCGAGGGCTCCGCCTGGGCAGGAGCCAGCGCTGCTGCTGCCCTCGCTTGGCCCCGAGGCTCCAAGAACTGCCCTGGCCGTGCCCACACTGGGAGTTTCAGGTTTATCCGGAATTTGCACTCATTTAAGCAAAGGAGGGGACGGAGGCAGAGCGCGGGGCGTGGGGAGTTTGTTTGGAGCTGAACGAACCCGGAGGAGAGGTGACAAAACCCCCGGGGCGATTCTTAGAAGAGGCTTTAAAGAGAAGGTGGGGACCTGTGGGGACCGTGGGGACCGTGGGGATGTGGCACTGGGACACCCTGAACCCTTCCCAGGTGATGCCACCCGCCACCTGCTGCAAACCATCCCACGGTGCCCATCCCAAAGCTCCTGCTCCACCTCTGCAGGACTGACCTCCCCAAAACACCCCCCAAAACTGCCCCTGTGCTTCCAGAGATGGAGCATCCCCCATTCCCAGTTTTCTCAGCCCTCCTGGAAGGCGAGGAGCAGGACTCAGAGCTGACCCTGGAGCACAGGACTCCTGCATTCCTGGGCTGACCGTGCCAGGGGACCCCGTGCAGGCAAATCCGCACGGAAAACCCGCTCCAACCAAAAGCCAGGTGCCAGGAGGAGGGACACGAACTCGGACTGGATTAGGGAAGAGCCACCGGGGCTTTTCCTGGACATGCCAACGAGAGGAAAAAATCCCTGACCACATAATCCCGGTGTGGTCAGAAAGAGATCACCCCCCCTTCCACCCTTCCAAGTGTCACAGAGCCGGCGACAACGACCACGGCTCGTCCCGGGAATCATCCACACCGGGATCACGCAGCTTGGCACAGCTCATGGAGGTGGTGGCACCACGGGAAGGCCACCGCAGGGCGGTGACAGCACACCTGGCACCTCCGAGCACCCTCTGCTCTTTTATGGGGTCAAACACCCAGCGCTGGCTCCTTGGGATCATCCTGGGATCCTCCTGGGATCCTCCTGGAATCCTCCTGGGATCTCTGGGAACCTCCCACAGCAAGCAGGGGGGTCTGGGAAGTTGTCACGGAACAGCCAGCACCTGCCACGATGCTGCCACAGGGACGTGCGGTGGCACTGCCAGGCCGCAGCCCCACGCCCAGGACGCCGCTGCTTCCCCCCGTCCACTTCCTCTTTGTCTGGGATCTGGGATAACCCCACAACAGGGCAGTTACAAAACAGCTCCCTTGGGGCGAGTCCAGCTCGAGGTGCCCTCTAAAACCACCCCAAAAACTCCAGCTGTCCCCAGGCGTGGAGCACAGAGGGGACAGGGATGCGGCAGCTCCGTCCCTCCTGTCCGCATCCCAGGAAAGGAGGGAGAAACGGCAATCCAGGGATGAGATCCCATCCCATCAGACCCCYAGCTCCCCATTCCCACACAGGAGGACCCGTGAGGAGCCAGAGGATGTTTTTRGCCATTTTAGGCGGATTTTTCAAGGGGAACACCCCCAGCATGGCCTCCCCAGCCAACATTTCCCTGTTTGTTGTGCTGCTCGGGCCACCCCACCCTCGGCCCTGGGAATGTCCCCCCTGCTCCCATGATCCGCCACGTTATCCCAAGGGGCTCTTCCCGTTCCCCACGGCACTTCCAGGCAAACAGGGAACCACGGGCAGGGCAGGGCAGGGCAGGGCAGGGCAGGGGGGGACCAGGAACGCACACGTGCCGCGAACTGGGCGCCGCGGAGCGTGGAAAAAGCAATAAAAGGCCTGGCTGGAATCACAGCTCCATCCCAAACACCCGGATGCTGGATGGCCCCGCTGCAGCCAGCTCCACCCCGGCGCAGTTTCCGACCGATAAGGGCGGCCAGGCCAGGCCAGGCCAGGGCCGGCATCCCTCGGAAAACACGCGGGGCCGGCATCCCTCGGGAAGCGAACCCAGAATCCCTCAGGAAGCGAAGGCAGCATCCCTGGGAAAACACCGGGCTCCCCTCCGCGGGTCACCACGTGCTGGCCTGACCCACGGCCACCATCCCCACCCGAAGCTGGGTGGGTTCCCACCTCCGGCCACCCCCATCCCCTAAATTCCCACCGCTCCCCGGCGCGGTTTTTCCGCGCCGGATCCTTCCTGCAGCAGGTGAGCGAGCGCGGGCTGGGAGAAACCGGCCCCGATCCCAGCTCCGGCCGGAGCAGCCGTGCATGAAGCCAAGCAAACACGGCAGGGAAGTACAGAGAAAAGGGAGGGGGGGGAAAGAAAAAAATAACCCCCCCCAATCCGTCCCTTCGCTGCCTGCCGGACTCTGTTATATAAAAAACACCAACTCCCCCCGTGCCCCAAGGGCCGGGAACGCGCAGGAGCGCCGGCATTCCTGGAAGCGGGCCCTGCTTTTCCTCGGACTCGCACCGGCTTATTTATTTATCTTAGAGGAGCACAATAACCACCAGATTTTCCTCGTGTTTCTATTTTTTTTTTTTTTTCGGTTTTTTGGGGTTTTTTGTTTTTTTTTTTTTTAAGGAAATTTCCCCCCCATCATCTGACTCCCCGAAGCTCTGCGGGCTACGTAATCCTTTCCTGCCTCGCAATTAATTCATGAATATAATTAATTGGCCTCTGGAGGCTCGGGGCAGCCCCCTCTATGCCCCCCCCAAATTCCCCGGGAGGGAGGGGACACACTGTGTGTCCTCTTGGTGACCCCCCCAAAAACCGTGTGACACGAGGCCAGCCCAACTTTTCCCACCCTTTCAGACCCCAAAAAGGGGTCCCACTTTGTGTCCCCCAAACCCGGGGGATGCCCGGGACCCCCCAAGCGCACCCGGGCTGCCCTGGAGCATCCGTGCCTCAGTTTCCCCACGCGCGGAGCACCGGGCTCGGGGGGGGTTCCCGATGGGAAAGGCGACCAGGGCAGGTCCCCCCCGGGCTACCGGGGGTCTCGCAGCCCCCAGGACCGCCAGTTTTTGGGAGGGGGGCACCGGGACGAGCTGCCGGAGACCCCCCAAAACCCCCGCAGTGCCAGGAGCAGCCGGGCTGGAGCTTCCCGGGGGGCGCTGCCGGGGGCGAGGGGAGGCACGGGGAGGGGGGGGGGGTATTATTTACAGCAAAATAAGGGGAAAAAAGAGCAACTACGAGTTCAAAGCGGCCCGGGATGGCGCAGGAGGGGGGGAGAGCAGCCCAACACCCCCATACCACCCCCATAAGGTGGGCTCCGAGCCGAGGGGGCCCCGCTGCACGGCTGCTGAGCCCCCCCTGCCCGGGGACCCCCGGGACCCCCTGCCCCTGCACTCACCCGTGGGGAGCGGCGGAGGAAACGAAGTGGTTCGGCTCCGCTCGGCTGCGCTCGGGTCTGCTCGGCCTCGCCCGGCTGCTCTCGGCCCGGCTCGGTTCCGCTCCTCGGCTCTGTTCAGCTCGGTTCGGCTCCGCTCGGGTCAGTTCGACTCTGTTCGGGTCTGTTCGGCCTCGCTCGGTTGATCTCGGCCCGGCTCCGTTCGGCTCCTCGGCTCTGCTCAGCTCAGTTCGGCCCCCCTCGGACCGGTTCGGCTGCGCTCGGTTGGACTCCTCGGCTCAGTTCGGCTCCACTCGGCTCTACTCGCCCCGGCTCCTCGGCTCGGTTCGGCTCGGTTCGGCTCGGTTCGGCTGCACTCGGCGCGGTTCGGTCGGGCTCCCCGGCTCGGCTCGGAGCAGTCCGGCCCGGTTCGGCTCGGCTCGGCCCGGCTCGGCCCCGTGCCGAGGGAGGGCAGCAGCAGCGCCCGCCCGGCCCGGCGCGGCCCGGCCCGTTCCGCTGCCCTCGCTCCGCTCCGCCGGCCCCGGGCACGCCGGGAGCTGCAGTCCGCGCCTGCCGGGACTTGTAGTCCCCGCCCGGGCCACGGCAGGAGTTTGGGCTTGGTGGTTTCCTTCCCTGAAATGGGGGCGGTTCCTCCCCAAAAATGCTTTTTTTTTTCCTCCTCGAAAGTGGGGGTTTCCACCCCAAAAACGGGTCAGGAGGGGAGAGATGGGGTGGGAGGTGAAGGAAGCGCTGTGTTCGGGTTGTGCAGTCCCGTGAACCAGGATCCCTTTTCATCAGGAACACACGGGGATCGTGGAGCTCCTCGCACCAGGATCCCGCATCCCTTCGGACCAGGATCCCGCATCCCTTTTCATCAGGAACACACGGGAATCGTGGAGCTCCTTGCACCAGGATCCTGCATCCCTTCGGACCAGGATCCCGCATCCCTTTTCATCAGGAACACCCAGGGATCACGGAGCTCCTCGCACCAGGATTTCACCGCTCCTTGCACCAGGATTGTGCAGCTGGTTGTGGCCATGGAGGGGGAGCAGGGAGCTGCTCGAGGCACGGGGGGCTTTGCCCCCTCCTTACGGGACCCTCGGGGTCCGGGGGGTGCCAGGGAAGCTGTGCCAGGAGATTTGGGATGAGATGAACCRGGAACAGGGGGCTGCGGCAGGAGGGGGCGGTGGGGACCCTGCCCGGCTGCAGACAGGGCACCCCGTGGCACCTCGAGTCCCCAGGTGACCCTGCCACCTCCCTGCCTGTGGCCACAGGTCGGGGTTTCGTGGCCAGGATCATCCTGCTGGCAGATTTGGCTGGAAACAGCAGATTTTTGGGGTGGTCACGTGCCACGGGCAATGTCCTGCATCTCCTGAGCATCATCACCCACACTGGACAGGTCATCCCTGGGCACCCTGCACTGTCCCACTGCATCTGACACCGCACCCAGCAGCTCCTCTTGGGGGGCATCCACACATCCCAAGCCTTGGGCACCTCAAATCCCTCCTCCCCGCTCTCCTTGGAGGCTGCAGCCATGAGTTTTACCCCTGGAGAACAAACCCAGGGTGTCTTCCTCAGCTGGAGCGTCTTTGCATGACTCTTTAATCCCTGATTTAATCCCTGATTTATTTGCAAATACACGTGGGCAAGCCCCCCTTGGAGAAAAAAAAAAAACCCGAGGAACCTGGAGCTGTTCACACGCAGCTCCTCGCTCTGCACATCCTGCTCCAAACTGGTTCCCGAAGCCTCCAGCCAGGGCTCAGCCCTGGAATCCTCCACCTRAGCACAGCCTGAAATTCTCCCACTCATCCCATTTTCCCAGCCAGCTCCAGCAGGGATCTGGGCCCCATTAAAAATAAAAATGAAAGCCCCCACGTTTGTCGTGGCCGCAATCCCAAAGCTCGGGGAGCGCCCAGAAGCCTCGAGTTGGATTCCCAGTCCTTTATTCACAACTCATCACCACGCCCCGATCCCAGGGAGCAGAAGGGGTTCCGAGGGATAAAATCCCCCGTGGACGATGCTCAGCACCCCTACGCTGCCGTGGCAAAGCCCACTCTGTTGTTGGCCACGTCGAAGATGGAATAATACTGCCGGAGGAAGAGATTCCCGAGGATCCAGAGGGGCTGGCCGCTGGTGGAGGACACGTAGGTGCTCTCCACCCCCACGGTGCAAACGCCATCATTCTGGGGCAAAAAGAGCCAATTCCAGCACCGTTCCCAAGCCASTTCCCTCCCCACGGCCACAGGCAGGCAGAGGAATCTCCGTGAGATGGGGCRTTGGGAAGAAACTCTGATTTTCTCCTGGGCAGAAGTGGAAATTCCCGSTGGGATGAGGAAATCCCACCTACCTGCAGGACGTAGACAGCGGGAGGCAGCGGTAACCAGGCTCCACCGATGGCAAAGTAGAGGTTGGGCATTTCTGGGACAGAGCTGCAGTCAACCAGGAACTGCAGGAGAGGCACAGAGGGGTCAGGACACCCAGGACCGGCCCTGGCCTTTGTCCAGTGCTCGCCACAGCCACGATCCCGAAGGGTCAGCACAGCTCTGACGGTGCCAGACCCGCRTTTATCAACTTATTCCATTTTTACCCCACGGCAGGGCTGCTCCAAGCGGGATATTTTGCTCCTTTGGGGACGCTGGGAGCCTCCACAGCTCAGCACCATCCCCGTCCTGCCCACGTACCCCGTAGTCGCTCTGCTCTGCGCCCAGAGCCCGCAGCAGGGCTGGCAGGAACTGGCCTGGGATGGTCAGCAGGAACGTCCCCGTGTCCACAATCCCGTGGCAGCCTYGGCTGCACCAACCAGTGACCGACAGCCCCATGGAGAACCTGGGGAAGCAGCAGGAAAAGGGTCGGGAAAGGTTTCCCACCCCAAACCCGCTGCGAGATGTGGCGCAGCTCTTACCCCTCGATGCCGATCTTCCAGTACAATTCCTGGACCACGGGAGCCCATAAAACCTCCCCAGAGAAGAGCTGGGGGTCAACCCCCCCCAGGATGACTTCCCCACCGTAATTATACGTCGGGTTGCTGGAAAGACACAAAATCAGCCCCGAAATCAGGCCAAAATCTGAATTTCTGCTCCGTAGAAAGCGGTGGAGCACGGAGGGGTGCGGGGAGAAGGAGTGGATGGAGGGAAGGACGGATCCAGGCCGYGCCTGTGGAAAAGGGAGCTGCTGCCCTGAGGGTCTCACCGGGAGAAGTAGAAGCTGAAGAGGGGTTTGCTGAGCTGGCGCTGCTCCAGCAAGTTCTGCAGCAGCGTGGGGAAACCGCTGATGGCAACGCCGGGGTAAGCCAGGCCCAAAATCCCGTCGAAGTCCAGGTAGTAGAAGGGTCTGCTGGGCTCGTCCAGGCTCAGGCCGAACTCCTGGTTCCTGAGGATGATRTTCTGGATCTGGAGGGAGAGGGAAGGTGCTGGGAGATGTCGGGGTTTGGTGGCAAAATTAAATCTGCACTGGGAGAGGCTGAGCTCTTCCCCATCGCCCGTGGGGTCGGGAGCAGCCTGACTCCCAGTTTGTCCCCCTCACCCTTTTTATTCCATCAAAAACCCCCGTTTTGCCTCTTAAATCGGTTTCAAATCCCGTTTTCGCTGCGTGCAAGTCTCGCACGGAACATTCCTTATTGTCCCGGAACCACAAAGCTCAGATGTACACACAGCAAATCCTTGTGGCCAAAGATATCCCTCCCTTATCCCAGATCGGGGCTGGAAAGCCCAGAGGACTGGGAATGAGTTTGTTTGCAGATCCCAGTCTCGGAGTGAATTCACGCTGACACACCTTAAACTAATCAGCAACCAACCCCCAGAAGAAAAAGGTACTTTTAAGGTGCTCCCTGAGTTTAAAACTGAGTTTAAAACTGGTTTTTCCCTGATGTGTCCGTGCACCAGCYCCTCGGGGGTCACTCACTGTCACGGTGTCGCACCCCAACGCCACGGCCACGTCCCCAAACCCGTAGCTCAGGGTGTAGCTCTCCTCAGWGCCCAGGAAGGTGGAGGACAGGCTGTGGTTGAACCTGGCGTGGTCCCCTGCAGGGACAGAAGGTGACAGCCCCCAGGTGACAGCCCTGTCCCCACAGAGACAGGCTTCACAGGGAAAGGGCCACAAAACCGCGTTGGTGGCCCCAAACCCCCTCGGGTGGCACTGGTTCCTCGGTCACAGCTCCCACGGGTGTCCCCCCCAGCCCCAGGGGTGCTCACCACAGGCTGGGCTCTGGCAGGAGGTGGAGGGCACCCACAGGTTGGCAGAGCCGGTGTCAAAGATCACCAGGAAATTCTGGGGAGGGGTCCCGATGCCGATCTCCCCGAAGTAGAAGGTCTGTGAACAAGAGCGTGGGCGGGTTTCTGTTCCTGCCTGGTTTTCTGAAGGAGGTTTCYGAACCCCAAACTGCTGCTCGTGGTCCTGGAGGGCACCAGAGCACAGAGAGCGACAATGATTTGCCCAGGACACGGAGCAGGAATGGTGGATGTGCCCTGGAACCATCAGCTCTGCTTTTTCGCAGAAGGGATTTCCCTGTCCCAACTCCAGTTGATGCCTCCTGCCCTCCCAGCACCACCCAGCCCTCGGGTCCAGCCGAAACCCCCAAAAAACCCCTTCCCRAGGCCCTGAACTGGGGAGTGGGATGGAGCTGATCCCCCACGGCAGCCGGGAAAGCCAAGAAGGGCTCCCCAAAAAGCCAAGCCGGCTCAGAGGGGAAGGCAAAGCTTCARCACTCACATCCAGGTGGTTCAGCAGAGGTTCGTAAGCCACGGCCCCTCCGAGCTGGTATTTCCTCCCCGGGTCCCCTCGCAGGTTGTTCAGGAACCCCTCGGGCAGCCCCTTCTCTCTCATCGCCTCCCACACGGACCTGCCCCTCCTCAGGGGGATCCTGCGGCGTGCAGAGATCCAGCTGTGCACCCCCTGTGCCGGGGGGGAGCCCCTCTCCACGCCACACCCCTCATCCTCGCCCCAATCCTGTCCCAGACTCCTCATCCTCATCCCTAGACCCCTCATCCTCACCCCCATCCTGCCCCAGACTCTTCATCCCCATACCCCTCATCCTCACTCTCATCCTGTCCCAGACCCTTCATCCTCACCCCCAAACCCCTCATCCTCACCCCCATCTGGCCCCCAGACCCCTCATCCTCACCTCCACCCCAATCCTGTCCCCAGACCCCTCATTCCCATCCCCATCCTGTCACAGGCTCCTCATTCTCACCCCAATCTTGCCCCAGACCCCTCATTCTCACCCCAATCTTGCCCCAGACCCCTCATCCTCACCCCAATCTTGCCTCAGACCCCTCATCCTGTCCCAGACCCCTCACCCCCAACCCCATCCTGTCCCACACCCCTCATCCTCATCCCCAGACCCCTCATCCTCGCCCCTATCCCCACCCTGCCCCCAGACCCCTCACCCTCACCCCCAGACCCCTCACCCCCACCCCAATCCTGCCCCTAGACCCCTCACCCTCACCCCCACCCTGCCCCAGTCCCACCTGAGCGTCCCCTCCCCGAGCGGGAGGCACAGCAGGGCCAGCGCCAGCCCCCACATGTCCCCGGTGCCGGCGGTGCCTCGGTGGCCGCTCCGGGACGGGGACAGGGTGGGAATGGGCAGAGCCGTGCCCAGCTCCTTCCTCCTTCCCCCAGTCTCTGCTCCCACCCTCCTCTTCGTCACCGCATCCACCCTGATTTCCCTCCTGACCCAGCTCTCGGGGCAGCGCCGCTGATAGCGAGACCAAATATGGGACATCTGATAAAAAGCAAAACGCGGTCGTTATCACCAAGTTCAAGGGTTTTTTCTCCCGCCTTCAGCCCCAGCTCCAGCTTTCCGGAAAACAAAGGCAAAACCACACACACCCTTTCCAGCGAATTCGTGCTGCTGGCGTTCTGGGAATGGGCCGTGTTTGGGGTGCCCGCAGCCCTGCTGGCTGCTTCCGGCCGAGTTTTTGGGGATGGAATGATGCTTGGAATCTTCAGAAGCTCGGGAAGTTTCCCCCCCCAAAGTTTCCCTTCCTCCTCCATCGCATCCTGATGGATCTGCCTTGGCCTGGACAGATCCTGCAGGGAGCAAAGGGGAGAGCAAAGACCAGCAGGGACGTGGTCAGCCTTTGCCTGTCCCCTCCTGCCACCGCCAGCCCGTTTCCAGCAGAAAATTCCCATTCCAGAGGGAGGAGGAGGAGGAGGAATGCCCTTCCCTGCCATCCGTGCCCACTCAATCTGTGTCTCAGAGCGTCAATATTTTGACACCAAGCACGGAGCGCTTCGTGTCCTTCCCCCGGGGGAGCGACAGGGCTGTGAACGCACCTGAGAGCGAGCCCCGGTGACAAAGAACTTCTGAGAAACCGCTCTGGCTCCCGGGAAAGAGCGGGGTCACCCAACYTCCCCCCACCCAAGGTGTTCCCCATCCCCTTTGGCCACATCCCCCCCCAATTCCTGATATTCCAGTGCAGTTTTCCCAGGCTGAACAGCCCCAGTTCAGGGCTGAGGGGTCATGCGGGTGTCCTGACTCACCTCACGGCCTCACATTCCCGCTTGGAGAAACCACGGGGCTTTGTCAAACCTTTTCCAGCTGCAAGGAAGGTCCGGGGCTTCTCCCGAGCTGACGTTTCCCGAGGGTTGGAGATGGGCACCGCCCATCCCTGGGGCTTTATCCCAAGGCCTGGAGCTTATCCCAGCACTTACCTTGCTGGAGGAWGGGATTGTGAACCACGGAACCCCTCAGGCTGCTCCCAACAAACCCAGGAGCGCAGAGACCGTTTGGGATATTGCGGTTTATTTGTTACGGGAGGCGGTGAGGACACAGAAATCCCGAGGGACRGGGGCTCGTGTGGGCACGGAAAGGTCCCTGGGAATGCTGTGGCACTCCAGCAGCGTGGGCAGAGCTGCRCCGGGCCGGGAGAGGGGCTGGGATTTGCTGCCTCGTCCCTCTAGGCCGACAGGGCGAAGCCCACGCGGTTGTTGGCCATGTCGAAGATGGTGTAATATTCCCTGAGGAAAATGTCTCCCAGGATCCAGAGGGGCTGCCCGTCCAGGGAGGGCAGGTAGGTGACCTCGATGCCCAGGGTGCAGTAGCCATTGCTCTGTAGGAGGGGAAGAATGGGCGGTCAGAGCCTCGAACGGGCACAGGGAGAGCATCGCTGGCGGCCAGGGAGCTCCCAGCTCCTCCCGGTGCCTCGGGAATTCAGCAGGATGGAGCCCACGGGGAATTCTCAGGATGGAGCCCACGGGGGATTCAGCAGGATGGAGCCCACGGGGGATTCTCAGGATGGAGCCCACAGGGAATTCAGCAGGATGGAGCCCAC
>RAHM01000152.1:1843205-1863750 GCA_003713295.1 Parotia lawesii
TGGAGCCCACAGGGAACTCTCAGGGTGGATCCCACAGGGAACTCTCAGGGTGGATCCCACACGCACGTTCAGGACGTAGGCAGAGGGGGAGAGCGGGAGCTGCGCGCCGCCGATGGTGAAGGTGATGGGGGGCATGTCCTGGGTGCCGTTGCAGTCCACTGCGTACTGCGGGGACAGGGACAGAGGAGGTGGTGGCACRGAGAGGACGGAGGCCATCGTGTGCCAGGGTGACAAACACTCCATCCCCTGGCAGTGCCACAGCGTGGAATCATGGAATGGTTTGGGTTGGAAGGGAATTAAAGCTCATCCCATCCCACCCCTCTGCCAGGCAGGGACACTTCCCACTATCCCAGGCTGCTCCAAGCCCCGTCCAGCCTGGCCTTGGACACTTCCAGGGATCCAGAGGCAGCCACAGCTTCTCTGGGAATGCCATCCCAGCTCCTCCCTACCCTCACAGGGAAGAATTCTTTCCCTATATCAAACCTCAATTTCCTCTCCTTCAATCTGAACCCATTCCCCCTTGTCCCGTCACTCCAGGCCCTTGTCCCAAGTCTCCCTCTGGCTTCCCTGTAGCCCCCTCAGATCCTGGAAGAGGCTGTGAGGTCTCCACACCAAATTCTCTTCCCCACCTCTCTCAGCCTGATGTCCCCTCATCCTCACTGTCACTTGTTCTGCAGCTGCCACGTGAGTTTTGTGGGATCCGGCCRAGCCCAGGGCTCTGATTCCCCTGCAAGGCTCCCCAGTGCTCCACGCCCCCCAAAATCCCCGTGCACTCACCCCAAAGCTGGTCTCCTGGGCTCCCAGGGCCTCCAGGATGCTCTCTATGTACTCCTGGGGCACCGTCACCAGGAACGTCCCCGTGTCCACGATGGCCTGGCAGCCCTGGCTGCACCAGCCGGTCACTGACTGCTCGATGGCGAACCTGGGAGGAGAACGGGGACAAGGACGTGGCTTTGGGGGCCCGCTGGCCCCTAAACCCGATGCATCGAGCCTCGAGCCCTGCAAAGCTGCAGCTGAGCCACGGGGGTGATGGCCAGAGGTACGAACGCCACCCACTTCTCAAGTGCCACCTGCCAGTAGAGCTCCTGTGTCACCGGCGCCCACGTGATGTCCCCCTGGAAGAGCCGAGGGTCGGTGCCCCCGAGGATGAGCTCTCCCCCGTACTTGTAGGTGGGCTGGCTGCAAAAAAGCAGAGTCCCGGCAGCAGGGATCGGGAAATCCGTGTGATAAACGTGGGCTAGAGAGGGATAAATCCCTAAGGAACCCTCCTGGGGACGGGCAGGGCATACCGGGATGCGCAGAGCGCCCTGGAAGGTTTTTTACCGTGAGAAGTAAAAGCTGAAGATGGGCTCGGCGAGCTGGTTCTGCTCCAGCATCCCCTCCAGAGCGGTGGCCATCCCTCCCACTGCCAGCGAGGGGTAGGCCATTCCCAGGATCCCATCGAAATCCGCGAAGTAGAAAGGCTGGGTGGGCTCGTCCTGGCYGAGCCCGAACTCCTGGTTGGTGACGGTGATGCTCTGGATCTGCAGGGGAAGGGGATCTGGGGTCAGCCGGGCAAACCCGAGGGGTGGCTGCTGCTCTGAAAGCCCTGCAGGGTCACAGCTGGTGCCAACAGCAGCAGGCAGCGGGGAAAATTGGGAAAAACCCCCAGGAATTGGGTTAAAACCCAGGCAAAACCCAGCTGGSTGGCTGAGGGTGGCAAGAAACGCTTTCTATCGGTTCTGCCCAGGGTTTGTCCAAGCCTTGGCTGCACAGGACGTGAGATCGGCCCTGGGGCTGCTCCTGGGCTCATTCTGTGGGGCCACCCAGGCAGGACACAGCCGCRGGAGGGCAGGGAGGGCACGGGGAGCGCTCACCCTGAGGGTGTCGTAGCCCAGCGCGATGGTGGCGGAGCCGCTGCCGTAGGACACGGTGTAGGACTGGCCACTGGGGGTGAAGGTGGCGGAGTCGCGGGGCTCGAACTTGGCGTGGTTGACTGGGGCAGAGAGAGAGAAGAAGGGAAAAGCCCTTGGGTGTGTGCTGCAGTGGGATTTCACTGCCAGATGCTCCCAGGGAGCTGGACAGGCTGCTCCTCTGCCCCGTGGTTCTCTCTCAGGTTTTGGGGTTTGCAGCCCAGTTTTGCCCGGATCCCTCTCCAAGGATCACAAGAACAACAGCAAAGCCCTCGMGGTGAAATCCCCATCGCTCTCCCGCCGTGAGGGATGAGCTCTGCTGGCAGCGGGACATCAGCTCCGCAATTCCCGGTTTTCCTCTTCCCTCTGATGGCCAGGGAGCACCCTGAGATTCCCGGGATGGCCGTGGGGGTTTGGCCATCCCTGAAGCAAGCAGGGACCTCTGAGCTTCCCAAGGAAGGCACCGGCTGTCCCAGATCAGCATCCCGGGGTCRTTTTTGGTCTGGCATCGTGATGTCCCCAACATGACAGGGGAAGGAYGGGGAAGAACGGGGACAAGGACAAGGCACCCATGGGCACCTAAACCCATCTTGGCTTGGTCGGTCTGGGATGCTCTGAAAYGCATCGAGCCCTGAGCCCTGCGGTGCTGCGATAATAGCTGGTACTAATTAGTGCTAATTACTCCTAGGAGCGGTAGTAGCTCCGCTCACAGCATCTGGGGGTACTCACAGCAGGCAGGRCTCTTGCAGTCCGTGGAGGGCACCCACAGGTTGGAGGAGCCGGTGTCGAAGAGCACCAGAAACTTCTGGGGGGGTTCCCCGATGCTGATCTCCCCGAAGTAGGAGGACTGCAAAAAACAGGGAATCTCCACTGGCCACGGGCTCAGGGACAGRCCAGGCTTCCCCCTGGCACCCCAGTGCCAGGATCACTCTCAGACCCAACCACACAGGAGCTCTCACCCTGCTTTTTCTCCCCCCTCAAAAAACGAAATGTTAAATAATTATTGTGGGTTTGTTTCATACAGAAAAGCCTCACTCTTTGTGGCTGGGGGAAAACTTCCTTAAAGTTCCAAACAGAAGCTTCAAAGAGTGGGGGAGGAAAAAAAAAGGAATTTCTCATTCCTGGAGGCTCAGGGGTGTCCAGATTGCTCTGGCAGCYGGGAAGGAGGGAGGACAGGCAGTGAGGGGGAGCGGGGCACTCACGTCCAGGTGGTTGGTTATGGGCTGGCTGACCACAGAGCCCTGCCTGGGCTGGTATTTCTTCACGGGATCGTATTTAATGTGCGTCAGGAAATCAGCCAGCACCCCCGCTGCCCTCATCTTGTCCCGGATGGACTGRCCTTTCTTCAGACTGATCCTGCACAGAGGGGGAGAAAACCCAAATGAGCAGAGCAGAAAATAAGAAGATTTGGGCATTTTCAAAGGGTCCGTTCTCTGGGCTCCTTTGAGCCATGGCAGGAGCTCTCCATGTCCCCAGAAGCTCCCCATGTCCCCAGGACCTGCTCTCCATGTCCCCAAAAGCTCTCCATGTCCCAGGAGCTGCTCTCCATGTCCCCAAAAGCTCTCCATGTCCCAGGAGCTGCTCTCCATGTCCCCAGGAGCTCCCCATGTTCCCAGGAGCTGCTCCCCAGATCCCAGGAGCTCCTCATGTCCCCAGGAGATGCTCCCCATGTTCCCAGGAGCTGCTCTCCATGTTCCAAGAGCCACTCTCCATGTCCCCAGGAGCTCCCCACGCCCCCAGGAGCTGCCCCGGGCTGTGCCCACGCCGTGCAGGTGCCGCCCGGCGCTCTCCCCGCGGCTCAGCATCCTCGGGCTCCGTTCTCCGCCCTCTCCCCGCACAGCTCACCCACCTGACCGCCCCCTCCGCCAGCTGCAGACACGCCAGGACCACCAGGAGCCACTTCATGGTGCCCAGCAGTCCCACGGTCACCCCTCGGGAGGCGGCAGCAGCCGGGCAGGGCTGCCCGGGCTCCCGCTTTTATCCCGGGAGGCAGCGCCGGCCCTTATCTGCTGACCTCCGCTTTCCATTAGCACCTCTCGCAGCCCCGGCCTCAAGGGCTTCTTTGTGCCCCGGGCCACGAGGACCCTGCGGGATCGGCGTCCTGAGGGCAGAGCCGCGCACGCCCTCGGGGCCGAGATCAAAGGGGAACGATCCGATAAGGGGTCGGCGCTTATCGGCGACGAGGGACCCGACGTCGTCACCGCGCTGCGCTCGCCGAAACCTGCGCAAGCCTTGCCCCGGGACAAAGGGACTCGCGGCTCTTGGCGAGGGAGGGAAACGCTTTTGTCTGCCCTCCTTCCGCCGCTGGAGAGAGCGGGGATGGAGGCTGCCGGCGGAGAGGCTTTCCCGGGACACGCGGCGAGGAGATGGAGCCCATCGGGTTCCTTCTCTCGTTTGCAGCAAGATGGTTCCCAGCTTCCTTCTCTCGTTTCCTCCAGGATGGTCCTCAGCTTCCTTCCCTTGGTTTTTCCAGGGTGGTCTCCAGCTTCCTTCTCCGGTTTCCTCCAGGGTGGTCTCCAGGTTCCTTGTCTCATTTCCTCCAGGGTGGTCTCCAGGTTCCTTGTCTCATTTCCTCCAGGGTGGTCTCCAGGTTCCTTCTCTCGTTTCCACCAAGGGGGTCCCCAGCTTCCTTCCCTYGGTTTTTCCAGGGTGGTCCCCAGGTTCTTTCCCTTGGTTTTTCCAGGGTGGTCCCCAGGTTCTTTCCCTTGGTTTTTCCAGGGTGGTCCCCAGGTTCCTTCTCTCGTTTCCTCCAAGGTGGTCCCCAGTGCTGTCCTGCCTTCTCCTCTCCATCAGCATCCCAGACCTTCACTCCAGGAGATGAGCTCGTTTCCATGTCCCACCTGCTCCTGCTTTCCCTGTTTGGACAGAAATCAGCCATTTTTCCATGCATTTGTTTATTTTGTGGAGCACAYGATTCCCTCTCCATCTCATATCCAAAGGTGGGTGCTGTAACCCCCAGGAAGGTGAAACCCACACCCTCGGGGTTTAACTCACACTCCACATCCTCACACCAGCCCAGAAAGTCAGAAAATTCCTTGTTTGCTTTTTTTTCCTGTGAAAACAAAGGAACAACAAACGCACATTTCCCAAATTGCCAACAAGCGCAATTCCCATACCAAACCAACCAGAACATTTTGAGTTAGAACCCGAATATTCTCTGGGAAATGCACCAAAACGGGTTTGCTCACGACCTAAATATTTTCTAGCGAACAAGCCAAACCTTTTTTGGTCACAACCTAAATATTTTCTGGCAAATGCGCCATTATCCTTCTAGTTAGAGCCCAGGTTTATTTCCAGAGCTCCTCCAGCCCTGCTTGCATCCCAAATCCAAGCAGCACAGCTCTTGGAAAAACCTTCTCCATCACCCGGCACCGCTCTCGCCGCTCACCCCGCGATTCCCTTCCCTCGGGAGCGCCGGGGAGCGTGCGTGCCCTCCTCTGGATGTTGAGGCTGTCACAGGGCGATTGTGGTGTTTGCCAGCAGCATTGGTGGAAAGATCGGGGTGTTGAGGTTGGGTAAAGAAGCAGATCCTGGCGGGAAGCAGGGCGCGGTTGTGGGAACGCCAGCAGAGCATTGCCCGCTCCCGGGGCACGGGAATAAGGTGCCCTCTGCAGCCCTCACGCACATTCCGCTTTCGGGCACTTGTTGACCCAAAGCGGGGCAGCTCTGAAGGAATTACTCCAGCAGGAATTACTCCAGCGGGAATTACTCCAGCAGGAATTACTCCAGCAGGAATTACTCCAGCAGGAATTACGGATTCGCGGTTTCCAACAGCGGAGAGCCGGGGTCACCGCGCGGAGCGGGGATCGCGCGCCCGCGCTGCTCCCGGGATTTCCCTCAGGACCGGGCTCTGGGCGTTCCCTCTCCTTGGCTTTCAGTTCCTCTTCTGAGTTGGTTTGGTGTTGGTTTGTTTCCATCCCAGCTCCAGCCCAGGGAATCCCATCTCGGACTCCACCGCCTTTCCCGGGATGCTGCAGGGGGTGAGCCCAGCGCTCCAGAGGAGCCGGCGGAACCTGGAGAAGAGGAGGTTCTGTGGAGACCTCACAGCCCCTTCCAGGACCTGGAGGGGCTCCAAGGAGCTGGAGAGGGGCTGTTCATCAGGAACTGGAGTGAGGGAAATGGGGGAATGGGTTCAGGCTGAAAGAGAAAATTTAGGTTGGATTTTGGGAAGGAATTCTTCCCTGTGAGGGTGGGGAGGAGCTGGGATGGAATTCCCAGAGAAGCTGTGGCTGTCCCACTCCTGGAAGTGTCCCAGGCCAGGTTGGACAGGGCTTGGAGCAACCTGGGATGGTGGAAGGTGTCCCTGGCATGGCAGGGGTGGAATTGGATGATTTTTAAGTTCCTTCCAACCCAAACCAGTCTGGGATTCCATGGTTCTCTGCCCTCGGAGCAGCTGTGTTTACGAACCCACACAAGCTCTCCAATCCTTCCCTCGGTGCTGCACCAGCTGCTTTTAGTGTTTTATTTCCAAAACAGAGGCCACAGGACACAGGACCAGCTTCCATCACATCAAAATAAAGACTCCTCTTTCCCTGTGAGGAAAAGATGGGTAAATAAACTGTATAAATAAACTGTAAATAAAGGGTTGGGCCCCAGGTCAGGCATTTAAATTCCCAAACCAGGAGAGGATCGGCCACTTCTTGATGATCAGAACCTAAAGGGGCTTTAAGGGAGCTGGAGAGGGATTTTGGATAAGGGTGTGGAGAGACAGGACAAAGGAAATGGCTTCAAAGTGACAGAGGGGAAGCAGCAGCAGGAATCATCCCGTAAAGGTGTCACCAGCCAGGACATCCTATTCCATTTATTGTGCACAGTTTCACACTTCCAGGCAAACCAGGAGCCGTCCTCAGGGCACAGAGCTGTTCCTCAGAGAGGGACTGCCTGGATTTCCATGGGAATAACCCAAAGGAACGACTGCACAGCAACCCCCGGCTCAGAGCAGCCGAATCCCCACAGCACCTTTGCTTCTCTGCCACATCAGAAATTCAGTGGCCAAGGCACAGGTGACAGGGACAGGAATGGCACGGGAGGGGTTTGAGGTGACACTGAAGCATCTGGGCCTTTCAGCTGGAAAAATCCCACTCACTTAAGGAAGGAAAACAAATTAGATCCCATCTTTGCAATGAGCCTTTTCCAGCCCCTGGCCTGTAATTGCCAACTTCAAAGCTCCCAGGGTTCTCACTAATGAATTCAGCCCCAGAAACAGCAACCCAAACCTGTTCTGCTGCCTCTGAGCAGCATTTCCAGACCAGCCGAGTTTGGGGGAAAGACAAAAATTCCCAGAAACACGGAGGGCAGCCCTCCCAGAGGCTGGAATTAGGAAATGGGTTCGTTAAYGATCGTTCATTAATGATCCTCCACCTGAGAGGGGCTGAGCAGCATCACACAGAGAGACAATGAGAGACCAGGGAGCTGGAGTGCCACGCCTGGTTTGGTTTTTCTGCCAGTAAACAGCACAGTTTAGGTAATAAAAGCAACGATTCCTCAGAAATAACAAACACATTCGAGTCTCTCTGCAGGAATATTGATCCTTCAACCCTCAGCACCTCTCCTTTCCCCTCCCTGTAAGGCAGGCACAGCTCACAGGGATTCCCACCCCCTTCCCTGAGGGAAAAGCACCTAAAATGGGTTAAAATGGGAAAAAAACCCTCCCGTGGTAAGACACTGGGAGAAGCTCTGTTCCTATCAACAGGTTCTTGGGAAGGGGGAAGAGGGGGAGATCTATTTGGGAATCCAGCAGGGAGCAAATATCAGGAGAAGAAATCCGATGGATTAACTCAGACTCAAACAAGAACCACTTAGAAAGGTCAAGGCTGTGATTATTYCCTCTGCTCAGCCCATGGCTGCCCACAAAACATCCCTAAATTACAATTCCAAGTGGAGGAAGGAGCCCAGCGAGGAYAGGTCAGCCCCCAGTGGGGCCACACTGACCCAGTCCCCAGCCAAGCACTGGAACCTCCAGCCCAGCTCCCACCCCCAGGGCTCAGCCACCACCCGAATTCACCTCATTTCACTGCCCAAACCCTTTTTGAGAACCAAAGTCTCGGCAAACATTCCGCRGAAGCAGCTCCTTTCCCAATTCTCCAGTTCCCAGAACACCAAGCTGAACCATCTGAGCTCGGGAGAGAGAGGAGGAGAGCTCAGAGCGTCCCCTCAGCTTCAGGGACAAACTCCAGAGCAGGCTTCGGGTGGTTTTTCCTACCCATCTGTGCCAGCTGGATGCACAGAGGCYGGGATGGATCCCTGAAACCCGAACGCAGATTTTTGGATGCATCCACCAAGGGTGAGGATTCTGCCGAAAACTGGGAGGATATTCCATGGCTGGAGGGATCACCGGGTATCCCATCCAGTTTCCCATCCAAGTCAGCAGCGCATCCACRGGCAAAGCCCAGCAGAGCAGTGTCAGACCCAAAGGAAAATCCATAAAATCCACCTTGACAAGGTTCCGTAAGGATACAACAGATTGGGGAAAACATTCCCAGCCCAAATCAAACAGCCACGGGGAAAAACTCCGAAAAGACCCAAATCACAGAACCGAAGGGRTGCGAGAACACGGATTCGGATTCTTTCCTCACTTCCCAACCCAAACCCGGATCCTCCTCTGGAATCGTTTCCCCCACGGCCGCTAGAGGAAGCTGCGACACTGCGCCGGAGAATCCCAAATGTGTCACCTGAGCTGCCGGTGCCGGCCCCTCCGCTCCTTCCCTGCGCTTCCCCTCCTCCTGGAAAAACGAACACTGCGGAATTCTCAGAGTCCTCGTGGCTTGGTGCGGGCACAGCCCTGGGGAAGTTTTCCAGAAGAGCAAAAAAGAGGGAAAATCAGTGGGATGCGAACGCGACGCGCACCCTGAAATCCCTGAGTTCCATCCTGGCTGCCGGCACTACAATTCCCATTTAACGGCTCGAACGTGGAACAACCCACCGCAAACAATGGGCTGAGACCGGCTTTTCATTCCCAAAGCTTCCCGGGGAGTTTGGGATCGCGCTGGAGCTCAGCCCGCTGAGCCAGCAGGGCCGCGGCCACCGGGGAGAGGGGACACGAGGGGACGCGGAGCACGGGATGCTCCACGCTGGGATGTGCGGCTGCCACCAGCTCGGTCCTTTCTCATCTTCAAGGTGCAGGGAATTCTTCTCCTTCCTAGAAGAGGAGCAGCATCCCGCAGGATAACCGGGATGTGCTGTGTGAGCGCATCCCCGCCACTGCCGCTTCCAGCGTCCTTTGGGAGCACTGGGTTGGCCAAGGAGGGAAGGGAGGCYCGGGTGGGACAGCCCAGATCACCTGGAGGACATAAAATCAGCAGTTCAAGTGATCCAAGGCGGATTTCCCAACACAAAGCTCTCATGGAGCCACCGAAATGGGATTGGCAGACTTTTTAAGGAACACCAGAGGGAATTCCCTGATGCCAGGAGCTCACAGACCCTTCCCATCCCACCCTCAGGGACACGTGGCCACACTGGTGGCACCGGGCAGCAGCCAGGGACAGCCCCAGCCCCGAGCTGCTGCCACCCAAGGCACAAAGAGCCCAGCCCAGCACCTTCCCTGGAATTTAACCCACCTGGAAAGGGGGTGGGAAAGGTCCCTCACCTCCTCCTCCACGGAAATGGAAAACATTTCATCCTCTTTTCCCTTTCTGGGGAAAAAGGGAAAAGGAATTTTGTATTTCTCAGCTCCAGCGGGGAGCTGTGCTGTCCCAGAGGGTGACACCGACAGCTTAGAAACTCTTTATTTAAATACTTTATTTAAAGCTTAACGCAGTTAACTTTTATATATATATATATATAGATATAAACAATTTCTTCTCTCACTTCCCTAAATGAAAGCTGGATTTAGGGGGTATACATTACTTGGGGGGTTGGTTTTTTTTTTTCCTTCAAATAAAGTCATTTGTTCTACATATAAAAATATATTACTTGGGTTTCCTTTCCGTTACGAGCGACACAAGGGACAGGGCAGACAAAAGGATGGAAGACGAGCACGAGGACTTCCAAAATGGAAAGAAAAACCAGTGGATTGAAGCATGTGGCACACTTGGAATTTATAGTGCAACAGCAAGCCAAGAACTCCACGTTCTGCGACACAAACATGGCACCACTCAGACTTGGGACACGTGGCCTCGCTCCCGACAGGGTCACGGCTCAATAGGACATGACAGCACCAAAAACCAAAAAAAAAAACCAACCAGGCTGAACTTCCAAACCCTGGGAATCAAGCTCCTGGCCCTCAGAAGCAGCTTGGAGCTGGGGGATGGGGTTCTTTCCTCTTCCACGGACGTCAACACCGGGAAACACCAAAGGACAAGGGGGACGTGAGGCTTGGCAACGTCTCCGCAGGCAGCGGGACCCTCGCTGGGCACGGATCCAGCTCCTGTCCCAGGAGGAACACGGACACAGCCAGCAGGACGTGAGGCTCCAGAGCATCCCAGAGCGCTGCTCTCCATCGGAACAGGCACAGAGAAATSCAGGGAAGGGCCGAGCCGCCGCGTGTCCCGCGGGGAGGGGCGGGGGGAACATCCTGGGGCAGCTCAGCGCAGCAGCCCCGGCGTCGAGACAAAAAAATCCACAGCAAAAGGCCACAAATTTACCCGAAATTTTAGCCCTTCCAGGTCCGTAGTTGAGGGAACAAACTGCACATTCACTCCCAACACTGAACAGAGGCTGCTCCCGGCCCCAGCCAGGCACGTGGGTGTAGGCAACGACTTTGATGCCACTCCAAGCTCGGCTGCCCGGCGGCTCCGCTCCCACTCCCACGTCTCCCATTCCATTTCCCACCCACCCCGTGACAGTCAGGCCCGAGTTCGGAAATTCCTGATTCCCCAGCTGCTCTTTTCCACAGTGTTTTCCCCCCAGCTGGTGGCTCAGCAAAGCCACCGAGACCTTTTGGGACCTGTCCCCCGAGCAGGAGCGAGYCCCAGGACTGGCACCAGTTTGGCAACGAACTGGGATGCGAAGGAGCAGTTCATAAATAAATAAGTAAACAAATAAATAAATCCACAACGCTTCTCAGCAGCTGCTGAAAAGAACCCTCCAAAAAAAACCAAAGCAGGGTATGGCGCAAGTGAAGTTTTCTAGACCAAACTTCCAACCTCCCTCATGGTTGTGGCCTTTCCCTCCTCTTCTAAAGCAGGGAAGGGAATTTTAAGGATTTAGGCAATCAGGTTTCTGTGATCACAGTGAGTGCCCATGGCTCTGTGTCCTCCTCGTTGAATTGCAGCTGCCCAATTTAAATTGAATCTGAGACAGGGACAGAAGGATAAAAAGCTTCAGGAACACAGGGAACGGTGAGCTGAGGAGGGAAAGGCCACGGCGTGAGCTCCCTCATCTCCAGGGACCTCTGGAACCACAAGGCAAATCCCAGCTCTGGAGTGGCCTCCTGGAGCTCTCCTGGAGGTGTGAAATCCACAGGGACCAGGCTCGATCGGCACAGAGCTCCTAAAGCAGCTCGGTTTTGGGTGCACTCCCCCACGGCACTGCCCAGCTCTGCCTCTGCTCTGCCCCACCCCAGGCCGTGCCGCGTCACCGCTGGCACCTCCCGCCCGGAATTCAACCCTCAGAGTCACCAAACATCCCGCAAGGCTTGAAAAACGAGCGACACAGAGGAGGGGAGGACGGACGGACGGACGGACAGACAGACGAGCCTCAAGAGCAGCGGCTGCAGGAGCCACGCGGGGCCCCCGCAGGGAAATGGGCGAACACACGGGGCAGGGCACAGCGAGGGGCAGGAACCAAAGCCACGACACAGGGGCTGGCACTTGGGGCCCCTCAYAGGGGCAGGTCAGTGCTGTTGTGCCGCGTTTTCCTCGAGGTGCCATCGTCCCTGGGCAGTGCCCGCTGCAGGCTGGACATGGCCGCCGTCTTTTTGAGGTCAATCACGGCGTACGAGTCGGTGCGGCGGGCACCGGGGCTGGCGGGGGGTGGCACCCGGGGGTCCTGCTGTCCCTTGCAGGGCTCAGGCTCCAGCTCCACCTGGATGTAGTTGAGCTGCCGCGGAGGCTCCGGGCAGGGCCGGGGGAAGTCGAAGCTGAAGACGTTGGGCAGGCGGCTGCGCCGGGCTCTGGGCAGGAAGGAGCGGCGAGGCTGCGGGGCCGCGCTCTCCGAGCTCAGGAGGGAATTCTGCAGAGGCTCCTCCTCGCCGGCCTCGGAGAAGCCATTGGGGGATGGCGTGGGTGCCGTGCCAGCGTCCTCGTCCCTGTGCCGGCCCGGTTGGAGCTCCCACACCGGCGGCAGCGCCGGCAGGTTCTCGTAGTGCAGCAGCGCCGAGCGGCGATGGGAGCAGCTCCCGTCCTCCCGGGACGCTTTGGAGCGGCCGGCCCGGCACAGGGACGAGGTGCTGGGAGCCACCAGCCCGTTGAGGTTCTCGTAGACGCACTGAGGGGATGGACACCCCTCCTGACACTCGTTGTTGTTGTTGTTGGGAGGGCAGAGGTGCGCCCGGCATTCCCGGGGGTGCCGGCACAGCCGGCGGTAGCCGGAGGTGGGAGCCAGCACGAATTTCACCTCCCCTGGCTGCAGGAAGACCTGGGGGTTGCGGTCTTCCAGGGAGCGGCTGTGGTTCCTAGGGGGGAAAGGAGGGTGGGCTTCAGGCAAGGAGTGCATACAGTGCCGGCCCCTCGGCTCCGGCTCCCCGGTGGCCGTGTTGACGTAGGTGTGGGACTGCAAGGAGAGAAGCAGAGGGACAGTGACAGGAGGAGAGAGCAGAGACCAGAGCAAAGCAGCTGAGAAACCACCGGGAGAAGGGAATTYGTCTGGCGGAACAGGAGAAAAAGGGGTTTTGGAAGTCGGGAAGGTTTTGGGAGGCAAAAYGTAAAAGTTGGTTTAGGTTTTGTGGGCTGGGAGAGAGACACAAAGAGTCCAGCTGCAGATCTGCGCTGTGTGTCCACATGGTTGGACACCTGCAGGAATTTCCTCATGGAAAGGGTGGTCAGGCTTTGGAAGGGGCTGCCCAGGGAGGTTTGGAGGTGTCACCTGGACGTGGCGCTCAGTGCTCTGGGCTGGGTGACAGGTGGGCATTGGGCAMAGGTTGGATTTAATCTTTTCCAAGGTCTTTTCCAACCTCAGTGATTCCGGGATTCTGTGTCATGCTTGATGCACGTGGCCACTCACAAACTGCCTCCTCGAATGATCCCAAAACCCTCACACCTGCCCACGCCTCCCAGCTGGGTTGTGTAGGAAAAATCTTAAAATTCTACAACAGAGAGCAGAGAGCTGAACCTCAAAAACAAAACTAAAGAGGGTCTGAATGTCGGGGTTGTGTGACAGCTGACAGGTGACTGCCACCCAAATACCAGTGGGTTGAGGACACAACTCAGATTTTTKGGACAGAGCATCAGTTCTAGTGAAGTGTCAGAGAGCAGGAGCCTCCAGGAGCAAAATGAAGGAAAGAGAATAAAAAGAGTGACAAGGTGTGAGGATCCCCTGAGCTCTGAGGGAGGGAAAACCCAGAATTGCACACAGCAGAGTTCAGGGTGGGTTTACCTGCTCCTCGGGGCCCAGGAGGGGGTGAGTTGAGTCTTCCCCCACAGAGGAATGTCTCAGGCTGCTCACTGAGGGGTGCCGGGCTGCAGAGTAGGACAGGGATTCTCCAGGGAAGCTGTGAAATCCATTGGGAAGTCCAGTGTAGCCCAGACCTGCGAGAGAATCAGGGCAGAGAAGCATTAAATTGGTACAAAATAGAATTATTACACTTGCAGAGTGAGCTGGGCTCTTCTGGACACCCCGGAAGGTAAAACCAGCCTGTCCAGGGGGACGCACACAGGGGGAAAGGCCCTCCTTTAAATCTTAAATCCATGAATTCCTCATGGAGACAGGAATTGAGCCATTCCAGATGTGGCTTCCTGCAGAAAGCACCTGACCCTCACAAGTGCTGCTGAGGAGAGGCCACTTGGCAGCGGTGGCCCAGCGAAATCCAGCTGAGGGGCGACAGCTCTGACTCTCTGAAGGGCTTCTCCTGCCCTCGTTTCCTCGGAAACCAAATTCCACACGGGAAACGAGCGTGGGGCCTTAAAAACAGGAGCACACATGGGACAGATCCACGGGAAGCTGGGTGGGAGCACTGCAGACGTCACCCCCAGCCCYGTGTCCCCTCTGCTGTCCCCACACGCTGATGGGCTCTTACTGGGGGGTGGCTGGGGGCTCCGGGCCAGCTCCCGATCCGAGGGGTGGCTGCTCCTGGTGATCACCACGGGCTCTTCCACCACGTTGATGCTGTTGCACTGCATCAGCTCCTGCAGCAGGTTGAAGATCTCCTCTGCTCGGGAGCACTTGAAGGCAAAAATCCCTGCCAGGGCCAGAGAGGAGGGTCAGAGAGGCAAGGAAGTGATCCTGCTTTATTATAAGTGTTATTCCCACTTCCGAATGAATTCTGATTTCTTCTGCTGTTGTTTAACACGATCAAACCACAGCCACACAAAACCAACCCAAACCCTGTGGATTATTCAGGAAATAACACCGGAAATCATGGAATACAGAAGGGTTTGGGTGGGAAGAGACCTTAAAGATCATCCAGTTCCAGTCCCAGCCTTCCACAAGCCCAGGCTGCTCAGAGCTCCATCCAGCCTGGCTTCAAACCCCCTCAGAGCTGTGGTATCTCACACCCCACGGGTGTGGAGGGCATGGGGAACTGGTCACTTCTTCCATCCAAACTCCCCTGGCACCCAGTCCATCCTTTCCCAGGGGAAAATCCAGGCAGTGACTCCTCAGAGCTGGACTGGGCCCTGTGCACGGGAGGGAGGGAGGGAGGGGAACGTCGTGGTTTGAAAAATCTCTGGGATTGAAGAGTCTGTCCCCAAAGGAGCAGCCCAGCCCAGGAACCAATCCCAGGCTGGCACACGCACACACCAAAGCCATGGCAACAGGAACAGCCTGGCAACCAGGGCTGCTCCCAAAGAACCACGTTTTCCACGTCCTGGCCAAAAAAAAAAAAAAAAAATAGCTGGATCTGCCTTGAATCAGGTGGGGAGCAGCATCAGCAAGGAGGCCTCCAGGTAAAATTAATAAGCAGGATGAAATCCTACAAGGAAGGGAGAACATTCAACAAAACCCATCATCCCTCTCATTTCTGCTTTAAGTGTTTCTGGTAAAAATTCTGCAGGATGGGAGAGCTCTGCCTGGACCTGAACAGAACCAAACCCCACAGAGGGGCAGAATTTTTATCACTGCGTTAAATTTTCATCACTGATCCTCGACGCTGCAAAAGGCAAAGCAGAAACCAAAGGACAAATTCCCTGACAGGAGAGGAAAACCCCACTGAAATCAACATTAAAAAGCAGCAGATGCCACTGCAGCTTCACACAGACCCTGAGCACTCACGGGAGTCCTTTTGGAGTTTACAAACACATTAACAGAACGAGGAAACAACTTCTTTTTTTTTTTCCTCCCGAGGGGATGCAGATGCCAAGAAAATGTTCAGCTCTTTTTAAAAGCAAGAGAGACAGACTGGTAAAGGAACCAAGAGGCCCCATTGTCGAACTGCAATTCCTCTGTTCCCAGACTATTCCCAGTGCTCCTGGGTGACTCAGTTCCCTCGGCACGCTCAGAACATCAGGGAAACATGGAACTCTTTCTCCTCTGTCACAAAGTGCTGCCAGACCCAAAATCAGAGCTCTGAGCAGAACCAGCGCTGGTCAATTTAGAGGAAAACAGAACTCAACCAATTGTTGCTCTGTGCAATAAATAATCCTAAAAGGGACCTGGAAAAAGGTGCAGGTCCTGCTTTATCCTGAGCTAAACAAAGCTTTGAGTCTTGCARACGCTTTTTAGCTCCTGAGGAAGGCCCAGCAACCCCTCCTGCCCCAGAGCACAGAGTAACAACCCCAAAAATGCTTCACCAGCATCCCCACGAGCACCAGCAAGGCGAAGCCACCAGATTTACACCCAGTTCAACCCTTTTAATCCACAGCACCCCCCGCCGTGTGTGCACCAACACTCCGGGGGAAGAGGCTGCGGACACCCTGAGCACCAGGAATTCGGGGAGACACGGGGACCAGCTGCCTTTGGGGAGAGAAATCTCAGCATTGCCACCCCCAGGGAGCCCCCCCAGGGACTGACCCTGCCCGGTGTGGCAGCGGCGGCCGCTCTCGAAGGAAAAAAGGTTGGAGTCGAAGCCGTAGCGGCGCAGGCACAGGTAGGGCCACCTGACGGCGTCGCGCTTGTGCGTGTGCAGGATGAGCTCCCTCTGCGTCAGCTCCATCACCCCCGAGCCCAGCTCGTGCCCCTCATCGTCCACGTTGGTCACCTGCAGGGGGACACAGCGGGAAAATCAGAGCCACGGATTGGAGAAGAGCTCCGGGATCAGCGAGTTCAAAATCCCCCCGCTTCGATCGATYGCCAGGTGGGCACCACCGGGGGTGGGGACTCCACAGCTCCCCGGGCAGTTCCAAGGCCTGGCCACGCTTTCCGTGCAGAAATTCCTGCTGATTTCCAGCCTAAACCTCCCCTGGTGCAGCKTGAGGCTGATTCCTCATCCTGTCCCTTGAGGCTGACTCCTCATCCAACCCCATCCCCCGGCTGCCCCCTCCTGTCAGGGAGTTGTGCAGAGCCACAAGGTCCCCCCTGAGCCTCCTTTTCTCCAGGCTGAGCCCCTTCCCCAGCTCCCTCWGGAGCTCTCCACACCCTTCTCCAGGTGCTCCAGCTCCATTCCCTTTTCTGGACATGCCCCAGCCCCTCTCCCTCGCCGTGAGGGCYCAGAGCTGGGCACGGCCCTCCAGGTGCCCCTCACCACTACCCAAAGCAGCCCACCCACAAGGCACCGCAATTCCATGGATTCCCCTCCATTTCCTGCTGCCTTTTTCCCAGCTGAGAGCAGGGATTCATGGCTGGCAGAGGCGCCGAGCTGTCAGCCCCGGAGCCCGCGAGCTTGGCAGCTCAGCCGCTGTGTCTGAGGCCAGGCTCTGGAACACAGCCCTGAGCAATAAAAGGTTTTTCTCTCCAGTCCCCCATTTCCTCACATTTCCCAAGCAGAGGCAATTCAGCAGCAAATACAAACATATTTGCAGCAGGAGTTTTTTAAGGAAAAGGAGGAGAAAAAAAAAAAAACCCAGAGCAGAAGTGATGAATTTACAAATCCTCTCGAGGGATGTTTGTGTGCAGGGGCAGAGCTTTGCTCTCCCCTCGTGCGGTCAGAGCTGTCCCACACCCTCTGATGGGGTTGAAGGGGTAAAAATTTACCTTAAATTTGGTGGGATGGTTGTCTGGGATGCTGTCTGTGCACAGACAGCTGCAGCAGCTCCCCATGACGCCAGGCAGAGAGGCAATCCCTGGGGACAGGACACAAAGCGGGGCACAATCACATTCCCAGTCCAACTCTCCCACCCTCTCCCAGCATCCCTCCCCCATCCATCCCAGGGGGTTTGGAGCTCCAGCTCTTCACTCTGCTCCTTGATTAATGTAACRCTAATTAAAACCCAACAGGTTTCTTACCATCAGGCAGTTGTTGGGGTTGTTTTGGAGAAGGAATTCCCACTGCAGTCCCTCTATCTCCCTCGGGACTTCATGGCAAGCAGGTTTCACCTAAAACACGAGGGAAACACTCCCATCTTCCACCTGGCAAGGAGAAGACAATTAAAGAGTGATAAAAGCAGGGAAAATGAAAAAAGCAGGGGGTGGGAGAGTGACTGAACTTCCCTTCAAACGTCCCAAGGAAGGTGGGTGCATTTCGTGTTTAATTAACTACATTTACATCAACACAGAAAACTCTGCACGACAACGAAAAACACGCAGCTAAAACAAAAATTAAATAAGAGGTGTTTTTGCTTCCCGGCTTTGGGATCCTAAAAGGATCCTTAGGATCCTACAGAGGAGTGAATAAAAGAAAACTGAGCAGCCAGGGGTGGTGAGGCAGCTGCTGCTGAGGAATGCGGAGGTGCCTTCACTGCAGGGAAGGTCCTTCAGGGTCAGAGAACCAGCAGCTGCTCTGCTTTGGAGTAGGAGAAGCAAAAAAAGGCCAGAAAACACTAAAACTCTGATATCTGACCCAGTCAGTGCAAGGATCAGGCAGGAGTGGCACGCAGTAGGAGTGAGAAATACTCCTGGGTTTTGCACTTGTGGTGAGAAACGTGAAATTCTGCTGYCCCTGATGGAAACTTAAAGGACTCCAGATCCAGCCCCGGGCAGGTAACAGGGGATGGTGCCAGGTGTGCCCTGAGAGCAGCTCAGGATCTCTCCAGCCGAGCCACCAGGATGATCCCAGCCCGGCAGCAGGGCAGGAAATGGCAAATTGGGAACCTCTTTCCACTGGGAGCCTCTTTCCAYTGGGARCCTCTTTCCAYTGGGARCCTCTTTCCATTGGGARCCTCTTTCCACTGGGAGCCTCTTTCCACTGGGAGCCTCTCCCTCTGCCATGCCAGAGTCTGCCTCCCCCCTCTCCAAATCAGATCACGGAGTGGCAGAGCTGCCCTGGGCCCCCTTCCAGCCTGGAGGGAGGGGGAAGAGCCACCCCTGAGCTGCCAAGGGGTGCCATTCTATTTTTACATCAAAACAGCTCCTAAATCACCTCCCACTGCACCCCTGTTGCCTTCACTTTGGCCCCTGGAGAATTCCCCACCTTGCCCTAGCCCTGCCAAGTGCCCGGAATGTTTCTCAGGAACAAAGGCAGCCGGTGCCAGCTGCCCTCCTGCACACACCTGCCAGCCCTACAGCACCACCACACCCTCCCTGTGCCGCCCCACACCCTGCCCCACACCAGCCTGCCTGTTCTCCTGGGCTCAGCACGGGTTTGTTCCCCTCACAGGTCAATAATTTAGCAGCAGATCCTGCTCGGTCTGATCTGGGCACTGGGGGCTGTGTCCTCTGTGGTTGTGCCCTCCCACTCCCTCCTCAGGACCCCCCAAATCCCTCAGGAACAACAGTGGGGGAAAACCCACTCTTTCTTTATTCCCCTCTCCCTCCACCCCCATCTACGAGGGGTCAGCCTGAGGTGCTGTGGCAGATCAAGGACAGTTTTTACAATGAGGGCCGAACAAATGAACTAAAAAACCACCACGAGCTCCCTGAGCACTCCCTCGGCGCTTCYCACCGCTCCTCGCTGGTGAATATTTCAGCAGCATCCCTTTCACACAGAAACTCCCGAGCCTCCAGGCTSCTGCTCTGCACTTCCAACACCTTCCCAACACCTGTGTGCCAGTTCAGAGCTCAGCCAGCCACTAAAAACACCCCAAGAGCCCAACACGGTTCCCCACAGCAGGAGTGGCTCCCTCCTAAGACCACCAGCCCCATCCAGACTCCCAGGATCCCAACCTAAATCCTCCTCAGCCCTGCTTGGACCAGGCTCAGCTCTCCCAAATTCCTCTCCTCCCAAAYCCCCAGCCTGCAGAAGCCCCTCGTGCCTTCACCCTCCTCCAAGCCCTCCTCTTAAACGCAGGGCTGGAGAAGAGGATCCCCCTAATCCCAAAGGATCGGGGCACCCTGACACCCCCTGCACAGGGACACACGGAAACCTCGTGTGGAAAAGCACCCGGTCCCACATCAACCCCTCCAGGGACACGCAGGGACAGAGCCAACACATCCCCCCAGCCTGGGAGGGAGCAGGGGGGGCAGCTCTGGGGGCAGGAGGGGCAAGGAGAGGGGCTGGAGAGATGAGGAAGGGGCTGGGGGAAGGAGGAAAGGGATGGAGGGATGAGGAAGGGGCTGCAGAGATGGGGAAGGGGATGCAGGGATGGGAAAGGGGATGAAGGACAAGGAAAAGGATAGAGGAAGGCGGAAGGGGCTGCAGGGAGGAGGAGGATGGGGCTGCAGGGACACGGAAGGGGATGAAGGGCTGAGGAAGGGGATGGAGGGAGGAGGACGGGCCTGCAGAGCCCGTGGGACCGAGGGGCCTGAGGAAGGGGCGAGTCCCGGGGGGTACCGGGGAATTGGCTGCGAGGGGCGGCCGGGGGAGCCCGGGGTGGGGGCACGAGGGGAGGGGAGGACAGGGGGCGATGCCGCGGCCCCGCCCCAGGCGCGGCTCGGTACCTGAGGCGCTCCCGGCTCCGCCGTCCGGGAGCTGCGGCCCGGGGCCCCCGGCCCGGCCCTTCCCGGAGCCCGGAGCGTGTCGGGGCCCCCGGCCCGGCCTTTCCCGGGGCCCGGAGCGTGTCGGGGCCCCCGGCCCGGCCCTGCCCCTGCCCGGCCCGGCGGGTCCGGGGGTCCCCGGTCGGGCCCGGAGCGATCGGGGCCGGGCCGGGCCCGCCGGAGCAGCGACACCGCGCGAGCGCCGCGGGGCCGCCAGGGGGCGCCAGGGGGGCGCGGCGGCGGCGAGGGGGCGGGGCTGAGTGGGCGTGGTCTATGTGGGCGTGGTCGGAGGGGCGTGGTCGGGAATGGGGATGAACGGGTGGGTTTTTGGGGGGTCAGTAAGAGGGTTTGGGGGTCTGAGGCAGGAGAGGACGCTGGGGTGGGTCAGCGCAGGGGGATTTGGGGGTCTGGGGTCAGGGGATGCCCGAGGGGGATCAGTGGAGGGGAATTGGGGAGGGGTCTGGGGAAGGAGAGGGGCTGGGGGGTCAGTGGAAGGGGATTTGGGGTTGGGGGAATGGTCGTGGGGGATCAGTGGAGGGGAATTGGGCAGGGGGGTCAGTGCAGGGGGATTTGGAGGGTCTGGGTTGGAGGAATGCTCAAGGAAGGGTCAGTGCAGGGGCATTTGGGCGGTCTGGGATGGAAGGATGCTCTCGGGGGTCAGTGGAGGGGGATTT
>RAHM01000152.1:1871784-1884769 GCA_003713295.1 Parotia lawesii
TGGATTTGGGCACACGGGGGAGGATGGATCCAGGCACACGGGAGGGTGGATTTGGGCACATGGGGGAGGATGGATCCAGGCACATGGGAGGGTGGATTCGGGCACACGGGGGAGGGTGGATTATGGGCACACGGCAGGATGATCTGGGCACACAGGAGGGTGGATTTGGGCACACGGGAGGATGGATCCGGGCACTCCCCTCAGCTGTGGTTGCCCCCCAGGTGCTGACAGCGAGGAGGTCACACACCAGGGGCTGCACTGGCACGCCCGAGCCGCCTGCTTCTGCTGCAGCCTGTGCCGAAAGCCGCTGCGGGGACAGCCCCTCGCCTGCCGCCGCGGCCGCCTCTTCTGCTCCGACAGCTGCAGCCGGGGCCAGGACGCCTCTTCCACCGCCTCTTCCGACTCCTCCGACTCGGCTTTCGCCTCCGCTCCATCCCCGGACTCCACACCCCTCTCCCGAGCCGGCCCGGCCGGCAGGAGCTCGGCAGCGGGGGGCTGCAGGCAGCGGGGGGAAGGGGCCGGTAGGATCCTGGTGGGCTGGTGGATGGGGTGGGACGGGAGTGGGAGCAAATCCAGGCTCTGCCCAGCCGCTGGGGGCTTTACTGGGAATGTCAGAGCCTGGGAAGTGGTGATAAACCCCCAGCCCACCTCCCAAGGGGGGAGCTGGGCGTCGGTCGGTGCCACCCCGTTGTGTCCCCAGACAGCCCTTGCTGTGGGAGGGCTGTGGGAGGGCTGGCTCAGCTTTTTCCTTCCTCACTTAGCCCCACTTTCCCTCTTCCAGAGGCGTTTTCGGATCAGGCCCCGGTGCACCCCGCGTTCAGGAGCCCGGAGGATCTGGGAGCAGCCGCAAAGGAGCGGAGCAGTGATGCTGCCAAGGAGCACGTGGGGACGCTGGGACCCCCAGCCGGCCACCCCTCGGCCCCYCAGCCCAGCCCAGAGGGGCCCAACGAGCCTGGAGCCTTGGGCCACCCGCTTTTGGGGGGCCCTGACCCCCGAACAGCCACAGGCAGTGCAAACCCACACCTCCAAGCGGGCACATCCCCGCCCCGGCACAGCCCCCGGCCAGAGGATGGCACGGAGGAGGACGACTCCTGGTGCCCCACCTGCTCCTCATCTTCGGACTCGGACTCGGAGGAGGAAGGTTTCTTTTTCGGGAAGCCCATCCCCAAGCCCGGGATGAATTCCCTGGGCAGGGAGCCCCCGGGGAGGGGCAGGGGCAGGACGGCCAAGCACTGCAGCGTGTCCTAACCGCGGGGTCTGGGGCTCCCCGAGTGGCACTGCCAGCTCCTGCCAGCTCCTGCCGGGTCCTGCCACGGCCTCAACGCGTTCCAAGCGCGTCCTGGACGCGGCCCAAGGCTGGCGGGAGAAGCTGCTGGGATCCTTCCCCCCCGGCGGCTGCTGGCAGAGCAGAGCCTGCAATTCCTGCCGGCCTCTCCCGCAATTAGGAACAGGTAAAGCAGGAAGGGAGCAGGGCCAGCAGAGCCGAGCCGGGCCTCCAGCACCGCAGACAAGGCGGCAGCTCCGGGGAGAGCGGCCGCGGCTCCAGACAAGGGCAGCTGCCTGCATCACCCCACGGCTGGGATCCTTCCCTGGACTCCTCCGTGCCCCCACTGCCACCCGCTCTCCATCCCTGGTGGCACCGTGTCCCGCTGCCACCGCGGCGAGGGCACCAGGGGCGCAGCTCTGCCGCTGACGAAGCTCCAATAAAGTTTGGCTGAAATCTGAACGCAGGAGGGTGCCCTGAGTCTGCCCCGGTCCTTCCCAGCTCCTTGTGACACTGACTGTGTCCCCGGGGGTGACCTCTGCCCTCTGCCACAGCCGGGGGTCACTGTGGGACCCCCCCGAGCAGCCCCAGGAGAGCGGGAACAGAGCAAGGGCTGCAAAAAGAACAGGGTTTATTTCTAGATTTAAACCCAAAAACAACTCGCTGGGGTTTGGGGACACATCCCCAGGAATCAGGAACRGAGGAGAAGGGACTGCCGCCCTCCCTCCCATCACCCTCCAGTAAAACCAGTCAAACTTTTGCTGCCCACAGGCGTTTGGGCAGGGCTAAAACCAAACACATCCTGCTCACCCTCCTCCTCCAGGAGACGGAGCGGGGCTGCCAACATGTCCATCCCACCCTGTCCCGCAGGCTCAGCACCCTTCCGAGCACCCCAAAGCGCTGTCACAGCCCCCATCACCCCCCACCCAGCTGGCAGGAGGGGGTGGCTGCCGTCAGAGGCCGGCGGTGGCCGAGTCGTAGCTGTCGATGAAATCCTCCAGCTCCTGCAGGTGGTGGATGCGGCGCTGGCGGAGGTTGGCCCTGAGCGCCAGCCCCAGCGCCGCCTCCATCGAGGGCTCCTTCTGCAGCAGCATCGTGGCCACCACGGCGATGGTCAGGCTGAACTGCTGGTACGACTGCAGGGGAGGGGCGTGGGCTCAGCACCCCAAAAGCAGCACCAAACAACCCCTGGTTTTAGTCCACAGAGCCCCAAAGAGCACCTGAGCCTCTGCAAACCCCTTCTCGCCCGCAGCACCTTCCCCTGCAACCATCAGTGCCCCCCAAAATGCCCCCCAAAATGCCAAATTCACACCCCCCACCACCCTCAGGTGAGTCCCCCCACCCTGCAGCCGGTCCCGGACCCCCAGGGCCTGCCAAGACTCACCAGCTCGATCTCCTCCTTCCTGGCGAGGACGGCGGCGGAGCGGAAATCGATGCCGGCCGGGAATGGTGTGGGGAGCATGGAGCAGAGCTGGTGCCGGCCAGACACAGCCTGGGAGGTGGAAAAGGCGAGGAAGGGTCAGAGGGGAAAGGGACTGAGCCAAACTGGGGCTGTCAGTGCTGGTCACTAGCCCAGGACTGGTCACTCTGTGGAAGGAGCCTCTGGTTTGTCACCCCTCCCTCAAGTGCCAGAGCTGCCCCCGCTCCCTCTCTGCCCCAATTTCTCTCCCTCATTAGGCAGTAATTAAGCTGCTCCGGAGGGCTCTCCTCGGCTTCCTCAGAGCTCCAGTCCCAGGCTCGTTCACGCTCCAGCGCGCTCCCAAGCCTCCGGTTCCTTCCCTGGCTTCTTTCCCAGCCGTCTCCCGTTTACCGGCATCTCCGGCACGGCCGGCAGCGGGGCCGACACGGGCTCTGCCTCCAGACAAAGCCRCCCTTTAACCCCAGCCCGGGATCCTGCTGGGATCCTGCTCTAGTAACAGCAGTGTCCCCAAGCCCAGCACCCCGGCCCCGTGTGGGGACCCCGAGGTGCTCGGGGGGCACCCGGACCCCGTACCRGCTTTGTCTCACCACACCCGGGCGGGTGCTGGGGCCCCGGGGAGGTCTCTGGCGTGGTGCAGGCAGCAGGAGAAGCCCGGCTGGGCTGTGCCTCGGCTTCTGCTGCAGCTCCTGGAGGGACCTGAGGGTTTTCGGGTGGCTGAAGGCTCTGCAGAGGCTGTGGGGGAGAGAGTGGCTGGGCAGGGACAGCGCTGCCAGCACGGCCCCACGGGCAGCAGCGGCCCCGAGGGGCTCTCACACGGGGTGGGGACACRGCCCGGGGCTGCCCCACATCCCAAACTCACCCCATCCTGGGCAGCTGCTGCCTCGGCTTCTCCAGCTGCGCTCGGCTGCTGTTCCCAGGAACGTGGGCTGAGCTCAGCCCCTGCCTCTCCAGAGGAGCTGGATTCCAGGAGTTCCCTCTTGGCAGGGTCCGGAGGGGCTGCTGGGCTCTGGGGGTGTGACCCATCCCTGGTGCCAGCCTTGGGGACACCTGGAGCGCACGGCTCTACCTGGGGAAACGTTACCGAGCCCTCAGAGGGGACAAAGGGTTTGAGAACGGGGCTGTGCCTCCCTCCAYGCTCTGCTTTGGGGTGGGAATGGAAAATATCCATAGGGGAGGCTGTGTGCTGCTGGTGGGAGCATTTGGGGAGCCTGGAGCTGACCCCRTGCCACTCCCCAGCGATCCCATACCTCAAGGTGCTCCTGGATCCCGGCAGAGCTCTCCTCTGGAGGGGCTGGATCTGTTCCCAAAGCACAGGGATCCTGATGCTGGCTGCCCACAGGGGTCTGCCCGGCTTCCAGCTCCACCTGGGGACAGGCAATGGCGTGAGGACACGTCTGTCCCGGGAGAAGAGCTGGGCATGGGGTGGACAGGGCGCTAAAACCCAAAGGAAATCACGGAGAAGAGCCTGGAAAAGTCCCACGCCTGGCAGAGAGACAGCGAGGTGGAGAGGGAGAGGGCGGGAGGAGAGAGAGGAGAGAGAGGAGGGAGAAGTTACAGCGGCCAAAGAGACCCCAGAGCTGGGCAGCTCCGGAGGTGGGAGCATCCCTGGGAGCGGGGGGATCTCCTACCGGTGTCACAGCACCGGCACCGGCAGCCGGGCTCTCCGGAGGGCTCCCAGCCGGACTGGGGGGCTCCAGGCCTTTCCCAGGAGGCAGAGCTTCCACTGGCACATCCTGGAGGGAGGAAACCACAACAATCGTGCGAGGCTCGGGGTGAGCGCACGCCTGGCGTGGGACGGGGGGGACGGGTAAAACCCCACAACCTGCGCCTGTTCCGGCCTCTTCGCAGCACCTCGGAGGGGTAAAAGGGGCTGGGGAGGACCCGGAGGCTGCAGCTCCTTCCCGGCCGCCGGCTGGCTCCTCTGGGAGAGGGCAGGAGAAACCTTGGAGTGCGGCTTGTGCTCTGCASGGGGAGAAAACAGCGGGAGAGACTCCTCGCCCTGCCCCGGGAGAGGCTGGAGAGCACCGGGGAGCGGCCACGGGGTCAGCACAGACCTCGGAGGGGCCGGGGACACCACGCCCGGGGAACCAGGGTCAGCTGCCGGCGGTGGCTCCTGCGGGGCCGGCGGCCGCGTCTCCCAGCCGGGCGGTGGCAGCTCCAGGGCGGGCGGTGTCCCTGGAAAGCTCCTCGGATCCTGCGGGAGCACAGCCCCAGGGCGGGGGGGTTTAGGCTGGGGAGGGTCTCTGTGCAATCCCAGCCTAGGCAGGGACAGATTCCACCGTGTCACCCGTGGCTGTGCCCGGCCCCGGTGTCCCCGAGTGCCACCCCACAGCCCCCCGAGCCCCCCGAGCACGGCACCCACCGTGGAGGGCCGGCCAGGGGCCAGGGTGGGGGCTGCTCCTCCTCGGGGAATTCAGGCCAGGGCTCAGGCGGCAGCTCCTGCAGGGAATGGGGGGGGTTTAGGCAGGGAATGGGACAGGGGGAGCTGTGACTGCACAGCGCAGAGGGGCCCCACACACTGTCCTTGTCACCGAGGCAGTAAGTGGCCCCTGCCCCGTCCCACCCACTCGGTCCTGTGGCTGCTGCCACCCCCCCAGCCCATCTCCCCCTCACCGGGTGCCAGCCCTCTCCAAAGCCGTCCTCAGGTCCTTGGAAGTCTCTGTCATCCCAAGGGGGTGGCGGGGGACAGTCGTGGGGTSCCCACCTCCTGTCTTCCTCCTCTGCCTCATTCCACGGGACATCACCAGGGCCAGGGAAGGGTCTGGGAGCCCCAGGGCTGGGCTGCAATGGGGAATTGCTGCCAGTGAGGACAGGGACACCCTGGAGACGCTCACAAAGCTGCCAACCCCAGCCCATCTCCCCCTCACCGGGTGCCAGCCCTCTCCAAAGCCGTCCTCAGGTCCCTCGATGGCTTCTCTGTCATCCCAAGGGGGTGGCGGGGGACAGTCGTGGGGTCCCCACCTCCTGTCCTCCTCCTCCTCGTTCCAAGGGCTGTCACCAGGGCCTGGGAAGGGTCTGGGGGCCCCAGGGCTGGGCTGCAGTGGGGAATTGCTGCCAGTGAGGACAGGGACACCTTGGGGACGCTCACAAAGCTGCCAACCCCAGCCCACGTTCCCCTTACCGGGTGCCAGCCCTCTCCAAAGCCGTCCTCAGGTCCTTGGAAGTCTCTGTCATCCCAAGGGGGTGGCGGGGGACAGTCGTGGGGTGCCCATCTCCTGTCCTCCTCCTCCTCCTCCTCGTTCCAAGGGCCGCCACCAGGGCCAGGGAAGGGTCTGGGGGCCCTGGGACGGGGCTGCAGTGGGAATGGCCACTGGTGAGGACAAAACCCACTGGGATGTTGTGGTTTTCTTGCTGCTCCCCCTCCCCACTGCGGCCCTCGGCTCTTTCTGCCTCTCCTGCTCCCGGGGGAGCCCCTGCTTTGGGCTGCCCTGGCTTTTCAGGGGAATCCCTCCTCCCAGGGATGCAATTAGGGTGAAACAGCTCGGATTTCACCTAGCTGTGAAAATTAGCAGCAGTGGAGGGGGGATCAAGCTGCCAGCGGTGCCGGAGAGCACTGAGAGCAGCCTGACCCAAACATCCCAAAACGAAACCCCACAGGGATGTGAAACCCTGAGGGCAGCTGGCACCGGCAGGGATGTGGGGGGTGGATGTTTCCTGGCAGGAACCAGAGGGCGGCAATCACTTATTTAAGCACAAATGGCTCACAAAGCACCCAACATCCCCCAGTTGGTGCCATAAAAGCTCAATCCCACCTTAGACCAGCGGGGTTCCAGCACGGCCCTCCTGGGAGTGAGCATGGATTCCTTCCTGGAACCCTTCAAGGCCACTCCTTGAGGCTGAGCCGAGGAGTTTTGTGTGGGTCTGGGTGAGTAGCACCAATCTCCACTTCATAATTGCTAATTTACCTTTGAAACTATCCATTTAATTAACAGTGCCCTGGCTAATAATCAGGTAACAGTGCCCAGGTTATTAATCCTTTAGTCCAATCATCACCATCCATGGAAATAAATTATTTATTTTACCTACGTAAATATATTTGTTTTGCCATTCTTAAGCCTGGGGGACGAAGCTGTGGGATCCTTTAGACACAAACTGCTGGCCAGCTCCACAGCTGGATCCAGATGTGGCCAGACTCCTTTTGGGGAAGGAGTTTAGAGAGCCAAGGGGTCCTTTCCGTGCCTGGGGGCTCCCCGGGAGGGTCTCCCCGGCAAACTCCGAAGCTCCCGCTGTGCCTGTGACACCTCCCTGTGACACCTCCCCGTGACACCTCCCTGTGACATCTCCCTGTGACACCTCCCTGTGACATCTCCCCCCAGCCCCATCCCTTACCGGGCACCACCTGCGCCGGTGCTCCCAGGGCGGCTCATCCCAGGCGTCCTCGGGGCCGGGAGGGGGGCACGGCCCTGGCCCATCCCACCACGGGCCGGGCTGTGGAGAGATCAGACCCGTGAGCCCACCCTCGCCCCAGCGAGGCAGGAGCCCACCCAGCCGCCCTCCTCTCCTCCGAAGGCCCAGCTAATTCCTGATTCCTCCCCAAACCGCGGCGATGTTCTCCTGGTCCCCCCCCCAGCACCCCGAGCGACGGAGCAGCGGGCGCCCATCCCGGGAAGCTCCTGCGCTCCTACCCGGCTCCGGCAGCCCCAGCAGAGCCCCAAGCGCACGTACCTCCCTGGGGAAGCCTCTCCTGCAGCCCGGAGGGGGGAACATCCTGCCCGAGGGCCGTCCTGGCCCCCGGCCCGGGATCCGCTGCAAGGGAGAGGCTGGGTCAGCACGGCCCACAGGGACGTCACTGCCGGCCTGGGGACGCTGCCAGCCAGGTGCCACCCACGGTGCCGCCAGCCAGGTGCCACCCACGGTGCCGCCAGCCAGGTGCCACCNGGGGGTGGCGGGGGACAGTCGTGGGGTCCCCACCTCCTGTCCTCCTCCTCCTCGTTCCAAGGGCTGTCACCAGGGCCTGGGAAGGGTCTGGGGGCCCCAGGGCTGGGCTGCAGTGGGGAATTGCTGCCAGTGAGGACAGGGACACCTTGGGGACGCTCACAAAGCTGCCAACCCCAGCCCACGTTCCCCTTACCGGGTGCCAGCCCTCTCCAAAGCCGTCCTCAGGTCCTTGGAAGTCTCTGTCATCCCAAGGGGGTGGCGGGGGACAGTCGTGGGGTGCCCATCTCCTGTCCTCCTCCTCCTCCTCCTCGTTCCAAGGGCCGCCACCAGGGCCAGGGAAGGGTCTGGGGGCCCTGGGACGGGGCTGCAGTGGGAATGGCCACTGGTGAGGACAAAACCCACTGGGATGTTGTGGTTTTCTTGCTGCTCCCCCTCCCCACTGCGGCCCTCGGCTCTTTCTGCCTCTCCTGCTCCCGGGGGAGCCCCTGCTTTGGGCTGCCCTGGCTTTTCAGGGGAATCCCTCCTCCCAGGGATGCAATTAGGGTGAAACAGCTCGGATTTCACCTAGCTGTGAAAATTAGCAGCAGTGGAGGGGGGATCAAGCTGCCAGCGGTGCCGGAGAGCACTGAGAGCAGCCTGACCCAAACATCCCAAAACGAAACCCCACAGGGATGTGAAACCCTGAGGGCAGCTGGCACCGGCAGGGATGTGGGGGGTGGATGTTTCCTGGCAGGAACCAGAGGGCGGCAATCACTTATTTAAGCACAAATGGCTCACAAAGCACCCAACATCCCCCAGTTGGTGCCATAAAAGCTCAATCCCACCTTAGACCAGCGGGGTTCCAGCACGGCCCTCCTGGGAGTGAGCATGGATTCCTTCCTGGAACCCTTCAAGGCCACTCCTTGAGGCTGAGCCGAGGAGTTTTGTGTGGGTCTGGGTGAGTAGCACCAATCTCCACTTCATAATTGCTAATTTACCTTTGAAACTATCCATTTAATTAACAGTGCCCTGGCTAATAATCAGGTAACAGTGCCCAGGTTATTAATCCTTTAGTCCAATCATCACCATCCATGGAAATAAATTATTTATTTTACCTACGTAAATATATTTGTTTTGCCATTCTTAAGCCTGGGGGACGAAGCTGTGGGATCCTTTAGACACAAACTGCTGGCCAGCTCCACAGCTGGATCCAGATGTGGCCAGACTCCTTTTGGGGAAGGAGTTTAGAGAGCCAAGGGGTCCTTTCCGTGCCTGGGGGCTCCCCGGGAGGGTCTCCCCGGCAAACTCCGAAGCTCCCGCTGTGCCTGTGACACCTCCCTGTGACACCTCCCCGTGACACCTCCCTGTGACATCTCCCTGTGACACCTCCCTGTGACATCTCCCCCCAGCCCCATCCCTTACCGGGCACCACCTGCGCCGGTGCTCCCAGGGCGGCTCATCCCAGGCGTCCTCGGGGCCGGGAGGGGGGCACGGCCCTGGCCCATCCCACCACGGGCCGGGCTGTGGAGAGATCAGACCCGTGAGCCCACCCTCGCCCCAGCGAGGCAGGAGCCCACCCAGCCGCCCTCCTCTCCTCCGAAGGCCCAGCTAATTCCTGATTCCTCCCCAAACCGCGGCGATGTTCTCCTGGTCCCCCCCCCAGCACCCCGAGCGACGGAGCAGCGGGCGCCCATCCCGGGAAGCTCCTGCGCTCCTACCCGGCTCCGGCAGCCCCAGCAGAGCCCCAAGCGCACGTACCTCCCTGGGGAAGCCTCTCCTGCAGCCCGGAGGGGGGAACATCCTGCCCGAGGGCCGTCCTGGCCCCCGGCCCGGGATCCGCTGCAAGGGAGAGGCTGGGTCAGCACGGCCCACAGGGACGTCACTGCCGGCCTGGGGACGCTGCCAGCCAGGTGCCACCCACGGTGCCGCCAGCCAGGTGCCACCCACGGTGCCGCCAGCCAGGTGCCACCCACGGTGCCGCCAGCCAGGTGCCACCCGTGGTGCCGCCAGCCCCGCGCCCGGAGCGCTGCGGCACCTCCAGAGCCACCGGCGTCGCCACGGCGGAGCTGGGGACACACGGACCCGCCACGGCGGAGCTGGGGACACACGGACCCGCTCCCGGTCCCCCGGGGGTGACACGGGACCGGCAATGCCTCGGCAACCCCCTCGGCCTGCCCGAGGCTCCGCTTGTCCCTGCCACGTGTCATCGCCACCGCCGCGGGTCACCCCGTGGCGTCCCCAGAACGGGGGTTTAATGAGCCCCCCACCAGCCTGAAATCCCCACTTTTGTCCCTAAATCGTGGCTTTACCTGGGGTGTCAGCCTCAGGTCCTGCAAAGCAGCGCTGGAGCASGGACAGGGGTGCGATGAAGAGCTCTGCACCCCAATCCTGCACCCCTGCACCCCAGTCCTTCATCCCTGAATCCCAATCCTTCCCTTCACCCCAATCCTGCAGCCCTGCACCCCAGTCCTGCACCCCTGCACCCCAATCCTTCCCTTCACCCCAATCCTGCAGCCCTGCACCCCAATCCTGCACCTCTGCACCCCAATCCTGCAGCCCTTTGGAAAACAGAGAAATAAAAACAGAAAAGGTTTCGCTGTCGCCAGCTTTGCTGTGACAGAATCAGGCAGGTTGCGTAAAGGGGAATTTTTAGAGGTAAACGGCAAATGCTGACGGTGTAAGTAAGCAAATTGTGTAAAAAGAGAACAGCAACACCAAACCCGGCTGAGACCAGTTCCGTCCGAACACAGGGAATTGAAAACCCCAAAATAGAAGGACTCTGCGAACACAGAGGAATTACGAGACCGCAAGAAGGTTGTGAAAGTGGCCGAGACCCGCAAAACAGCTCTGCGCACGCCCACGAGGAAGAGGTAAAAAGTTCAGCCCCGAGGAAGACTACGAGCCTTCATCTGACGACCACCAGAGGACACTGCGCAGGAGCCAGCGGATGGAAACGAAGGCGGATCTATGTAAATCATCCCCCCGAAATCATTATAATATCCCCTCCCCTTCTGCGAAACCATAACACACCCGGAACGCGTTGCTGCAACATTAAATATTAAATATTAAAAACCTCGTACGCTCAGAGTTAACTCCGGCCACACGCCCAGCGCTGTAGTAAAGCTTTGCTCCGCTGACTTTGTCCCCAGGTAAATTTTATTTATGTGAGCTTGTCTCTCACAATCGCCACCCCCGCGGGTCACCCCGTGATGTCCCCAGAGGATCCCGGTGTCGGGGCACGGGGGCTTGGATGAGCCCCCCACCAGCCTGAAATCCCCACTTTTGTCCCTAAATTGTGGCTTTACCTGGGGTGTCAGCCTCAGGTCCTGCAAAGCAGCGCTGGAGCAGGGAGGGGGGTGAGATGGAGAGCTCTGCACCCCAATCCTGCACCTCTGCACCCCAATCCTTCATCCTTGAATCCCAATCCTTCCCTTCACCCCAATCCTGCACCCTTGCACCCGGGCCCTGCACCCCAAACCTGCAACTTTGCAACTGCGCCYCAATCCTGCACCCCTGAATCCCAATCCTGCACCCCTGAATCCCAATCCCGCACCCCTGCACCCCAATCCTTCCCTGCACCCCAATCCTGCACCCCTGCACCCCTGAATCCCAATCCTGCACCCCTGGACCCCAATCCCGCACCCCAATGCTGCCGCCCCGCAGCCGGATCCCATTCCACCCCCATGTCCGCCGGGAGCCGATCCCCTCCTGAGGAGCTCACCCGGAGCTCTCCCGAGCGCTCCCGTCCCTCCCTCCGGGACTTTTCCTTCCTCTTCCTCTTCCCATCCCGCTCCCGGCACCGATTCCGCTCCTGAGAACAACGGGAGCTTCCCTGATCCCCCGGGGGCAGCCGGATTCCTCCGGGAATCTCGCATCCACAAACTGCACCCCATCAGCGCCCGGAGCTCCCCTGAAAGGGGGGTCCCTGCACCGCCAGGGCACGGAGCGTCCTGGAAGAGGCGATCCTGCAGCCCCAGGGCATGGAGAGTCCGTGGAAGAGGGGATCCTGCAGCCCCAGGGCATGGAGAGTCCGTGGAAGAGGGGATCCTGCAGCCCCAGGGCATGGAGAGTCCGTGGAAGACGGGATCCTGGGGATCCTGCACCCCCAGGGCATGGAGAGTCCATGGAAGAGGGGATCCCGGGGATCCTGCACCCCCGGGGCACGGAATATCTGTGAGAGGGGGGTCCCCGCGCCCCCAGGGCACGAACGCCCCGGCTCCTGCCACCTTCCACATGGATCAACCACGTGGCCCCCGGGATGCTCCCAGACTCGTGCCGGGCTATTTCGGGGGAGCAGGACCCCCATTCCCGGGGCTGGAGGAAGGGACAGAGAAGGGTGAGAGGGTTTGGAAAGCCCTGGCAGGACCCGGCTCCATCGCACCCACCTTTGCCGGCGCTGCCGGGCCGAGGAGCTCCCGGAGCTGCCGGTGGCTGTCACCTCCCAACGTGTCCGTCCGTCTGTCACCTCCYAGCGTGCGGCTCAGAGGGTCTCCCAAACCCGCTGCCCGCCCAGTTCATCACCTCCTGGGCCAGCCAGGCGCCTCCAGCCTCTCCTCCCCCCTATCCCCCTGCATTTCCCACTGGGAATGGCGCTCCCGGGGCTGCCGTGTTGGCTCAAGGCACCGCCATCCCGCCCTGCCCCCGGTGGATTTATCACCTTCCCCCGGCCCGGGAACACCCCCGGCAGCAGTTGGGGGTTTGGCTGGGACGCTCTGATAACGAACTGGTCTGAACTGGTCCGCCCGGCCATGCGAATTCCTGCATCCGCATGGAGGTGAGGACAGGGCGTGACCTTGCAGGAACGCGGGAGGAGGAGATAAGGGGGAGAAAGGGAGGCTCCGGCTGAGCTCGCCGGTCCCAAATGCCAGCGAAGAAAAGGGAGCCTCGGGGTGAACTCGCTGATCCCAGATGTCGACAAAGGAAGGGGGCGAGCGGGAAAACCCCAAGCCCGAAGTGGAGTAAAACCCTCCCCAAACCCAAACAGGATGTGGGGCCCAGGCAGCCCGCGGGCGCTGGCTGCTCCCCAAGGCTGCTCCCGCCGGGCAGATAACGCCCGGCTCTCCTTAATGAGAGTCCCTAATTGCCATAAATCAATTAGCTCGCTGGGATTCGGGGAGAGAATCCCGCAGCAGGGACAGCCGTGGCTGCAGCCCGGGTGGAGGGATGGACAGTGTGGCCGGATGTCCCCACGGATCCAGGGCACACCCGAGCCTGGCCTGGTGACCTGGGTGTCCCCAAAGAAGGGGATAACCAGCTCCCACGGAGCAGGGAAACGGGGATAACAAAAACTCCGTGAATTCCAGAAATCCCGTGCAAGAAGAAGTTACTTTGATTGCTAAAAGCTTTGTATAATGTTATAAACGAGCCAATCAATATTATGATTAAAGAGAATTTATTAATAATCAAAGCATAAAATTTGGAAAGAGCCACCAAGCAGAAAGAAC
>RAHM01000152.1:1894739-1923202 GCA_003713295.1 Parotia lawesii
ATTTTTGTTTTAGATGGGGTCTCCTGTCACTGATGGTTTTTATTTTAGGTGGGTTCTCCTGACATTGACAATTTTTGTTTTAGATGGGGTCTCCTCCTGACATTGATGATTCTTATTTTAGGTGGGTTCTCCTGACACTGATAATTTTTGTTTTAAGTGGAGTCTTCTCCTGCCATTGATAATTTTTATATTAGGTGGGGTCTCCTGACATTGAGGGGTTTTGTTTTAGGTGGGGTCTCCTGATATTTTTGATCTTTTGTTTTAGGTGGGGTCTCCTGACATTGATGATTTTTGTTTTAGTTGGGGTCTCCCTCTGCCATTGAGGGTTTTTATTTTAGGTGGCGTCTCCTGATATTTTTGATTTTTTGTTTTAGGTGGGATCTCCTAACATTGACGATTTTTGTTTAAGGTGGGGTCTCCTTCTGTCACTGATGATTTTTATTTTAGGTGGGGTCTTCTGCTATCGATGATTTTTATTTTACGTGAGGTTTCCTTCTGCCATTGATAACTTTTGTTTTAGATGGGGTCTCCTGATATTTTTGATTTTTTGTTTTAGGTGCAATCTCCTGATACTTATGATTTTTGTTTTAGATGGTGTCTCCTGACATTGATAATTTTTGTTTTAGGTGGGTTCTCCTGACACTGATAATTTTTTAGGGGGAGTCTTCTCCTGCCATTGATAATTTTTATTTTAGATGGGGTCTCCCCATGCCACTGATGATTTTTGTTTTAGGTGAGGTTTCCTTCTGCCATTGATAATTTTTGTTTTAGATGGGGTCTCCTCGTGCCATTGATGATTTGTATTTTAGGTGGGACCTCCTGCCATTGATGATTTTCCTTTTAGGTGAGGTCTCCCTCTGCCATTGATAATTTTTATTTTAGATGGGGTCTCCCTGCGCCATTGATGATTTTTGTTTTAGGTGGGTTCTCCTRCCATTTATGATTTTTATTTTGGGTTGGGTCTTCTCCTGCCACTGATATTTTCTGTTTTAGGTGGGATACTGTTGAGCCAGATTTCTCCCATGACCACCCTTAAAATCCTCATTTCCACCAACAAACCCCCCCATACCCAGCCTAACCACTTCAGAAACTTGTCCTAATATTCTGAGCTTTTTCTGCTTTTTATTTAACGAGCAAACACCCAATATTGGCATTTAACCCTCAATCTCCCACCTTCAACAAATCCTTCACTCAACTGACTTCTCCTCCTGCAAAATCCGAGTAAAACTGAAGGAAATTAAGGATTAATATGCACAAAACACCAAACTGGGGCAGAAAACACCCTGCAAACAGGYGACATGAGGGGGTTTCACAAAGCTGACGGCTCCGAAGTCCCACAGCTGCCTTCACCAGGAACTGAGGGTAGTTAAAGGCTCACTTTTGGTCACTTTTTCCCCCAAAAACCAGGGCCCAGGGGCTCACCTGAAGCGTTTAAGGTGCAGCCGGAGGACCTGAGGTAGTCTGTAGATCAGCAACTGCTTTTTAGCTTCGCTCAGAACAAGAGGTTTAGGAGAAGACTTTCGCCGTTTGCCTGCCAAAAAGAATAAAAACCAACCCCAAAAACCCCCCAAGRTAAAGATTATTAGCATCCAATTAATCCCCCAGAGAGAAAAACCAGCACAGGGTGAACTCTTTTATTCCAGCACGGGGATGGCCACAGGAATAAACATTTCTGAATTCCTCCAGAGAGCGGGAACTTTCTGTGGGATCAAAACTCTTCCCTTTCTCCTCAGCACACAAACATTTGTCACCTCCGAGCTGCTCCTGCTGGAAAAACACCAGGAATGTTGAGCCAGAGCTCAGGCCAAAGATTATCCTGGGCTGCAGCAGTTCCAGCAGGTGAATTCCAGCACACAAATATTCRGTATTTTATTCCCTCTGCTGCTTCGAGCTTCCCACAGAAGCTTTTAGGAGCGGGTTCCAGCAGCTCGAGAGGATTAAAAGAAGGCACAAAATGCAACAGCAAAGCTGGAGAAGAGGGAGAATTCCTCCCTCCTCTTCCCAGGAAAGCCAGGTGGCTGCCAGAGCTCCCAGTCAGGACTGGAGCTGTTAATTGGATTTGTGCCCCTCAGTGCTGCTCCTGCAGCAGCTCTGCCACGCAGTGCCCCGACTGCTCCTGGCACGTGGGGCCTTTTCCCTGACTTTTTCCAGCTGGAAAATGCTCCCTTAGCCATTTAGAATTCCTCAGCCATTCACAATTCCTTAAAAGCCATTTAATTCCGAAGTAGCCGTTAAAATTAATTTCTTTTTTTCTTTCCCCCCTCCCAAAGAAATCAAAGCAAACCGAGTTAAGACGAAGCTGAACTCGCACAATTTGTGGATCAGGATTTATCCCAGGCATTTCTGGCTCTGTTCCAAGCACATCCAGTCAGGGATTATTTTTTCCCAACACTCTGGGAAGATGTTTGGTAACAGATTTGCCATTTGATGGAGAACACATCCCTGCAAGTATTTGCTGCTCCAGCTGCTCGGTTGCCACTCAAACCGTGGGCATTTTCCTCCTGAGGGAATGAACATTTGCCATAAATACCTGCAAGGGAAAGAATTCCAATTCCAAGGAATTTCAACCCTGAGTGAGGATATCAAGTGGTTTTTAGGGATAAAAGGACTTTTCACTCCGAGCTGCTGCAGGGAAGGAGGAATCACCTCGTGGCTGAGCACAGCAAACACCTCACAGGTGATGGTAACACATTCCCAGGATATTCCCAGCTCTGTGCTTCCAGAGAAAATGCCCATGGAGAGTTAAAATTCCCACCTGGCACCTTGGGAACTCTGATTTCTGGCTCAGGGATTCGCTAAAGAACAGGCAGCACAGAGGTGATGTGTGACAGGAGCTTTCCTGCCACGCAGAGATGAGCAAAGTTCCTTCTTTTGCCTCAAAATCCAAAAAATTCTCACCCCCCAGAATTCCTGAAGTGCTCTCCAGCACAAGGGAGAGCAGCTCTGGACACGCTCGTGTTAAACCCGTGGGGAATTGTGCTGCTGGGTGGCAGAGGTGAGGGAAATATAATGTGTCAGATGGAAAAACGACGTGGCAGGGGCAAAAAATGACAAGGCAGGGGCAAAAAATGACAAGGCAGGGGTAGAAATGGCACAGCAGGAGCAAAAAATGACAATGCCGGGGCAGAAAATGACAAGGCAGGGGCAGAAAATGGCCCATCAGAGGCAAAAAGTGACATGGCAGAGGCAAAAAATGACATTTCAGATCGAAAAATGACACGGCAGAGGCAAGAAATGACATTTCACATCAAAAAATGACACAACACAGCCAAAAAATGGCACGACACAGCCAAAAAATGACACGGCACAGCCAAAAAAAGACATTTCAAGCCGAAAAATGACACGGCACAGCCAAAAAATGACACGGCAGAGGCAAAAAATGACACATCAGAGGCAAAAAATAACATTTCAGATCAAAAATGACACAACACAACCCAAAAATGGCACGACACAGCCAAAAAATGACACATCAGAGCCAAAAAATGACACGGCAGAGGCAAAAAATGACATGGCAGAGGCAAAAAATGACATTTCAGATCAAAATATGGCACGGCACAGCCAAAAAATGACACATCAGAGGCAAAAAATGACACGGCAGAGGCAAAAAATGACATGGCAGAGGCAAAAAATGACATTTCAGATCAAAATATGGCACGGCACAGCCAAAAAATGACATGGCAGAGGCAAAAAATGACATTTCAGATCAAAATATGGCACGGCACAGCCAAAAAATGACACGGCAGAGGCAAAAAATGACACGGCAGAGGCAAAAAATAACATTTCAGATCAAAAATGACACAACACAACCCAAAAATGGCACGACGCAGCCAAAAAATGACACGGCACAGCCAAAAAATGACACGGCAGAGGCAAAAAAATGACATTTCAGATCAAAAAACGGCACGACACAGCCAAAAAATGACACATCAGACCCAAAAACTGACACATCAGAACCCAAGCAGACCCCAAAGGAGCCAAAACCACGAATGGGAGGAACCCCAGCAGCAGGAGCAGGCAGGAAAAGGAGATTTCCCCAGCCCCAGGCCGTGTTTGCAGGCACACAGGAGGTGAACCCTGGCAGGGGACGGTGCCAGCCCACTCACTGTTGCACTGGTCACAGGCGTAGATCCTCCCCTCCAGGGCCTCGGTCTCGGTGAATTTGGCCAACATTTCGGTGAGCATGCACTCAGCCTGCTGCACTGGCACGAGCCCCTTCTCCAGGGAGTGGTAGCGCTCCGGGAATTCCAGGGAAAGGTCCCAGAAAGGCTCCACGGTGTTGGATTTGTAGTTGCACGTCCTGCAGGTGACCTGCGGGGGATACAGGGACACGCGGGTGATGGTTTGGAGCTGGGACTGGAAAAAAAAAAAAAACAAAACAAAAAAAAAGCAGAGCAGCTCCACAGGCAAAGATCTGGAAATGCTTCAATTCCCTTCTCAGTTTTCAAAGAAAAATCCTTCACCTTTATGGGATTTATTTCCTTCCTCAGATGAACAGGAGAAACACCAGCTCGCAGATGGGTAAAGGCACCTGGGATGTGTTTTCTGCTACAAAAAGTCAGCGTTTTTCATCCAACCTTCCTCCCACAGTCTCTTTTCTTTCCCTGAATATTCAGAGTGTCCAATTCCTTTAATGATTTGTCTGCTGTGTAAAAATTATTCCTGGGAGGAGCTTGAAAGGACCAATTTTAGGTGTGCTGGTTTTCTTATGTCACCCCAGTGCATCATAAATAACGGCAGGAAAGTTTTCGTGGAATTACTGAGGTTGAAAAAGCCCTCCAGGGTCATCAACCTGTGCCTGATCCCCACCCTGAGCACTCAGTGCCACCTCCAGGGGACACCTCCAGGGATGGGGAACTCCAAATCTCCCTGGGCAGCCCTTTCCAACCCTTTCCATGAGGAAATTCCTCCTGATGTCCAACCTGAGCCTCCCCTGAGGCYGTTCCCTCTCCTCCTGTCCCTGTTCCCTGGGATAAGATCCCAAATSCCCCCTGGCTGCCCCCTCCTGTCAGGGAGTTGTGGAATGAGAAGGTCCCTCCTGAGCCTCCTTTTCTCCAGGCTGAGCCCCCCCAGCTCCCTCAGGATTTCTCCAGACTCTTCCCCAGCTCCCTCAGGATTTCTCCAGACCCTTCCCCAGCTCCCTCAGGGTTTCTCCAGACCCTTCCCAGCTCCCTCAGGGTTTCTCCATGCCTGGGGGATTTTGGGACTCTCGGGGTCTTCCTTGTGGGGAATGACACATTTCCAACAAGGAACAGCACAGGAAAAAGAGACCAAACAGCACCACAGGCACTTTCACCTCCCACACAAACCTTTGTTAAGAACATTCAGTGTCTCTTGTGCCRGTAAAAAAAACTGTCACAAAGAGCTTGTCCTTTAAAGCACCAGAGGTGCCTCATTGTGTTCTTCCCAGGCACAGAAACACCACCAGAAAGGGGCAAAACGAATGCAAAGGCACCTTAAAAACACATTCAAACCTTAAAACCAAGAGCTCAGCGCTTCTGTACTGGTGCAGGTTTCATCCTGAAGCGGCAGGACGGAGGTGAATTTGTGATAAATGCGACAAGGATGGGAATGGTGGCACCTGCACAGCAACCCAAGGGGTTTTTTTTTCTCGGGAATTGCTCCTAAGCCACTCCTTCATGGGATCCTCAACACACGGAGCCTTTGCTTCCAACTGATCCCCGTGGAAAAGCAATTCCATACCTGGCTGAGCAACTGCCCATGGAAAATGGTGTTGACCACCTTGAGGACCTGCTTGGTGAGCTTCCTCTGCGAGAAGGGGATGAGGATCCTGCGCTTGGTGCCCTCGGACTCCAGCTCCTGCTGGACCTTGTCCAGCAGCTCGCAGAGGAATTCCTGAGCGTCCTGCTGGTCGTAGCCGCGGAAGGCGGGGATCAGGCTCCACACGGAGTGCAGCATGGCAAAGGGGGACACCAGGGCCCACTTGCCAGACCACATCACTCTGAAGAGGGTGTGCAGCTCGTGGCACAGGGAGATGTGCTTCGAGCTCGGCTCCTTGGGCTGGATCAGTTCTAAACTCCGGCTTATGGAGGAGCCCCCGTTTAAGGCAGCTGGCGAGCTCTGCGTGCCAGACGATCCCACCTTGTCAGGCTTCCCTGGCTCGTTAGCAGCAGCCCCATTCGCCAGCTTGCCAGGCATCCTGGCCCTCCCGTTCACAGTTTTAGCTAAAAGTTCTTCCGTTTCACAGAGATCAAGAGTCAAGAAACATTCTCGGAACTTCTGGAGGTGGCTGAGCACCTGCAGGATGGAGTTCATGTAACAAGTGTTGCCCAGGTTCCTCAGCCCCGTCACCCCGGGCGTCATCAGGGGCTGGCGCCGGATGGAGTAGAACTGCTTGAATCTGCTGCTCTGCACCTGCCTTGAGGTAGGGGAAGCGCTGGTCACCTCCCTGAATTTCCTTGGGATCAAGCTCTCCCTGTGCACGTGGGACAGCAGCCTGGCGCTCTTCCTCGGCGGGGTGTTGGCCAGCTCCTCCAGGAGCTGCCTCTTCATCTCCTGCCGCCGCCGCCGAGCCGCCTCCTTCTTCTTCTCCAGCTCCTCCAGCTGTTTTTTCTCCTTTAACTTCAGCTGCCCCCGGGAGCTCTTGTGGAACCAGGTGCGCAGAGCCCTCGCCAGCAGGGCCTGGCGCCGGTGCCACAGCGCCGTGAGCATCTGGGACTGGCCCTGAGGGCTCCTCCTCCACGCGTCCTCCGCCAGCGCCATGGAGCGCAGCGTCCTCCCGCTCCTCTGCCCCTTGATGGCCGACAGGGAGCTCCTCAGCAGCTTCAGGTCGCCCTCGGGGTTGTCGTTCAGGACGTAATCCTGGCAGAGGTAACAGAAGACGTAGAGGTCGTGCACTTCCATGGCCAAGGGGTGCCGGGTCTCCTGGAAGTGCCTCAGGGCGTGCTCCTCGATGTAGCGGCCGCAGGCCACGTGCGAGCACTTGAGGCAGGCCCAGAGGGACTCGGTGGTGTGGCAGTCCACGCAGTGCCACTTCTGAGGGTTCAGGATCGAGTGGTCCTGGGCGAGTCGTAGCCGCCCCACATGTTTGCATCTATCCATGTCTCACAGCAGGAGTCGCTGCTCCGACCTGGGGAGGGCAAAGAAACGCAAGGAAAAGGATTTGAGAGCCGTGATTTGGATGTGAGATCTCGTTGTAGGGTCGTGGGGTATGCTGGTTGGAAGGGGGCCAAAAGGATCATCAGATCTTTTGGGCCACAGATCTTTCGGGCCACGAGTCCGTGGCCCTGCACAGGACACCCCAAATTCCCCACATGTTTGCATCTATCCATGTCTCACAGCAGGAGTCGCTGCTCCGACCTGGGGAGGGCAAAGAAATGCAAGGAAAAGGATTTGAGAGCCGTGATTTGGATGTGAAATCTCGCTGTAGGGTCACGGGGTATGCTGGTTGAAAGGGGGCCAAAAGGATCATCAGATCTGACTCGTGGCCCTGCACGGGACACCCCAAATTCCCCACATTTGCATCTATCCATGTTTCACAGGAGGAGTCGCTGCCCTGACCTGGGGAGGCAAAGAAACGCAAGGAAAAGGATTTGAGAGCCATGATTTGGATTTGAAATCTCTTTTCATGTGATTATGGAATATTCTGACTTGGAAGGATCATCACATCTGACTCGTGGCCCTGCACAGGACACTCCAAATTCCCATTATGTGCCTCAGAGTGTTCCACATCCTGAGTTGGAAGGGACCCACAAGGATCATCAAATCTGGCTCCTGGCCCTGTACAGGACACCCCAAATTCCCTACTTTTGCATTTATCCATGTCTCATAGGAGGCATCACTGCTCTGACCTGGGGAGGCAAAGAACACAAGGAAAAGGATTTTAGAGCCGTGACATGCATTTGAAATCTCTTTTCATGTGATTATGGAATATTCTGACTTGGAAGGATCATCACATCTGACTCGTGGCCCTGCACAGGACACCCCAAATTCCCCACATTTGCATCTATCCATGTTTCACAGCAGGAGTCGCTGCTCCGACCTTGAGAGGCAAAAAAACGCAAGGAAAAGGATTTTAGAGCCRTGAKTTGGATCTGCAATCTCATTGTAGGGTCATGGGATATGGGATATTTGGGACAGTTGGAAGGGACCCACAAGGATCATCAAATCTGGCTCCTGGCTCTGCACGGGACACCCCAAATTCCCACCATTTTCCCAAGAGTGTTGTCCAAACATTCCTCGAGCTCTGGGCTGTGCCCGCTGCCCTCCTTCTGCCCCACATCTTTTTGTGCCAATCCCTCAACCAACACCATTACTCCTGCACAGGTTTTTTTAAAAGCAGCTTTTAGCACCAGTGCAAGATCCTGAATGGACAAGGTCTAAGGAATAAAACTCAATCTTGTCTCCAAAGGCTGCCCCACACAGCTGCCAGCACGTCTAACCCAACCTCAAGGGCTTCCATGGACAGGAAGATTAATTCAGTCCACACACACGTCTGCTCTTTAGCTGCCCCCTTGCCATGGACACATCCAAAAGGAATTTGGGAGTGGAATGGTGTCACCAGGAACCAGGCTGAGGTTCCCAACTCCAGGCACAAGCCATGACAATATCAGGTAATTGTCACAACCGGAGCRTTTGTCCTCAGGCTTCACCTCCCACCCCCGAATCCTCTGATCTCCCACAGCCTCCTGAACATTCCAGCAGGGAAAAAMCCCAGCTGGGAAACAGGAATCAGCAGGAAGACACACACACACACAGAAAAAGCAACTGGTTTTACTCGGTGATTCTTGGAACTGTGGGGAAATCAAAGCTGAGGTGTGAGGAGGTGCAAGGAGCGTTTGCTCCGTGTCCTGCGTCGTTTGATGAACGATTCCCAGTGAATCCCAGCGCTGTGGATCCCTTTTTCCAGTCCCTCCAAGGCTCTGATGGCAGGGAAGGAGGTCAGACCCACACAGGCTACTCACGGAGTGGARGTTACACATCCTTTCCTCCGCGACGCTGCGTCCCGGGCGCGGAGCAGCCCCATCTTCCCAAGGAGCGCCGGCGGATCTCGGAGAATTTAATTACTGGCAAGTCCTCACTGCAAGGCAGCTTCAAAGCCCTGGAGAGAGAGAGAGAGAGAGAGGGAGGGAGAATATCCTGGTGATGCACAGAAACCAACCCTGGAACGCTGGCAGGGCTGGTCTGGAGCATCATTAACCCCTCAGTGCAGAGAAAACTCATTTATCCCAGAGTTCTSTGGAATTACCCCCAGGAACCCAAATTCTCAGATGTTCAGACACGTCACACGAGAGGCAACTCTGGAATTTCATTCTCTGCTTKCTTTTTTTTTTTGGGCAGGCTGTAAAAATCTGCTGATCACATGTAGCCTCTTCATCGTGAGGCTTTTGTAGTGGACGACCCAACATATGGCAGAGGGAAAAAAATGGGAGTTAAGGAAAAAACCAAAAAAAAGGGAGGAAAAACGTGCCCCTCCTGTGATCACTTTGGATTTTTGGCTGCTTCGATCACTTGGTGAGAGACAGGGGGAGGAGAAGGRGGAAAGACTGGAATTAAAAAAAAAAAAAAGCTGTGCTGAATTAAATTTCATTTCTAGGTGGTTTTTCAAACAATGAAAAGGAAGCGATGAGGAGTTGTCAGGTGTGAACTGCAACAAAATAACAACCAGAGAGGAGAGAAAAATGAGAAAAAAACCTGCCCAGAGGTAGAAGAGACTGGAAAAACGGATCTGTTGGAATAATCCATGAGAGACTGAATTAAGTTGGTGACACAGGCACCTGGCACACAGAATATTTGGTTAAAACATCATTTTACGAGGTGCAAAGTTTAACACTTGCCAAAGCTCTGAGGCAGGGATTGAGACCTCACCTGCATGGGTGGGCAGGGACCTGGCCAGGCTAAGGAAATATATTTTTAGCAGCCCCAAATGATGCAAATTTGCTTTAATTACCATCTTTATCAGTGATATTGTTGTTAAGGATGGAATCTCTTAAGAGAAAAATCAAATCTCTTCAGTTTTTCCTCCTGGACTCCACAGGAAAGCTCAAGCGGCCCCTTCAGCACCCAAAGAACCACGGAGGTGTTGATTTAAACCAGCTCAGAAATTCCCACACCTCCCTTGGGCTGGGCTCATTCCCTCCCAAATCCCAGCACATGGAAAGGYACTTTTGGAAACCCTGAGCTAAACAAAGGATTCATTTGGTCTCTTCTTTCCAAGTTGGAAACATCCCTTTCCCACCTTTTTGCCCCCTTCCCGAGCTTTTTTTTTTTCCTCCTCTTTCCTCTCAATTTTTCTCCTCAGGTCTGGATATAATAAACCGTGGAATTTTTTTTTAGGATCCTGTCTAGCCTCGGTGAGACCAAGTGGCAGAAATTCCAGCTTGCAGGAGTACAGACACTGTGGTAACATTGACAGCCTTCATTTACATAAAAGAATACTAATTATGTTGTATCATCAACATCTGTGATTCTGCTCACTGCCATATGCGACAGTGTGGGGAATTTAACCCTTCAGCCTCCCCAGCACACGAGATTTGTACTTTGAAACCAAAAAAACGGGCTTTAAAGACACAATTTTCCAGGGATTCATCAAACAGCCGGTTGCCCACGGGCTCTGCGAAGTCTCAGCACACGGAATTTTCAAAAACCACTGAATTTATCCTCAGTTTCCAAGGAGGAAGAGCTGCTGGGTTCAGCTGGGTACCAGGCTCCCAGGAAATCAATCCCACAGCAGATCCAGGGCGTTAAGGAATCGTGTTTGACAATGCAGGAGGCTGTCAGGAGATCAATCAGCAGCCTTTTGTCAACTGCTTCGGCTTTTCCTGTGCTGGACCAGGAGATTTCCTGCTTGGAAAGGGGAAGAGATTCCAAACACCTCTGTCAGCTGACAAAGCAGCTTTGTTATGTCTAAATTCAGTCATTCTCAGCACAAAAGCATCTTTGATGCTGCATTTGATATCCCCTACCTGGCTCTCTTTAGGTATCCACAGATAATTCCCTTGCAAATCCAAGCCCTAACTCCATGTACGTCTGAAAGCTGGGAAGAAATTGTGTTTMTTTTAACCCCAGACCACTCGAATGAGAGAGGTTTTTCCTCGAAAGCGAGGCTTCTCCACCCACCATGCTTCAAGAGTTCTTCTTCACATTCAAGATTTCTCTTGCTGACTCATATTTTTGACTCTTTCCATGAAAAAAAAAGGATTGGAATCGGCTCTCACATGTTCYGACAGCAGCTGGAGCAGCTGCGGGTCCAGCCCTGCATCCCCCACGCACCAGAGAGCGAAATAAATCCCTGGAAACGCCGGCACATGACTGAGGACAGAAGTTTTCCTCTCTTTTCCATGTGTACACCAACAATTTGCCCCAATCTCCTCCCCAGGAGCAGAGAGCTGCAGCTCCAAGCGGGAATGCCAGGGCTGGGATTAAAGGAGAGCAGGATCCGTGAGTCAGAACCTGTAAACACCGGCACGAGGCGGAGAGGGAAAGAACAAACCTTGCAGAGATCACAGGGCTGGAGCTGCTTCAGAGATCCCAAATTGCTGCGGTGGATGGGACAAGCCATGAGCAACGCCAGGATTTAAGGACGGGGAATGAACAGCTTGGATTTTAAAAGCCTTGGAAACAAACACTCAGAGAGCTCTGCTCTTTGCAATTATCRGGTTTAACTCTCAGGTTTGCAATTTTTTTTTTTTTTCCCCATAAAAGTTGATGTCATTTTAAGGAATCGCCATAAAATTCTCCTTTCTCACCTACTTAGATCTTTTCCAGAGAAGGGCTGGAGAAGGAAAAGAGGGAGAAGGAATCACTTGGTTGCTCTGCACGGAGCACTGCAATGCACTAAAGATGAGTAAAACCGAAACAAAATAACAGGGAATAAAAGGAAAATAGAGGTATTAGTTTAGCTAATAACATTTTAGAGACTATTTGAAAACTTCTCACCTTGTAAATCACTTAAACACTGGGGCAAACCCCACTTTCTCTCCTTGCACGGCTCATAATCCTGGAAAAAAATCACGGCAAGATCCTCTAACAGCTTCCAGAACCAAATGCAGCAGAAACAATTTGGCTGCTGACCCCTAAAAGAGTGTTACAAGAAACCACACGAGTTCATTCTGCTCCTTTGTGCCATTGTTGCACATTTGGAACCTGATTAAAGCCATCTGCAGGCATCTGTTGACAGCAGCTACTTTCTTTTTCTAAATAAATCTGCAAGAAGCCAAAAGAACCAGTCCAGGGGCCAGGAGAAGTGCTGGATGTTTGACCTCRGAACGATGCTTTCTTTTATTTGTCCAAGAGGTGATTCCAGAATAAATAAAGAGTCTTCAGTGTCAGCACCAACTCCTGGAAATCATCTGCCAGGACAGGTGGGAAGCTCAGCTTGAAGGATTCTTTCACTCATTCCTGCATCCCTCTCCTGGGAATGGCAGAAGTGAAGCAGGGCAGCATTGGGAACTGCTGCCACATTAAATAAAGCACATTTGCCTTTTTTTTTTAATCTTTTTTTTTTTTGCAGCACTGTAGGAGAAAAAAAAAATCCTTGGATATTCTCGGTTTCCATCAGAACTACATAAGGAATATACAGAATTTGGTCAAGTCAGAGTGACAGGGCAAGGGGGATGGCTTCAAACTGGAAGAGGAAAGGTTTAGGTTGGATACTGGGAAGAAATTCTTCCCTGTGAGGGTGGGGAGGGGCTGGGATGGAATTCCCAGAGAAGCTGCGACTGCCTCATCCCTGGAAGTGTCCAAGGCCAGGCTGGAGCAGCCTGGGATGGTGGAAGGTGTCCTTGCCCTGGATGAGCTTTAAGATCCCTTCCCCAAACCATTCTGGAATTCTGGGATTCGATGAAATAGGTTTAGAAATCTTGGATGCAAACCCCAAGCACTTCCCGCTCCGCCACCTCAACAAACCACTTTTAATGTGGAACTCTCCAATTCCCGCTGCAAACACTCAAAAAAACGGGAATATGGGGATATCAGAGAGATCTCCAAGAATTCCACACGACGACTCAAGAACATTCTTCCCCTGATTGTTGTAACCTCCCTGTTTGTGAGGCACCGATTATTGAACCAGATGTGTAATGCAAACTCGTAACCCGAGCTGCACAGAAAACGGGGAATAAAATCCTGCTCCAACATCCACGCTCCAGTTCTGGCAGGAGCCCTCCCAGGAGGCAGCCACAGCAAAATCCTTTGTTTCTGGAATTCCACAATCACCGAGGTTGGAAAAATCTCCAGGATCATCAACCCAAYCTGTGCTTGATCCCCAGAGTGCCACATTCCTTGGATACCTCCAGGGATGGGGACTCCAAACYTCCCTGGRCAKCCCCTTCCAATTCCTGACCGCCCTTTCCATGGAGAAATTCCTCCGGAATTCTTCCTTACTTCTCAAAGACACCAGAAATGACAATTTTTTTCAAGGGAAAAAACCTTCATATAATTGATATTCTGTCAGAAAACAGGAATTGCTGCTCCAAGGAAGGAGTGTCACCACCACACCCCTCCATCCCCTGTCCTTAGAGACCCTCGTGGTCCACAATGACTCACTCAGAGCATGGAAAACACCCAGGAAAAGAGGCAGAAAGTTCATTTTCCTGCTCTTTCTCCAAAAATCCAAGCAGGTTTTCTCCCTTTACTCCTCTCGTTCAAACCTGGCTGGGTTCAGACTTTCAAATTCCATCCTCGGGGAGCAACAATGGCCAGGGAGATTTTTCCAGGGAGATTTTTCTGGGGAGATTTTTCCGGGGAGATTTTTCCAATTTTTCYGGAGCTCTGAGAGCTGCCAGCTTTCTATCCCACAGCTGCTGCCTTCCCTCTCTCCAGGATGACCCAAGAGCCAAATTATATGCAAATTAATGAGGAAARAAAGAGGAAGACACAGAGGAAGACAAATCCTCCAGCTGGATCTCACCAAATGCTGAGAATTCCCAACCTTCCCACGCCCAGGAGGGAGGTCAGGATCCTACAGGAACCATGGAAGAGCTTCCTGCTGGATTCAGCTGTTGGATGCAGGCACTGGAGGACTCCACACCTCACCCAGCTGTTCCAAACTCCAGCTCTGGCCACAAGGGAGCTTGAGGAAAACGGGATTTTCCTTCCAACTTCGCCAGCAAATTCAGGTTTATGAACCCCTCTCAGTCAATTCCAACTCTGGAAGTGTTAAACTCTTCCTGGGAGCTCTCAAAATCTGCTCTAGGCTCCATCATGGAATCAGTTTTCAAAGAAATACTGAAAAAACCCAACCAAACCCAAAAAAAAAATAAGACTCAAACAGCCCAAAGCAGTTGGATTAGGAAAATGCTATTCCCTGCACTGGCAGCATTCCTTGTGGGAACAAACAGGATTTCTGCAGGATTCGGTTCTCTGGATCCTGTCAGGAAGCTGAAGTTGCTGGATTCTGGCCCATCTTTGACTTTAGAGCACAACAAATATGCAAATAAAGCATTTTCAGGTCCAACCTCCACATCAACCAAACTGCTCGAGAGAAATGAAGCGCTCAGGGAATGGAGCCCCAGGGAAGGAGCAAGGATGAAAAACCTTTTTTCCCCTCAAACTCTGGAATTCGGAGCACTTTAGGAAAAAGCTTTAATGTCTTCAAGACTGCTTTAAATACGACTTGGGGCCTCCTGYAAACTGGAATGTGCTGTTACCTCACCTACAGCGAAAAGGGAATGAAATATTCCCCATTCCTAAAGCCAGGAATGGATAAAATAACCCGATCCTTGCCTTTTTTTGGTGTTCCCACTCATCGTTCCTTGGGGAATTGTTGGAGCTGCGCTACCCAAAACCACCTCCCTTTGCTTCCTGGTGAACTCCAAGGAGTCAGAGAAGCCACCAAACTCCTTTGGGGTTGGCTGGGAGTGAAATTTATGACTCCACCAAAAGACTTGGCATCTTCCAAGAGCTGGAATTCCAGCTCCACACAAAGGGCTGCACATGTGTCTCCTATCCAACATTCCTTCCCGATGAAGATCCCTGGGAATGGAGCAGCGGTTCAGGGTTTGGAAATAATCATGGAGAGGCAAAGAGGAGGTGAAATCCTTCAGTCCACGAAGGGATGAGCTGTTCTGTGTYTGCACTGCCATGCAAATCCAGCCACATCAGTTAAAACTCGGTTTAAAGTATTTTAAAGATGAAATTTGAATATTCTTATTGAGCCAAGCTCAGTTTCTCATCTAAGAGATGAATAAAAGTGACTAAAACCTCAAGTACCTCTATTTTTAATCTTCACCTCTTGACTTTAGCGTTAAGACTCAAAATTTCCAGGTGAAATATTGTCTCTATGTTCTTTAGGGTCACTGAAAACAAACAAACAAACAAGATTCAAGTCCTACAGATCCCTGCAAATGTGGGAATTCCTATTTAATGACCCTGGATGTTAAAAAGCATCATTAAAATGCTATTTATGTCTTAGTTCATGACTTTCTAGAAGTTAATTTCTCTATTTACTCCAGCACATAAAATCCCTTCTCCCCTTTCTTTGCACAGGCGTCCAGGTTTTATTTTTGGGATGGCTTTTGGAAGTGTCAGTAAGCTGGGAAACACGATCTGAACACAGATCTGGGCATGGAAACAATTCCTGAGCAACTCCAGCTCTCCTGAACCAGTCCAAAGGGAAGGAACTCACAGCAATTCCCTGCCTCTTCCATCTGGAGAAGCCTGAAGCAATTACAGCAAACGCACACAATTGGAATTATCAGCCTGGAGCAGGAAAAAGAACGGAATTAGGAGCGGCTGAGAGTTGATTCTGGCTGATAGAAAGTTCTAATTTCACTTTACAACCAGCTTGGCACAACCCGGGAATTCCCAAAGAATTCTGTGTCTACAGGGGTGACAACAGCAGAGGGTGATGCCCCATATCCTGAAGTTTTCCACCCAAAACATCCCTCCTGGAACAGCTCAGCAGGAGAGGAGCTTTAACGGCACAAAATCAGTAGCACTGACCCCAAATCCATGGGAAATTCACTTCTTTTTGTGCCCCCCCATCCCCAAACTGTCGGGATTCACACCAAAYCCAGCATCTTTGCTTCCCTTCACACTTCCCACTGCCCAGGGATCCTGCTCCAGGGACAGAGGCGCAGGCAGGGATCTGTGCCCACGGAATAATTAACCAGGCACAGGTTAAACCAAATCATCGCAACGTGACAAAGCAGGAGCAGAGATCAGCAGCCTTTCCCTTGGATTCCCACTTTCCCTGCCTTATCATTCCTTTTAATCACAGCCAGCCACACCAATCCCWCCGTTTTTCCAGCCTGCAGGAAGCGTTTTTGCTTTTCCCCACTCTCTTTAACCATTATTATCCCACTCGGCACATCCCGGTTATCACCAATCRGCAGGAAAACAACACATCCAGAGTTGAGGTTCACAGCAACAGTTCACAGATTACGTATTAAAAATACCAAAAATCACACACTCAGCCTTTTCACAGGGAAAATCCTACTCCAATCCCACCCAGCTTCACAACAACAACAACAAAATCCAACATCATTTTGGACCTGATCACCTCAAAGGTCTTTTCCAGCTTCACTGATTCCACGACTGCAAAGGCAGAGCCGGTTACATTCTGACCTCGAGCACCTTCAGCATTCCCAAACCTGATTAATTCTGTACCAAAACCCTGGGAATTTCAATAAAACAAACCCCAAAGCCCTCCATGGCACAGGGATGAGGGGAAGTTTGGCAGCTCCAGCACCTCGGGGTCCTCTCGCTGCCGCAGGGATCCACGAGCAGCCGCGGGATTCGGCAGCGGAATCCCAGCCTCTTCCAGGATCTCTTTGTGACAGACACAAAGAGGGATTACGGCACGGAGTGAACACTTGCTAAGTTCTGGGGAGTCCTCTGCTGTTCTTTTCGGAACACAATTCACATCCATCGCGGCGAAACCTCCGCCGGACTAGGAACGAACCCATCCCGGCGGACGCGGCAGCGGATCCGGGAGCCATCGGTCACAYCGAGGTGTCAGAGCCATCTCCGAGGCAATAAAGCACCAGCCGAGCCCAGCAGGCTGTGCCTTATTATCTCCCCAGCCAGAACGAACAGGCAAAGAGCATTGAAGAGAATTCCACAGGCTGGGCTCGGAGCAGGGAAGGTGCCTCCGATGCGTTCGGGATCCCCAGACAAAAATAACGCCGTGTTTCGACAGCCCCCTCCATCATTTGCTTTTCCTCCACTTGTCAATCAATTATTACAGTTTTGGTTTTTTTTTAACCCCAAACGAGCGAGGCAGAACGGCAGAAAATTTTCTGGGGGTTTTGTAACAGCAGAAAATTTTCTCTGGGTTTTATAAACGCCGTGGATTGGTAAAAGGGAGTAAATCACAGCGATTGATCCGATTTATCCAAGCGCAGCGAGGACTTCGGCGTTTTATTTGCCTGACCAACAAACCCCAAGGTGCTCGATGGTATTTACCTACAGGATCCATAAGAATTCCCACATTCCCACATGGAGAGYGCTGCTGTGTCCCCAGCTCTGGAAAGAGCAAATCTCTGAGCCCTCCACTCACACCCTGGGGCTCGACCAAGGGCTTCTGTGTTTTCTTGCCAACAAAGAATTAAGGGATTTACACATCCTCTTCCCCTGCTCAGCTGCTGGGCCTGTTTTGTGCTGGGAAAAGCGAATCTATCCAGCAATCCCTGCTCTTCCTCAGTGTCCAAACGGGGACCTGGAGCGGCATAAATAAAACTAAGATTTGTGTTTTCAGCCCCAGCCTCACCCCAGGTTTGTGCCTCTATTTTCTGGTACAAAAGGAAGAATTTCACTTGCTCAAATCTACCTTTCCCCCCCCCAGCATTTCCTGATGGAATTATTCCTGATTTGCATATTAGGAATCCTGTTCTGGCTGAAATCCTTTTTTTTTTTTTCTCTCCTGAATTACAGGCAGGATCTGAGTGGTGCCTTTGTCCTCCCCACAAGCCGAGGTCGGAAGCAGGACCCCGATTTGTGAACTCTCAGGTTGTTAATCTTCCTTAAGAACTGGAGATCAACCCAGGCCCCATTCTGCAGCATCTGTTATTTTAATAAATTATCCTCCTAAGAGGTTAAAGTTCATCCCTTCAATTTGTCCTGAGATGAAACAACAACAGGACAAGGAGAGCAAGGAGGGAGAGGTGAATTTGGGTTTGATGCCACAAAAAGCTGTTCCTAAACCCTCCCAATTTGAGGATAAACAGGATATTTCCTTCCTTATTCACTCTGACTCATTTCCACATTATCCAAGCCAGCAGGTCCAACCATCCTGGGAAGTGCAGGAAAAGAGCAGTGCAAATTCCAAAGGAGATTTTTTTTTCCCCCCCTTTGAAAGCCACTTGCTGTTTCCCCTCTCCATCATGAATATTTTATTTCCTCCAAATAAACTCTGGTGAGCAGGAGATCTTCATCCCTGCTCTGATTCAGGTGAATTAACTATTCTTAGTTAAATAGATTTGCTTCTAGTCTTAGTCTGATGACAGATTAACTCCTGACTGGTCGGATTACGGATTTACCTCTGGAACCAAATCACTTTTGAATCTGAGTTATAGCTATTAGTTCTTTATAGCTCAGCTGAACAGCTTTTAGTGTCTCCTTTGTGTTTTTGAAAGAATGATTAAACATCATTAAATCCAAGCTCAGGGCTCTTTCTCACAACTCCAGGGAATAAACAGCTGATTTAAGGGGGTTTTTTAAAGAATAGCAGAGTTTTACACGGATTTTTTTCAGCATAATTAATGCCATTCTAAGTCTAGAATGGTTGTCCTTAAAATTAAAACAAGTTTTTTGTGCTTGTGTGGTTTTAAAGGACATAGCCCCCACTCTGTCCTCCTCACAACTCTCCAGATCAACCTGCTCTTCCCACGTGGTATTCCCATTCTTTTTCTCCAGCTGCAGAAGACACAAAAAATTCACAGAATCACAGAATATCCTCAGCTGGAAGGGATCCACCAAAATCATGGAAGTCCAAATCCTGACTTCTATACAGCAACCAGCAGACATTTAAACAGTTTGCTCTTAAACAAAACACGAAATATTCCAAATATGACACCAGAAACGTCCCYGCCACCAGAAGAAGCAGCCACGAAGAGGAATCTCAATAACAAAAATAAACCCACCTGTAACTGCCATGGAAAGTCACTGGGTGGGAGAGCTGGAGCATGGATGCTGAAATCCAGGATTTAGAMTCCCTCATCCCAAATCAAGGGGGTTTTTAATTAACACGGCCCAAATGTTGGTGACTTCATCTTGAAGCAGCCCTCTGAGCCAGCCAGGACCTCTGAATTATTTCATTTCTGTTAATGACTTGAAAACCCATTAAACATCCAGTTCCATCAACACCCCTACAGACACATGCACACACACAGATATCCATATATATATATATATATATATATATATATATATATATATAAAAATATCCCTGGATTTGTGTAACTCAATCCTTACACCCCTCCCTCCACCCAGAAACCCGCAGTGACTATAAATGCAAACACAATTAATCAAAAAAACCCCATGAACTCCTCATTCCATGAGTTACATGTGAGGGAGGGGGGAGGAGGTTTTCACGCCCAACTTTATTTGCTGAAGTTCAGTGCATGAAGAAATGATCTGGTTCTGGGGGACCCCGGAGCAGAATTTATGAATAAAAATATAATAATAAGATAATGCTCGAGGTAGGAGTCAGCCACGAATCTCCATCACTTTCTTCATGCACACAGCACTTGTTATTTAACCTGCAGCACAAGGCGCAGCTCTAAACCAGCTGAAATTCCTGGATAAAGTCAATCCCAGCACCAGGCAAGAGCTGGAACGGGTCCAGCACATCCAAAGAAAGGATTTACAAGAGCACAGWGTGACAGGACAAGGGGGAATGGATTTAAACTGACAGGGAGCAGGTTTAGATTGGATATTAGGGGAAAAATTCTTCCCTGTGAGGGTGGGGAGGCCCAGGCACAGGGAGTCGTGGCTTCCCCATCCCTGGAAGTGCCCAAGGCCAGCTTGGAGCAGCCTRGGATGGTGGAAGATGTCCCTGCCCATGGCAGGGGTGGCACTGTTTGAGCTTTAAGGTCCCTCCCAACCCAAACTATTCTGGGATTCCGGGATTTAGCGCAAAGCCCAGTTTWGTCAGGAACTTACTGGAATGGAGTCGGGCTCAGAGAAACCGATCCCTGTCAGGATAAATAAAAATAATGGGAACAAAGCCCCAGCAGCGCAGAACCCACAAGGCAGCACCGAGTGCTCTCCTCAGGACATTTTTAGGATTTCCAGCTAAAAGCCACTTATCACTTCATCACCCCACCCTGCCCAGCTCCTTCCACACCGCTTTCATTTCAACCCCAAACCCTCCAATTGTCTTCGGAGGCTTTTCAAAGCCTGGGAGAGAGGGGCAGAACAGTAATTAGAGGACAGTATTTCTTCATCAAATCTAAAGCCGCCCACTGAAAGCGAGTGGGAAAATCCGGTCCCAAGGCAGCGCTGCTCCATGGAGGGGATGGATTYGCCTTTCACAGGGAATAAGGGATGGGAGCCGTGCTCACCGTTCCTTAATCAGCTCAGCTGATCCCCTATAGAACATCTCAATGCAGGGACACAGCTGTGGCCCATAACTCTTGGCTTGATCTTCCATGCTTTGCCTGAAAAGCCTGAAAAGGGCAGAAATGCACTAAATTGGTCCTTTGGAAAAAAAACCCCAAAAACTAACAACAAACCCCATCCCTGGCTGCACCAGAGGGGGGGAAAAACAGCTTCTTTTTTTTTTTTCAGTGCACACGGTTAGGGGTTGAGTGTGAAAGTTTTTGTGATCTCCATCACCCCCCCCAAACCATTATTTCCTTTGAAAATCCAAGTTATTTAGCGATTCCAGCCTTCTGTGGGGATTCCCGTGCCTGAGGATGTGCTTTTTCCTTTGGCTTTTCAGTCAGCAAACTCCCAAAAACGCTGAAAGAACACCTCCTTAGTCAGAATCTTTCTTTAAATAGCCCATTTGTCATGACTGACACGTTACACAAGACACATTTCAGAGGAACTTGGAGCTGTCAGATCCCTGGATTCCAGCTCTCTGTCTCCATTTGGAAAAGCAGCTGAAAGCTGAATTACAGAGCCAAGCAGAGAGACAAGAAAAGTGCGAGCACCGTGGGGAAGAACAAGGAAAGCTCCTGGTTTTCAGATATCTTTTACTTCCTCAGTAAAGCTCTTACAAAGCCAGACTTCTCCGTGAATTACAGCATAATTACCTAATTAAAGGAACTCACCTAGCGAGAGCTCTTTCAAAAAAATCTCAAGGTATGTCCCAGCAATTTGCCGTTTTCTGAGGGGTTTCGACCGATTTGTCACGAACKGGAGGTGTAACAGCTCACGTGCTTCTCATTATCATCTCGCAAGCTAAAAGCTCATTAACAACAATTAGGGAAAAAAATATAAACTTGGCAGCTTCGTGTTATTTTATGCCTACTCCAGGCACTTCTTAACACTGTTGCAAAAAGGGATTTTTTTTTTTTTCCTCTCGCACCCAGCAGAACAGCGGGTTTTAATCTGCATTTTCCTCAGTACACCAGGATATCAATTACTGCAAATACACAAATCATCAGCTTCAGTTCACCTAGAAATTCCATCCCGAAGACACTGGCAAAGGGCAGAATCCCACTTCCATTTTTACTTCCTCTCCCCTTTAATCTGTTTTGTTTTCATGGGGTGTTCTGGCTGCTCTGGGCTGGAATTCCCTGGCTCCCGAAGCTGGAATKCCCTGGTTCCTGAACCACAAAAGCCTCACCTGATCCATCTTGGAGCTAAACTCTCCTAAAACCCCCAAAGCGAAGAGCATTTGTGGGCACACAGGGAGACATCAACCAACAACTGAGATATCCTCAGCTCTAAATGGGATTTTGAAATTATTTCTGTGCAACAATTTGGATTTGCTCAGCACCCTCAGGAGCAAAGACTCGTTAAGGGTTTCACACTAATGAGGATCCTCTTTCTTTCACTGGCACTGAAGGAGGGCTTTTTTTTTCATACAAGAGCCTGTGGTGAAGTGTTTGGGAAAGGTGAAGGGTTTGGGAAAGGTGAAGGGTTTTGGGAACAAGAGGCTGCTGAGACAGGAACATCTCCCAAGGTTTCATTCCCCAAAGGGGGGAAAAAAAAAAACCCCATCAACAAACCCAACCCTTGATGAAATATTCAAGCTGCAAACCACAAAGGTTGTTAAACAAAGCGAGAAAACTTCTCATTCTCCCTGGAGAGGATTCCTGCACAAAATAAAGGATTGGAGGCAGGGGRGGATCTTTGGAATAACCCCATCTTCCCATTCCTCCTCACCTCAACCACTGCTCCCAGTTACAGGCAGAGTTTTCAGACAACTTATTTACTATTTCTCTGTTTATTTATAACAATTTTAAACCGAACCCCTCAGTTTTGTTTTGCCTCAGAGCTGGGGTCAACTGCAGAAAACCTTTCACACTTCCCCAAAGCTAAAAACACCCGGGAAAGAATCCACACTTACACAGCAGCAGCTGAATTTTGTAGTATTTTTTTGGAATTTTCTAGTATTTTGACTGCTCTAAATCAATCCATTAACATCTTCTGAGGGCTGAGAAAACACCAAATTTCACTTTACGAGTCCCAGCAGAAGCCCTGTGACGTTTCAGTATAAAAACAGTTAACGAAGGGAAAAAAGGCCAAGAAAAACAGGATCTGAAAGACATTTTCAGTCCTTTCTACCGAATAAACCACTTTTGCTGCTGAGAAAGTGCTTCTTGTCACGTGTTTGGAGTTGCTGAGACAAAACAGGGCTGCTTAAAAATAATAATTAACAAGTGAGTGTGTTTYAGCACTGAGGGGAACAACCTGCAGCGTGTGATGTGGGCAGAGCTGCACCAGCCACGAGAAACTCCCTGCAAAAAAGACACCCAGAGCASAGACAGAACCTGAATGTGCTTTATTTTCTGTCCCCACTGACCAATTGTCACCRTTCCCTTCCCAACCCACGAGGCTGATCCCCAATTTCTCCATCCTCACAGGGCCTCCTGTCAAGCCCAGGGCTTTGGACCGCATGAGGCCGGAATCGCGGCAGGAATCGCGGCAAGAGATTCCTTCCTAACAATCCTTGGACACACAACAGCCAAACAAATCCCCAGTTTTGGCTTCCTGGCTCTTTTCTAGCCCCTAACCCGTTGCATATGTGACTATTGTCCAAGCCCTGCTCCTGAACAAGCGAAATTCTCTGTAACGAACCCAGCTTGCACAAGACCCAGAATTATTCCACGCTGGAAAAAAATCTGCCAACTTCAAAACACCCTTTTCTACTCGGAGTCAGCTCGTATTCATCGGGAGAATGATCAGGGGAGGAATAAATGCACATTTATGGTTTGCTGAAAGCTCGGAGACATCAAACGCTGCTCACGCTTGGCACATCATTCCCAAATGTTTGCACCCAGCCCGTTCTCAAGGCAATTAAAAACACCAAATAAAAACCCCAAACGCTTTTGTTGCCTTCTCCTTTTYGGGTTTTTAAACATCACCCAACCTCTCTGACCCTGGATAAACCACAGCAGCCGCCGAGAGCAGCTGCCCAAGGCAGAGCAGCCAAAATTCGGTGAAAATTCCTCACGGGGCAGCTCCCAACACTTTACAGCAACACTCATGTAATCCAAGTTTAATCCTCGCTGCTCGCATCCACACGGAGTTTTTAATTCACAATTCCACTCGTTTATCCCCTCTCGTGCTCCAGCTCTTTCTCCCATCCTCATTCCCACATCCCAGCTGCGTTTCCTCACCTCCAGCAGCAGCTCAGCTCTCAGAACCCCCTCCTCAACACCTTATTTTTGCTTCCAGCCCCCCCCAAACCACCCCTTTTAATCCGCTATTTTCTGCCTTTCCTCCGGATAAAGAACGACTGCCTCTATTCCAAAAAAACTCCCGCCGAAGTCCATCCGTTTTCCCTGGAATGAGGAATCACCACCTCATTCCCTGGGCTCCACGAGCATCTTCCCCGAGGCAGCGGCGCGTGAAAGGACCAAATTTTGCATCGTTTCACACCAGACGAGCCCAGCGACTCCGGGCATCTCCCCCTGACTAAAAGTACAGCAAGGAACTCCACAAAGTCAAGGCAACTTCCCACTCTCCCAGCTTCAATATTTCGGGATAACGGGATGCTTTCCCCACGCTGTTCTTCCACCGGCAGTACCTGGAGCTGTTCTGCCACAGGGATCAGGCTCGATCCCCGCGTAACGCGATTAAAGGGCGCTTTTCCCTAAAATCAGCAGCTTTTCCAGCGCTGAATTCCCGTGTGGAGGGGCTCGGTTATCCCTGATCCGTGATTCCCGTGGCTCCGGGAGCTCTCGTGGCACGGGGGGATCCCCTCGGAGGTTTAAAAAGGGGGATTTTGAAGCAGTTTTGCCGCCTGGAGCTGACTCTCACCGCCAACAAACCCAACCCCAAGCCCACCCCCGATCAAGTTCTGCTCTTTCCCCCTCTTGGCGACACAAACCCATGGCTTTTCGGGGTTGTTTTTTTTTTTTTTTTCCCTAAATAAACACAAACCCGCACCGATTTCCCCCGTTTTCGTGCCCTCTCCCCGCTCCACCACGCTCAGCAYGGGGGTTTAAAGGGAGTTTCTAAAGGGGTTTTCTCCCCCTCCCAGCAAAGCCACGACCCCCAGCACCCCCTCACGGTCCCGGGGAGGGGGGAACGTGTGGGGAGAGGGTCCCGGGAAGGGAGGGGATTTGAGGAGGTGGAAGGGGATCTGGGGTTGGTTTAGGAACGGGGCCTTGGAGAGGACAAGGGGGGGGTCTGGGGAGGTGGGAGTCGATCCCGGGGATGAGGGGGGGGGAATGTGGAGAGGGGAGGATGTTCCCTCAACAAAGGGAAAGTTGCGGAGCCGCCGAGCCCGGCGCGGGGGTCCCGCCCGCACACAAAGGCGGCGACCCCCGTGATGGATGACGGGGGGGGGGTCCGGGTAATGGGGTCCGCCTCAGCCCCACAACCGCATCACGGAGGGAGGGGGTCCCTTCGAGGGGAGGGGGGCACCAAAGACCCYTCCTCTCCTCCTCCTCAACCCCCCATATCCCCCTACCCGTCTCTCCCTCCCTGTCCTCAGGGGGGGTCGCGTCCCGTGTGTCCCCCCCCCCCCCCCCCCCCCCCSCCCCCYYTATTTACCGCCATCACCAGCACGCGCGAGCTGTCACCCAGCGCGAGACGCCCCGGCCGGACACGCCCCCTCCCCGCCCATTGGCCGCCGCGCCCCGCCCCGCTCTTCCATTGGTTGAAGAGCGCGTCACTCAGCACCAACACCCGCCCCCCTCGCCGTCGCTTACGGCAATTGCGTAGCGCGGCACACAGGCTAGGACCGTGGGTGCTTACGCTGTTTGCTTAGCGTACGCACCCCGCTGGCGTAGCGCACGCCGCGGCGCGCAGAGCGGTGGCGGGGCGTACGGAGTCTGCGCAGCCGGCAGGGGGCGCTGTTCAATGGGCGCCGAGGGGGGCGGGCCGGCGCGGGTTCGAGTCCCGCCCCCGCCCGTGACGTACCGGGCTTTGTGAATCGCGGGGCCGAAGTTCGGTTGAGGCACGGGAGGGTAAATAAGGGTGTCTCGGAGACAAAGAGGCTCTTAAAGGGGCGGCGCGGGGCCCCCCGAGGGGGTGGCGTGGGGTGGGAGGTGCCCCAGGGGGGCCCTGAGGTGATGGGGGTGCTGAGGTCATGGGGGGGGCGCACCCCACGGGGGTCCCTGAGGTGATGGGGGGCACAAGGGGGAGGCTGTGAGGGCTTTGAGGTGATGGGGGGCACAAGGGGGAGGCTGTGAGGGCTTTGAGGTGATGATAACCTCGAGACAGACACCCTGAGGTGATGGGGGGTGTGAATGGAGTTCTGAGGTGATGAAAACTGTGAGGTGATGGGTGAGGCAAGGGGGGGCTCTGAGATTCTGAAGACCCTGAGGGGGCACCCCAAARGGTCCCTCAGATGATGGAGAGACCAAGGAGGGGGTTATGGGGTCTCTGAGGTGATGAGGGGACACCCCAAAGGGTCTCTGAGGTGATGGGAAGGGTCCAAGGGGGCTGTGGGGCCCTGAGGTGATGGAGGAGGATTTGTGAGATTAAAAAAACGCCACAGCACAAGAACAGAACAAAAGCCCCAAAAATCCCCCGGGGTGGCAGCGAGACTTGGGACTGGCTCTGCCACTGAAGCACTTTGTGACCCTGGTAACATCACCCATCTAAATAAATAAATATAAATAATAAACCACGCAAGGGCRAGGCCCCCACTCCCAAAATCCCCGTTCCCTTTAGGTCAGACTTCAATTTAGGGAATGAAACAACATTGACAGAGATTGAGACGTGCAGAAGCAGGGCAAAAAAGGATCCGTGGTGAAACAGGACCTCAGTGTGGTCACCTCTCTGAGAAAACAAACAGCCTTCCAAACCATGATTTGACAGGCAAAATGAGGATTTTTTCAGGGAAAAAAGAGTAATTTTGGCCATCGAGAGCCAGAATCATGTGGGGCAGCTGATTCCCTCATTCCCAGAATGCAGCAACAGGCTTTGCTGGGACATAAAGGACTAAATCCTCCTCATCCTCACGTCCGTGGAAACCCACTGACGTCAAGGGGTTAATTAAAGGCAGAACGTGGCTCCAGGGGTCCCTTTTTATAACTCCAGGAACAGCACGATGTATTTAATAAAAACCCCAGGAATCCCCAGGGATCCCAGCACACACTTCCATGTTTTTTAGGCACGTGAGCGGAGTTTTGACATCTCCGGTTACGGAGCAGCCTCGGGAATTAACAAAGCATTACCAACATTCACCATGACTAATCTGCTCATTAAGAGAGGGGTTTTTTTTAACCTTAAGGCTTGTAATGGGAAGCAGGACAGGCATAACCATCCCTACAAAACTCAGTTTGTTTCCCTAAGTTTTCCCTAAGTTTAACTAGGTGGAACAACAGTGAATTTCCACCACTGAACAGTCCCACACAAGCCATGAACTCTGGGGCTAAGAGCTGCAAAAAAATTCAGTATATTCAGCATGTTGGAATTTCTACCACACTTAGGGGACGTTGTGCCATTTCTTATGGCTCATTAACCACCTCTTGCTGGGCCCTGTGCTGATTAAATTTATTAAATGCTCACCACTAAAAGCTCGGAGCACTCCAACAGTTAATTAGGTTTGCAGGTATAAATGATAATCAGAGAATCACATTTAAAAAAAAAAAAAAAAAAAACAGTTCTCAGCCAGAAAATCAAGCCACAAATCAGCTTTTTCCCTTCTTGCTTCAGAAAAAAAACCTGTTTAGGACAAATTATTTCTGTTTTCTTTGCTCTTATGGGCAAGGAACCAACAATATTTTTTCTCTGAGCTGCTTCTTCACAAGGAATCCACTGTCCTGCTTGGAAATCTCCCTTCCCAAAACCATCCTTGGAGCTTCTCCACCTGCCCTTTTCATCCAGGATACATCCCAGYGGAGCTGGAATGCTGGTGCCTTCCCAGGAATATGAAGGGAAAAAAAAAATATATTGAAGTGATATCATTATGGTCTTACAATGAATTTTTGGCTCTTATTGCCCAAATCCTTCCTTATTCCACTGAATCTTGAAGCYGTCAGGATTCCTCAAATGGTCTGCAGGGACAGGACATTTATTACCAACCTTAAAAACAACGGGATAAAGCAGCTGGAATTCTCTCAGCGCCTGAAAAAGCTCCTGCCAGGCTTATTTATTTATTTTTTCAATTTATCCAGAGCCTTCCTTGAGAGGCAGCAGATTTGGACACTCCCATCAGCTACAAAGGGTGAAGGCAAGGTAAGAACGTGCCAGGAACAGGAAAATGCAAGAATTCCTGGATTTTTTTCCCACAGGGAAATGTTTGCTTTGGGGGTATAAAGCTCTTGAACCAAATCCAAGAGAAGACCCCGTAAATAAACAACACAAACATTGTGCAGGGACTCCTCCTCCTCCCAAAATCCAGCGTTTTATTGGGATGAAACACAGCAAAACACCGATGTGGCCATAAAAAAATATAAATTTAACAGATCTCTCCTGTAGCTGTTTGAAGTCACGGAAGCCCTGCCCTTGCTTTTGGCTGGAATTTCTCTTTTCCCTGTGGATAAACAGCGATTCCCTGCACGAAGCACTGTCCAAAGAACCACGGAACCGTGGATCCAATAATCCCAAACCGTGCAGGACAAGGAGGCACCGCAAAACTTCGAGATAGGAAAAAAATCAAGAAGGAAAAAACCCTGCGGCTGCTTCCCGTGCCACGTTTTGGAGGGACCCTTGATCCAGCYGGGCAGGATGCAGTCAAGGAGCTCCAGGGAATCCTCCTCACCTGATGCCAGCCACGGGGACCTGCTGCTGCTTGCGGATCTTGTTGAAGAGCTCCATGTACTGCACCATGGTGTCCCCGGGGCTGTAGGCGCTGTCGTGCTTGGAGCCGAACACGGACGGGATCCCGGGCGTGTGGCTGCCCATGAAGCTCTGCATGAACTCCATCAGCAGGTTCCAGCAGTCGTTGGCGATCACACAGGGGCAGTATTCCACCTGGGAACACAGCCCGGAGC
>RAHM01000152.1:1923582-1939188 GCA_003713295.1 Parotia lawesii
TGGGAACACAGCCCGGAGCCCTGGAGCTGGTGGCAGGGGCAGAATTCCCCATGGGAACACAGCCCAGACCCCTGGAGCTGGTGGCAGGGGCACAATTCCACCTGGGAACACAGCCCAGGGTCCTGGAGCTGCCAGGAAGGACATTATTCCACCTGGGAACACACCCCAGAGCCCTGGAGCTGCCAGGAAGGACATTATTCCACCTGGGAACACATCCCCACAGCCCTGGAGCTGCCAGGAAGGACATTATTCCACCTGGGAACACATCCCCACAACCCTGGAGCCTCCCTGCAGAGAAGGCTTTTCATGGAAACATCCCAAAATATTCCGCATATAACAAGGATGGGTAAATACAAATAAGACAGGACGTGCTGGGAACACGCAAGAGATCTTTTCCAAAGGGGAAGGGAAGGTAAAATGCAAAGGGAAGGACAGCAAGCCCCAGATCAGCAGGGAATTAGCACTGGAGAGGTTGTTTTATCCCCCTCRCCACGCTGATTAACCCGAGGGATGGTGCTCCTGTTGTGCATCTGGAATTGAATCAGCTTTTTATCTGGATGGCATTCCTGCAGGGATTCCCACTGCACCTGCCTGAATTAAACCTTGGGAGAGGAGATAAAAACCTGCCTGCTGCACCAGCAACACRACTCACACACAGGACAGGGAATCACAGAATCATGGAATGGTTTGGGGAAGGGATCTTAAAGCTCATCCAGGGCAGGGACACCTYCCACTGTCCCAGGTTGCTCCAAGCCCCATCCAGCCTGGYCTTGGACAMTTCCAGGGATCCAGSGGCAGCCACAGCTTCTCTGGGACCCTCTACTAGGGCCTCCCCACCCTCACAGGGAAGGATTCCTTCCCAATATCCCATCTATCCCTGCCCTCTGGCAGCAGGAAGCCATTCCCCCTTTCCCTGGCACTCCAGGCCCTCATAAATAAATAATCTCTCTCCATCCTCCCTGCTGGCTCACTTCAGGCATCTTCAATTAGGTCACCCCTAAACCTTCCTTCTCCAGCCTCCCCTGTGGAGTTTCCCTGCCTCTCCTTGCATTCCCCACCCTTCCCAAAGGGCTCTTACCTCCACGGATATGCCCCTGGCGCTGGGGCCCATGGTGACCGTGCCCAGCTTCACCAGGAAGTCGCAGTACTGGTAGCGGGTGCCGCGGCTCTCGATCTTGTTGGCCTTGGCGTTCTGGAAGAAGCCCTTGAGCTTCACCATGAGGGTGTCAAAGTTGGCGTCGGCCACGAGGCAGGGCCCGTTCTCGAAGAGGGCGAAGCAGCTCAGGGGGTACTCGGAGTTGTGCATGACGTACATGAGCTTCCCTGTCTGCCCTGCAACGACAGCGAGGGGAGGCGGGCTGGAAAACCAACGTTYCTGCCTTCAAGCAGCTCCTCTTCCTGCCTTTGTGCTCCTTGCTTTAATTCCGGATCCTCACGCGTTTATTGCAATATCCGTCCAGGAAATAGCTTGCATTTCCTTCTGGAGGTTTACAGGGAAAAAGAAATCCTCGGCAGCCCCAGGATGAAACACCAGCACGGCTCGGGGTGAGGTGAAAGGAGAACCCCAGAAGCACCCACCTCCCACCCACTGTCCACCCTGAGCTCGGCCTCTCCTCCAAGTTCCAGCTGCCAAAAAAGCAGGAAAAAGCTGCTCTGGAAGATTCCAGTGGGTCTGTCTGGGAACACCGGCTGAGCAGAGCCCGGGGCTGCGTGGGCTCAGTGCCACCGTGGTGAACATCACATCAGTGCCTGGAAGGGATGTGGGGATCTGGGGGGAGGAAGGAGAAGGGAAAAGGAAAGGGAAAAGGAAAGGGAAAAAAGGAGGGGGAAAGAGGAAAGGAAAAAGGGAAAAGGAGAAAGGGGAAAGGAAAAAGGGAAAAGGAGAAAGGGGAAAGGAGAAGGAATTGTAGAATCATAGACTCATAAAAGTTGGAAGAGACCTTCAGGATCATCCAGTCCAACCCTCAGCCCAGCAYTGCCACTGTAACCCCTAAACCACATCACCCAGCGCCAGATCCAGGCACCTCTTCAACACCTCCAGGGAAAGTGGGGAAGGAGAAGGAAAGCGGGGAGAAAAGGAAAAGGAGGAAAAGGACGGGAAGGAAAAAAGGAGCTTGGAGAAGGGCTGGCCCCGGCGCCCTTCGGGGCCCTGCTGACCCTGTGTGCCGAGGGCGGCCGCGGTGTGATAGGTCTCGCAGTCCACGCCGAACGTCCCCTGCTTGTCCGCGCCCAGCGCCTCCAGCCGCCGCGCCAGCAGCTCCACCGTCTGCTGCACGCTCTTGCCCTCGGCCACCGGCACCTGCGACACGCTGCGACAGGGACCGGGCGTCACGGACCCACCGRGGCACCGCCGGCCGCGACCCCGGCCCCTGCCCCCTTCCCCGGGACTGCTCCGCACTCTCCATCCGGAGGCTCTCCCCGTGGCTGTCCCCGCCGGGAGCCCTCCCGCGTCCGCCCCCTCATCCCAGAGGTCCCTTCCAAGCCAGGAGCCCTTCCCGGTGCTGTCCCCCCACCCCGGAGCCCGTCCCGGAGCCCCCCGCCCTCACCAGGTGACCCCCATGGTGCCGGTGCCGCCACCGGAACGGGCGGGGCCAGTGGCACCGGGAAGAGGCGGTGACGCCCCGGAAAAGGCGGGGACAGACCCCACGTGTCGCTTCCCGGTGCGGACTCGCTCGCCCCCCGGTGCGGACCCGCTCGCCCCCCGGTGCGGACCCGCTCGCCCCCCGGTGCCCCCGCGATGCCCAAGACCCGGCGGGCGCGGGGCTCCGGCCCGGCCCCGGCGCTGCCCTTGGCCGAGCAGATCCTGCAGGACGCGGCCCCGCGGGCGCGGACGAAGCGCGGGGGCCCCGGCGGGGCCGAGGAGCAGGACGGGGATGGCGGCGGGGACGGGTTCGTGGACGCGCGGCTGTCCCGGCGCATCCTGGAGCAGGCGCGGCGGCAGCAGGAGGAGCTGGAGGCCGAGCACGGCCCCGGAGTGCCCGCAGCCCCCCGGCAGCGCAGCGCGGTTCTGGGTGAGCCCCCGGTAACCCCCGGGACCCCCCGGGATCCCCGAGGGTGCGCGGCCCCGGGCTGAGCCAGCGCCGCTGCCCGCAGGTCCCGGCTCGGACTCGGAGGATGATGAGGAATGGCCCTCGCTGGAGAAGGCGGCGGCGGCCGCGGGACGGAGCGGGGACTACGGCGGGGAGGTGGAGGTGGACCCCGAGGACGAGAAAGCCATCGAGATGTTCATGAACAAGAACCCGCCGCTGAGGTGAGGAGGGGGCTGCACCGGGGCTGGGGCCGCTTCCCTGCGCGGACACCGACTCTGCCCTGTCCCTGTCAGCCCCCAACTTACCCCTGTCCCGTGTCACCCCCATGCGACCCCCGATTCACCCCTCGTCCTGACTCAGCCCCCGACTCAGTCTTTGTCCCGTGTCAGCCCCCTGCAATCCCAGATTCTCCCCCTGGCCCTGCACAGACCCCAACTCGCCCCCCTCCCCTGTCAGCCCCTGACTCGCCCCTGTCCGCCCCTCCTGGCCCCGCACTGACCCCGTCCCGTGCCGGCCCCAGGCGCACCCTGGCCGACATCATCATGGAGAAGATCACGGAGAAGCAGACGGAGGTGGACACGGCGCTGTCGGAGCTCTCGGGCTGCCCCATGCCCCAGCTCGACCCCCGTGTCCTGGAGGTCTACAGAGGCGTCAGGGAGGTGAGGCCGGAGCCGCTGAACCCACAGCCACCACCCTGAGGTGCTGAGGGAGGGGACAACTCGCTCGTGTCCCTGCTGTCAGTGCCCCCAGTCACGGCCTGGCCTGTGTCCCTGTCTCTGAAGGTGCTGTCCAAGTACAGGAGCGGGAAGCTCCCCAAGGCATTTAAAATCATTCCTGCCTTGTCCAACTGGGAGCAGATCCTCTACATCACCGAGCCAGAGACGTGGACAGCCGCTGCCATGTACCAGGCCACCAGGTGAGGTCCCTCTGGCATGGGATTTTTGGCTTTTTCTTCCCATAACCAAAATCAGATTTACAAAACACCAACCCACCCCTGTACGGCCTCTTTTCCTCATCCACCCCTTCGTGCTTTGCTGTTCCCAGGATATTTTCCTCCAACCTGAAGGAGAGGATGGCCCAGCGGTTCTACAACCTGGTGCTGCTGCCGCGGATCCGGGACGACATCGCYGAGTACAAGCGGCTCAACTTCCACCTGTACATGGCTCTGAAGAAGGCTCTGTTCAAGCCAGCGGCCTGGTTCAAGGGTAGGGGGTCCTGCAGGGTCTCCTCTGGGGCTTGGCTGGGTACCCGAGGGGCTGTGGYATGGCAGGGACCCCGTACCCTGCAGGAGTGGTGATTTCCTGGGAGCAGGGAGAAGGGGCTGAGCCCCGGGGCTCTGCCTGTGGATGAAGGTGGTCGGTGCCTGACTGTCCCCATTCCCAGGGATCCTCATCCCRCTGTGCGAGTCCGGCACGTGCACGCTCAGGGAGGCCGTCATCATCGGCAGCATCCTCACCAAGTGCTCCATCCCCGTCCTGCACTCCAGGTGAGGCCCTGAGGGCTTGGGGGGAAGAGCTTCTCTTTCAGGGACTCTGGGAAGYGCCTTGGATCCATCCCTCAGCCTCTCCAGCCCCTTGGAGGTGGTGTTGGGGYCACTCAGCTCCCTCTGGGGTTGAGATTTAAGGCTCAGCTTTGTGCCTGTATGCCTGGTGCTCCAGTCCTGCTGACCCTCATAGTCCCCAAGTCCCCTCCTCCATCCCCATGGCTCCATCCTGACCCCCCCAACTTTGTGCCCGTTCCTTGGTCCTCAAGGCTCCAGCCCAGCACCCCCTGGCCCCTCACTCCCTCCTGTGGCTCTGTGGCTCCGTGCCCTGACCCCTCACCCCTCCTCTGTCCGTGTGGCTCTGTCCCCTGACCCTCACCCCCTCTTGTGTCCCCGTGGCTCCATCCCCTGACCCCGTGCCTGTTCCTTGGTCCCCGTGGCTCCATGCCTGACCCTCATCCCCTCCCGTGTCCCCTGACCGTGTCCCTGTCCCCTGACTGYGTCCCTGTCCCCGTCCCGCAGCGCGGCGCTGCTGAAGCTGGCCGAGATGCAGTACAGCGGCGCCAACAGCATCTTCCTGCGCCTGCTCATCGACAAGAAGTACGCGCTGCCCTTCCGCGTGCTCGACGCCCTGGTCTTCCACTTCCTGGCCTTCCGCACGGACCAGCGGCTCCTGCCCGTGCTGTGGCACCAGAGCTTCCTGGCCTTGGCCCAGCGCTACAAGGAGGACCTGTCCTCGGAGCAGAAGGAGGCCCTGCTGGAGCTGCTCAAGTTCCACAGCCACCCGCAGATCTCACCGGAGATCCGCCGCGAGCTCATGAACTCCAAGACGAGGGACGTGGAGGGGGAGCAGCCCGTGGCCATGGAATGAGCGGGGCAAGGCYGGAGCCTGTCCCACCCCTGGGATGCTGCTGGATGCAGCTGGGAGCCTGGATCAGGAGCGTCCGTCCTGGATCCCGAGGGGTCAATGGGAACAGCCTGTGCCCACAGAGCGGGACTGAGCGCCCTGTGCTGCTGTCACCGGGCAGGGCAGCCCCTGTCACACCCGGGAGCCCGGTGCCACCAGCACTGGGACACTTTGGCTTGTTCCTGTAGTCGGAAATAAAACCGGAGCCGTGTCGGTCAGGGCTGGGTCTGCCCGCTGTGGTCCCGGCCTGTCCCTGTCCCCAGCAGYCTCTGGGATTTTCCCAAACACTCCAATCCCCCCACAGGGTTTACTCCTGAAGCCACGGGGTCACTGCCCTCACCTGGCCATCGGGGCCACCTGCCCGAGCTGCTCCTGGCACTGTGCCCAGGTGCCACCTCTGCTGGAAAACCCGGGGGGGAATTTTCCACGAGGCTGCGCTTCCCTGGGACCTGCTGCCGGTGTCACTGCTGGGTCTGTGCCCTGCACGTTTGGCCCACGGAGAGGAGCCCCTGCTGCGCCCTGGGAGCTGTGCCAAGGGCAGCTGCCTCCTGTTGTCACCTCCGGCGGCAGGAGCAGGAGCTGGGTCCCCACACGCCACCGCCTCTTCAGTGACTTCCTGATTTTATCTTAYTTTAAAGAAGCCAGAGGCTGATGAGCACAAGAGGGAGTCTGGGCTGGCACGGAGCGGCTGGCACTCTCCTGCCACCCCCTGAGCTGCTCCAGTGCCCGTCACCCTCCAGCCTGTTGGGAAGAAGGTGCTGCCTCTGCTCCAGGGGCACCTCACCTGCAGGAAGGCTTCATGTTGATCCCTCACCCTCCCTGAGCTGCCCCGGGTGTCCCTCAGGGTCCTGCCCGCCCTCTCCCCGTGGTTCCATCCTGGGAAAAGCAGGGCTGGAGTTCCCAAGGGATCCCCATCACCAGGGAGGGATCCRAGCCCCACCCTGGGAACGGCGCAGGGAAACCCTCGAGCCGGTTTTTTTTTTTTTGTTGTTGTTTAAAATACTTTATTGCAACATCACGGGGTTCTCTGGCTCTCCCAGCAGCGGGACTCATGCGAGTGAACACCAAACCAGTTTACTCTTAAATTAAAAACTCATTTATATATATATATATAAAAAAGAAACACATTTCCTTTTGCACAGCCAGGCTCTGTCCCAGCCCTCCTCCTGCTCGCAGGAGGCAGCGGCTCCGTGGGTTTCCGGACCAGGCAGGCTCAGGGAGGACCAGCAGCCCCACCTTTTTCCGCCTGATTTTTGTGGTGGCATCCARAAAGGAAGATTTCTATCTCCTTTTCCGTGTGGAGGACAACAGCCACGGAGCCACGTGGCCAGAGGTCCCCAGGCAGCAGCAGCATCTGCCTCCCATCCCTGCGGAGTCTCCAGCTTCTCCTGGTTAATTCCACTCTGTAATGGTTTTCTCAYAGAAAAGCAGCATTATTTTTTTTTTTTTTTCCGTTTTAAAACACTTTTTATACAAAACTAACAGGATCAACAACAACAATACAAAAATGCAGTAATTGCTTTTCCAACTCAAGTGCGCAGCAAAGTTTTCCACCCTCTCAGGAGGCAGCTCGGATCCACGTGGATGAACACAGCCCCCCCCCGTCCTGAGCGTGATCCGAAATCCCTGCCCTGGAAGAGTGGAGATGCATCCCAGACTATAGCAGCACATTCAAAGGTTTTCCTTAAATCCTAGTCTGATGCCTAAGCTACCAAAGGACCACCCAGCCTCCGAGCGAGAGTCTCCCACTGCCCAGGGAGCCAGAGGAGGGGCAAAGGCGGAAAAGGCACTTTTTTGGGAAGGAGAGGAGAGCGGCATCCAGGCCCCACCCCGAGGAATGCCAGCTCTCCTCCCTCCCCGTTTCCCAGCAGTGAACAATAAATTAAGCAGCCTCCGTGGGCCAGCGGAAAAGCCAAGGGGACGGCGCCCGAACCTGAACTCCTCCCAAGGCACGGCCGGGGAGCGCATCCCCAAAATCCCACATCCAACAGCAAAAACAAACGAGCCCCACGGGTCCTCTCCAAGCAGAAGCAGCTGCACAACTTCCCCCGGAGCTGTGGGAACGTGGCACGAAGCGATCGGCACCRAGGGGCCACCAAGCAGCTGCTCCACGAGCCCCACGGCCCCGCGGGAGCTGGGGGTGACGAGGATTCGGGTCCTGCAGGGCTGGCTCTCCATGATTTTTGTCCCTCACGGGGTTGGAAGTCACCGTGAACACCCCGGAGAGCCGGGGAACACCAACAGAGAAACGATTCCAACTTCATGCAGGCTCCTGCTCCCCGTGCCCAGCGTTCCCGTGCCCTGGCACCGCCTCGGTCACTCCCCCCCGGCCACCTGCAGCAGCTCCGAGCGCGGATCCCGCTGCGCGTTCCCAGCCCGGGAAGGGCCCCTCGGAGGCGCTGGATGAGCAGGGGGGGATGCGGCGAGCTGGGGGTGTCCGGGGAGGGGCCGGAGCTCTGGGGAAGGGCGGCTGGTCACAGGTTGACGTCGGTGACGTCCGTGGGGGTGCTCGTGGGCTGGCTGCCCCCGTACGCCGCCGCCTTGGCGCTGAATTCCTGCTGGGATTGGGACRCCTGCTTCAGGCTCTCGGCTAAGGCCGCCTCGATCTGCTCCTGACAGGCCTTCAGGCAGTCCTGGAACAGGGAARCACACGGCAGGCATCAGTTCCGTGCTCCTCAGGGGTGGGAGCTTGAGGAAAAGCTCGGAGCAGCTGCTGGGCTGCGCCTCTGACCCGCCCTGAACACGCAGGGAAAAAGGGATTTTCTCCATCCAGGGGCATCTCCAGCTTGTCCCTCCCCAGGCAAAGCCCCACACTCTGGCTGGCCGGGGAAGGACCTYCCTGCTGACCCCATTCTGCGGGAATGCTGTGTCCAGCAGCTTCCCGAGGCACCCCGGAGCCGGGGTGTGGCTTCAGCAGCACGGCAAGGGCAGGGCGGCTCTGCCAAACTTCCCAGATCCCGGAGAAACGGCTGCCCTTGGAACTTCCCCGGGCCCTCCAGCCCGGCTTTCCCAGAGCTCGGGGCGGTCCTGCAGCAGAGCCAGGCACAGGAATTCTGCTGGGTGCCCCTGAGGCAGCGGGACCCTCCCTGACCCGAAATCCACCCTACACCAGCAACCCCCATCCGCGCCGGGAGAACGGAGCTTCTCACAAGGTTTTCACCCTCCTGTCCCCTCTGTGACACCCCCAGGGGACCCAGAGCTGGGGGACGGGCACAGGAAGGCACAGGGGGCTGCCAAGAGCAGCGGCGCTTGCCATAAATGCAAACCCCGCTCTGGTTTTTCCCCCGCGAGCTGTAACCAGAGGAGGAAACTCCCACTCGGACACCCCACGGGCACGGCTCAGCGCGGTGACAGTTTGCACCTCACGGGACATTGTCACACCCCGAAATCTCTTACCAGGAATCCGCCAGCGGTTCTTAGAAACTGACAGAGGATGTGGTGAGTGAAAATAGCAACGCCCGGCTCCCCTTCCCCAGCTCCCCTTCCCCGGCTTCCCGTCAGCGCAGCCTCCTCCTGCCCCAGCAGCGCCCGGCCCGAGCGCCACGGACACCTGGCCATGGGATCAGCACGGACACCTGGCCATGGGAGCACCATGGACACCCGGCCCTGAGCACCACAGACACCCAGCCATGGGATCAGCACGGACACCCCGCCATGGGATCAGCATGGACACCCAGCCCTGAGCACCACGGACACCCAGCCATGGGATCAGCACGGACACCCAGCCCTGAGCACCACGGACACCCGGCCATGGGATCAGCATGGACACCCAGCCATGGGATCAGCATGGACACCCAGCCCTGAGCACCACGGACACCCAGGCATGGGATCACCAAGGACACCTGGCCATGGGCTGTCCACCCCCATGACCAGCCCATCCCAGTTCTCTCCATCCCCATGGCCAGCCCATCCCAGTTCTCTCCATCCCCATGACCATCCCTGAGCTCTCCACTGGCAATTCTGGCCGAGATGCCAAGGCCAGCCTGGCCACACCCAGCCGGGCTCCCGCTGGCCACAGCGCTGGCCCAGCTCTGCAGCCCCGTCCCACTCAGTCCCTGCATTCCCAGCACTGCCCAGCCGGGAGCTGCAGGACGGGGATCGCTCCTCCAGAGGGGAAACTGAGTCACAGCCCGGGGACACCGCAGGGCTCAGGGAGAAGCAGCAGCACCACGGGCGGGGGAGGCCGAGCCCAGGCGCTCTCCCAGGATCCCAAAACGCTGTGGACACATCCCAGGAGGAGCTGCTGCGGTCCTGCCTGGGCTGGGGCTGTTTGTGCAGCACCCCACACCTGGGCAGGGGGGCACAGCAGATGCTGGGGAGGGACAGGAGGGGACAGGAGGGTGCTGGGCTCCATTACAGCTCCTCTCCCTCCACAGAGCCCTCCCTGCTTCCCACCTGTTCCCTGCTGCAGCTCCAGCCCAGAGCAGGTTGAGAGCAGGTGGCCGCACTGATTCTCTCTTTAAAAAGGCTCTGGAGAACAAAAAAATTCCATCTGCACAAACGGATCGAGAGCCTCCCGCCCGGACAAAGCCTCATGGCAGCCACCCCCCACTCCTGATCCAGGTCCTGTCAGGGGACTGTAACCGACCCCGGGCAGGAGAGGAGATCAAAGGGCAGAGGAAAAGCTCCCGACTGGAGCGACCTGGAGAGCCCCACAGGATCCCTGTCCCTGCTCCAAGGGTGGAGGGGCTGGAGAACCCCCCCATCCCGATGTCCCCAAACCTGGGAGGTTTCGTGCCCCAGTCCCCCTTTCTCCCCCCCCAGCCTGGGCACCTGCAACCGGACACTGAGGGGAGCAGATGCCGAGCCCGGCGTGTCCCTGTCCCCATCCCGCCCTGCGAACCCGATCCTGCCAGCACCTGCCCGGGCAGGGAACAGATCCTGCCCTTTGTGTGGCRTTTCAAAGGCTCCCAGCCCACCCCGAGCCCACCCCGCYGTGCCCAGGCAGGAGCAGCCCCAGGGCTGCATTTGGGATCATCCCACAGCCCTGGGTTCTCCCCAAAGCAGGGCAGCACCGTTTGAACAGCACAACCCCATGGAATCCCAGAGGAGCTGGGCTTGGAAGGGCCCTCTGGAGYCCATCCCTGTGCCAGGGCAGGGTCACCCGGAGCAGGTGACACAGGGAGGCATCCAGGTGGGTTTGGAATTCTCTGGAGGAGGAGACTCCACACCCTCCCCGGGCAGCTGTTCCACTCTCCATGGGAAGCTCTTCCTCTGAGGAGAGGGAGGATTCCCGGCAGCTGTTCCATTCCCGGTGCCATTCCCGGTGTCCACTCACCACCTCCGTGCCCGTGATCCCGGCCAGCAGCTCCGTGATGGCCTCGCCGCTGAAGCCGTTCACGGACAGGGTCAGGCCGTGGATGGCGGCGCCGATGCTGCCCGTGGCGATCATGGACGGCGGGTACATCACGAAGGTGTAGTCTGGAGCCAGGACAGGGACACAAGGGCGGGAAGGGGCCGTTAGGGAGGATGCACGTGAGGTTTGGGAGCGGGATTTTCCCTGGGAAGCGCAGGGGAGGGGTCTGTGCAGCGGGGATGGAGGAGCACGGAACGGGCTGAGCAGCAGGGCCAGGTCTGCAGGAGAAGTCCTGAGGTGAGGTGGCTCCAGAAACTGAGGGAGAGGCCGAGAAAAGCTGGGATCCAGCCCTGGACACCCTCCCACGGGCACGGCATAGCCTGGCACGTGGCCCTGCTCTCACCTACGAGCCCCCAGGATCGCTGTCCCACCTGGAACGGCTCCAATGGGAGTGAAGGCAGGCACCCAGCTCCCAAAAGAGGTGGGGAGCCCATCCCAGGTGTGCCAGCACCCCCGAGCCCAGCCTGGCACCCACCTGTGGCGCAGAGGGCGATGAAGGTCTGGGCGTGTTTCTTCACCAGCTCCACCTTGTCCGCGGGCAGCGGCAGCCGGTGCAGGATGTGCGCCAGGAAATCGTTGGCGATCACCGACACCAGGTCCCACTTCAGCTTCTCCAGCACCAGCAGCTCCCAGTGCTGCGGGGACAGGGAGGACAGGAYGTTATGGGGTCGCTCAGGAGGCTCCAGGGATGGGATGGGGAAGGGAAAAGGGGAAGGGAAGAGGGAAGAGGGGAAGGGGAAGGAAGGGAAGGGGCTGCTCAGAGCCAGGAGCAGAGCTCGGAGGAGGAAGCAATAAATGTGGATTCTTCTTTCCAGGGATTAGCCCTGGACGCCCCTTGCTCTGCTGGGACAGCCCAGGGAGGGAAAACCAGAGCAGGGACAGAGGGAAATCCACAGGAAGGAGCAGCAGGGACAGAGGGAAAACCAGAGCAGGGAGCAGCAGGAACATTCCCAATGCCAGGAGGACAGGCTGATGTCCAGGCTCCCAGAACAATCCAGCTCAAGGTGACAGCCAAGGGGACAGAGCTGCCTCTGGGGGCTGTGCCTGCCCCACAAATCCCAGGGCAGGAGGGAATTGCCAAGGTGGGAATGCAGCTTTTTGGAAGAAAATTCCCCTCTTCTCCACCAAGAGAGCCTCCAGCTGTGCTCGGAGCATCCCCAGCATGGCACAGCCACCCCAACACCTGCTGGGGCTTCCTGGTGCTGCCAACGCCTCCATCCCAGCCTGGGCTGCTCCCTCCAAGCATCCAGCAGGGATTTSTGGATCTCCAGAGCAGGCTGGGAGCAGATGGTGGAAGGCTGGGAGCCCCCTGAGCTCCAGCTGGAGCTCCGGCTGCTCCTGCATCTCCTGAGCCCCTCCTGGCTCTGCCAGCCCCGGGCACCGCTCCTGCCAGGGACAGGGATAGGGATAGGGACAGAGATAGGGATAGGGACAGGGAYAGGGACAGGGACAGACCCTKGGCAGGCTCAGGYGGTGCCAAGGCGAACACAAGGAGAGCCCTGCTTGGAGCCTCAGCACGAAATTTGGGATCACTGCCCTCAAATCCCGGCTCTGGCAAGGCTGGAGCAGAGGCTGAACCCAGCTCAGGGGGCCACAGAGGTGGAGCTGTCACTGCTGTCACCTCAGGGGGTGACACTGCCACGGGCTCTCAGCAGAGCTGTCACTTGCCAGGATCTTTCCCTTCCCACTTCTCTCTGCAGCTCCCAATTCCCAGCCACGATGATTTTTCCCAGCCCCTTTTCCCCCCGTGCTGTGGGTCCAGCAGCAGATCCGGGCTGGGGCTCCAGCAAGGCCACGGGAGGTGGCCCCAGGTCCCTCCTGGCCAGGAGTGGGGGGTGACAGGTGACAGTGACCCCACTGGGGAAGGGAAACCCCCTCAGGAGCTGAAGCTGCGGGCACAGAGCTGGACTGGGGTTCGGGCTGGGTGTCCCCAGTTGGGGACCTCACCCTGCCCAGCACAACATCCCCTTTTCCCCCCGAACTCAGCATTCCGGGCAGAGCTGCCAAAGAGCTCCAGAGTGGCTGGATTTGAGGAAGTGACACTTTTTCCTACGCTCGGATCTCCATTTTCCCCTTTTTTCTCGTTGTTACCCCCCTTCCCTTTCCCCTTACACAACAAGCCCACCCCGAGTTGCTCAAACGAGCACAGCAGCGTTGCTCAACCTGCTCCAAACCCCACCCTGCGCCCGAGCTGCTGCTCCCCAGCCTCGCTTTTCCCCCCAGGAATCCCTTCCTGCCTCCCACCTCCCAGATGGATGCCAGGATTGGGAGTTTTTTTAAGCCAAAACCACGGGATAAAAGCAAGAAGGAGCCTTGGAAAAGAGCTCCAGAGCCTGAGGATCACCAGGAGACTGGTCAAGGGAGGGATCGGGGCAGAGGGGAGGGATCAGGCTTGGGAAAAGGAGGAAAGACGGGTGTGGGATGTCCCGAGTGGGAAGGGACCCGCAGGGAGCGTGGTGGGTGCGGCCACACAGCCAAGGGACTCGGGGAAGGGCCAGGGCAGAGCTCTGTCCCYGCCGTCCCTCACCTGGGAGCCTCCAGAGGGTTGGGAAGGGGCACAGGGCACCTCCGGGAGCAGGGCCTGGAGCTCCCTCCTCACACAGCAAATCCCAGAGGGATCCCTGAATCCCAGGGGAGCTCCCAACACAGCCCAGCACATTCCCAGTGCGTTTTATYCCCCCAGAGCCACCGACACCCTCCTGGGTGTGGCAGAGCTGTCCCTGCCGGGATATTTTGTCCCGAGGAGCTGCYGCAGACCCAGCTGGGCCTCGCCTGGGGCAGGGATGGATCCTGCCCATGGGCAAGGCCCGGCTGCAGCTCCTTCCCAGCCACAGGCTCCTCATTATCCCAGGGATATCCCCTGGAACATCCCGGGGCCGGGCAGTGCCAGCAGAAGGTGCCAGGGACTGTCCCCAACCCGCAGGACGGAGCTCGGGGAAGCCTCTGCTGCCCCTGTCCCGCTGCCCCCGGGCACTGCCCGCTGCCAGGGCCTGGCACAGCCTCCGGATCGCTGGATCCAGGCTGGATCTGTGGAAGGAGCAGGACAAAAGCAGCAGGGTCGGGCCGGGCCGGGGCTGTGACAGCTGATGGAGCAAACGTCCTTTTCCGGGAATTCCTCACGGAATCAGGCCCTGCCTGGGGAGTGGGACAGGGGAAGAAAGTGGGAAAGGTCCCTTTGTTTCTCYAGCCTGAGGAGCATCCCAGAGCCGGGAATGCATCAGCCTCCCCTCTCCTGCCAGATCCCCCAGGGCAGAGCTCTTCGGGGCTGGGAATGATGGAGCAGGGTGTGCTCATCCCCCTCTGGAAGCCTCATCTCTCCTGGCTGTAGCCCAGAGGAAAACCAAACAAAAAAAAAGGAGGCAGGAAAAGGAAAATTCCCAGGTGAGCACAGTCCTGGTGCTGCCAAACCCTCGGAGGGCAGGGAATGCCGGATTCCATCTGGGATGTGACGGTGACAGGGCAGGTGGCAGTGCAGGGCCATCCAGCCCTGCCCCAGGTGCGATTCCAGCCGGGAGAATCCAGAGTTTGGGCTCTGTCCCTGCAGGTGGGAAGGGCCCCTCTGATGCTCTCACACCCTCRGGGACGCCCCTGAGGTCACCCACAGAGGGTGGGGGGAGCTGCTCGCCCACCCCCGCGGCACCAAAATCCATCTGCAGGTGGAAAACGAGGGGAAAACTCCGGATTTCCAYGGCCTGAGCGGAGCTCAGGATGTGAAGGGACAGGCGCCAGCTCTGGATGGAAAAATGGCCCCATCTGAGCCACAGGAAGGGGAACACAAATTCTGGAGATTCCCAAGGGAACATCCCTGCATCCTCAGCTCTTATTCCCTGATTTTCACTCCCCACTCCTTCAGCATCTCCCTGGAGGCTCCCCGATTTTTTCCAGGGAATAGCTGGCCCTTGGCGAAGCTGAGGGTGAGGATTCCCGAGCCACAGCAGGAGGATGGAGGCGATTTCCAGCTGCTCTCCCTCCCCCAGCTCTGAGCAGCCGAACCCYCTCTCGCCCAGGGAAAATCGTGATGAAGGTAAGAAAAACAAAAAAAAACCAAAAAAAAAAGAAATAAAAATGAAGACTTAAATTAAAAATAAAGCAGCAAAGGTGGGTCAGAGAACGCCCTGGACGGAAATCCAACTTCCTCCGAATGGACAAACCCCTCCTTGCATCATTTCCTTCTCCCCCCAGAATAACTCCAGCGAGGCTCTGTGTCCTTTCTGAAGGGCTGAGCTGGTGCCAAGCATCCCGGCCCGAGGAGGAGGAGGAGGAGGAAGCAAAGCCCCCGGGAATTCGAGCCAGCTTCCTGTGGGAGCCGGGATGGCCCCGGGCCATGGGGAGGGAGGCCAGGATGCCCCATTGTCCCGGCCCTGCTGAAGAAGCTCCCCTGGCCCTGCTCTCCCCACCCTCTTGGAGGGGGTTGGGAAAGAGCAGGGGATGAGCACAGAGGGGGAAGCAGCAGATCCTCGGTGCTGTAATGCAGATTTAACTCCCTCAGGTCCCACAGACAGAGCAAATCCTTCAGATCCCTGGAAATTCCCTCAATTCCCTCTATATCAGAGCAGGATGTGCTCCAAAAAGGGTTCAAGTCCATGGAAATTCAGGGAAGATCACCCTCCATTGGTGCTGTAATCCAGATTTAACTCCCTCAGGTCCCACAGCCAGGGCAAATCCTTCACAGATCCCTGAAAATTCCCTCAATTCCCTCTAATTCGGAGCAGGATGTGCCCCAAAAAGGGTGGAAATCCAGGGAAGATTTGTAATCCAGATTTAACTCCCTCAGGTCCCTCAGCCAGGGCAAATCCTTCAGATCCCTGGATATTCCCTCAATTCCCTCTTT
>RAHM01000152.1:1939383-1970628 GCA_003713295.1 Parotia lawesii
CCTCTTTGCTGGAGCAGGAGATGAGCACAGAGGGGGAAGCAGCAGCTCCATTGGTGCTGTAATCCAGATTTAACTCCCTCAGGTCCCTCAGCCAGAGCAAATCCTTCACAGATCCCTGGAAACTCCCTCAATTCCCTCTAATTCGGAGCAGGATGTGCCCCAAAAAGGGTGGAAATCCATGGAAATCCAGGGAAGATGACTCTCCATGGGTGCTGTAATCCAGATTTAACTCCCTCAGGTCCCACAGCCAGGGCAAATCCTTCACAGATCCCTGGAAATTCCCTCAATTCCCTCTATATCGGAGCAGGATGTGCTCCAAAAAGGGGGGAAATCCATGGAAATCCAGGGAAGATGACTCTCCACGGGTGCTGTAATCCAGATTTAACTCCCTCTGGTCCCACAGCCAGGACAAATCCTTCAGATCCCTGGAAATTCCCTCAATTCCCTCTAATTTGGAACAGGATGTGCTCCAAAAGGGGTTAAAATCCATGGAAATCCAGGGAAGAGAACTCTCCAGAGCCCAGGGATCTCCCCCTGCCTCAGCTCCCCTCCCTCAGGGCCAGGCTGGCTCCTGATGCCTCTGCCCAGCCCTTGGATAACCAGGAACAAACCCCTGCTCTGCTGAGGGCTCGCACTCCCATCAGGAGAGAAGAAAGGGATCCAGTTTGCCTGGAAAAACTCCAAAAAAAAGCCCTTTTGATCCCCAAAATAAAACTATTTTCATCCATCTCCACCCTGGAGCCAATCAAGAAACATCCAAGAGGATCCCGGTGGGGGGAAAAGTGGAGGGAAGGAGAACTCCAGGAYTGGGAGCTGCAGGATCAGGAGTGAAAAACACGGAGCAGAGTTTTCCTCCTCCATCCCCAGGAGGAAGGAGCAGGGAAGATCAGCACCGTGGCACTGCCAGGCCACAGCTTCCTGCTCAAAAAACCTCAGGGGAAGGAACAAAACCGACCCTGAGCAGGCAGGAATCACCCCTGGAGTCTGGGGATGAGGGAGAATCTCCAGGGATGCTCTGCTCGCTCCTCAGCTGCTCGAGGTTGAGCTGGGAACAGCAAATCCTCACGGAAAATCACCCAAAAAATCAGAATTCAAACCCAACCGGGACCCRATTCGGTGCTGCAGGAGCCACCAGGAGCGGCTGTGATGTCGCTCAGGGATGGGGACAGGGCTGAGCATCCCAGGAAATCAGAGTTTCCTGTGGGCATTCCCACCCCTCACCGCACTCCTGAGGGCTAATTAAGGCAATCATCACTCACTAATGACTTCGGGCAGAGCTGTTCAGGAGGGGAAGGGATTTTCCCCAGCCCTTGGAAAAAACCGGGTTCAGCTCAGAGCTGCCCAGTTCCCAGAAGTGCCCCTGGAGTCGCACCTGAAAGTTCTGTGGGTTTGGATCACGCCCGGATCATCCCGCCCCAAAATAAAACCAGAGGTTCTGAATTCGGAGCTGAGCAACCCCGAGAAGTTCTCGGAGGCCAAAGGTCCCCAGGGATGTTCTGTGACCGAGGGGAGGGGATTGTTCCCTCCTGAGGCCGCAGGAAAAAGAGGGTTTTCTCTCAGGAAAAGGGTTTTCTCCCAGGAAAAAAGGGGGTTTATCCCAAAAAAGGGGTTTTCTCCCAGAAAAAGGGGGTTCTCCCAGGAAAAAGGGGGTTTCTCCCAGGAAAAAGGGGGTTTCTCCCAGAAAAAAAGGGGGTTTTCTCCCATTTCCTCCCTCGTGGCTGAGGCTGAGCTCGCAGGTTTGCACCTCGGAGCTTTTATCAGACACCCTCAGCAAACACTGGGCCTCCCAAAGCCTCAGAGCGGAACTTTCTGAATGCAGGATGGGAGAAATGAAGGGGCAGGGCAGGAATTCCACCCATTCCCACCACCTTGGAGCACTGGGAAGAGGCCTCTCCATGGGCTGTGGAAATCCTGCCCAGGAATCTCCCACTGCCTCAATTCCCCTCCCTCAGGGCCAGGCTGGTTCCTGATTCCTCCGCCCTTGGATAACCAGGAATAAACCCTGGAATGAAGACCCAGGAATAAACTCGGGGCTCTGAGTGACCTCACCGGGAGGTTCCCAGCTCAGAAACGCCCTCCCCTGACCCATTTGGATTGGTTTTTCCTGCTGCTGCGGATGTGAATCCACCACATCCCCCGCGCTGGTGCAGCTGGGGGAAGGCAGAGCTGCCTGAGCCGGCGCTTGGAGCCTTTGAGGTGTCACTGGAGGGACAGCCCAGAGCGAGTGACAGCCCAGAGCTGGCACAGGAAACCTCCTCAACAAACCAGGATGAGACAATTCTGCCTCCCAGCACACGGGGAGGACGGAAAAACCTCCTCCACCAGCAGGGCAAGGACGAGGGGGAAGGCAGAGGGAACGGGATGGGCAGAGCAGGAGCAGAGGTGACACCGAGGGTGCTCGGAGCGGGGCACGGGGAGGTTACCAGCAGCTCCTGGGGGGTGATGGAGTTGTCTGTGTAGATGCAGAGCTTCTCCACGGTCAGGGGCATGGTTTCCCTCAGCTTGGAGGCCAGCAGCATGCACACAGCTCCCAGCAGCTGCAGGTGGTTCTTCTGCACGGGCACCGAGGACAGGTAGCGATCCACGTAGTTCATGGCCAGYGGGAAAACCTCCTCCTCGCACTTCTGCTCCTCGCACACCTGGCCGGCCCCAGAGGCAGAGACACAAGGGAAAAGGAGGTTTTGATGAGCGCAGGGCTGCTCAGTGCAGCCTCGGAGGGAAGGAGCCACAGGCATCGCCGTCCGTGGCGTCGCGCCGGCGCCTCGAGGCTTCGTCTTCCCGTGGAAAGCAGCAGAGCCGAGGTGCAGCTCCAAGGAGCGCACAAATAAGACCGAAATCGCCTGATTTGGCCCCGTTTCTGCCGTGCCCGGCTGGGGATGGCTGCGGGCAGCCGGGCAGCAAAGCTGCCACCCCTGCCCTGGGGGACTGGGGAGCTCTGGAGCAAAGGAGCAGCTCCAGCTGGAAAATGGAGAGCGGGATCCAGGGCTGGCAATTCCACCCGGAGCGCCCCGGGGACACGAGGAGGATCAATGGCAGCACCCAAATCGCCGCCGAGTCCCCAGAGTGCCCTCCCTCAGCCACCAGCAGAGTCCAGGAGCTCCCGATTCCAGCCCTGGGCTCTTATCTGCCACCAGTGTCACAACACTTGTCACATCGAACTTCCTTCTTTTGACACCACCGTAAAAATATTGCTGTTTCTCCTCATTCTGCAGCGAACACCACCACCCTCCTCCTCCTCCTCCTCCTCCTCCTCTCAGCCGCGGCTGTCCCGGCCATGGGGACAATGACACGCAGGTCGTGACAACTGCCAGTGTCACCTCGCTGCCTTCAGGGCTCGGCGGGAGCGGCTTCCAAAGCGGCGTTGATCTGAGGAGCCCTTCTTGCAAAGGGGATTGCGGGAATAGAGCACCAGCAAGGAGGAAAAAATCCCTTTACAATGAAAATCTTCATTATTTCTTTTGAAGAGCTCCCTGCAGCAGCGGCTGGGGGACAGGCAGGACCCATCCCTGCAGAACCCCGATTTATTGAGACTCTTCCCTGCGACCCCACCGTGAGATGCCCCAGCCCCGAACTCCATCCTGCAGAGAGCCGCGTTCGTTTTTAATTTAGGGAAGTCAATAGTAGCGTTATTATTTCCCCCTTTAACCAGCGCCTTTGCAGCCCCAGCCCCGGCTCTGCCCTGCAGGGCTGAGCGCTGCCCGGAGGTTTTGGGGTCTCTCACGGCCCGGCTGTGGGGTCAGGGGGGGAATCGCATCTTTTAGCGCAGCCAAACTCACGGAGAGGCTGCAAAGCCCCTTCCCCACCTGCCTGCGGACCCTCCATCCCCCCCGACATCACCGCCCGCGCCTGAGACTCGAGACATCAGCGCCGGCTCGTCCCCCGGGTTGTCCCCCCGCCCCCCGGAGCGCACAGCACGGGGAACTCCGGCGGGTTCCCGTACCTCCAGCATCCAGAAGGCCAACATCTTCCGCATGTAGGGCTGGATGTCGCGCTGCACGCACTGGAAGTAGGACACGCGCGGGCTGTAGCGCTCCTCCAGGCTCAGCAGGTTCTGCAGCACCCGCCGGTCCCCCAGCAGATGCGGGTCCCGGCCGGCGCGGGGCACGCGGGGCACGGACTCGGCGCACAGCAGCTCCATGGGGCGCGGGGATGGAGGAACGGGCGCGGAGCGGGGCCGGAGGGGTAGGGAAGGGGGGAGGACGAGGGGCGGGCAGGGGGCTGCAGGGCAGGCGGAGGAAGGGAGGGAAGGAAATAAGGAAGGAAGGAAAGAAGGAAGGAAGGAAGGAAGGAAGGAAGGGGACGCGGGCGGAGCGAGGCGCTGCTGCAGCCACCGCCGGCTCCGCCGCGGCCGCGGGACGCCGGGAACTGGCGGCGCTCCCGGCCGAGCCCCGAGCGCCGCCGCGCGCCGGGGGGCGGGGCCGCGCCCCGCGCCAGCCAATCACAGAGCGGCACCGCCGCGCCCGCCGCGGTGAGGGGCGTGGTTATAACCCGTCTCAACCAATCAGAGGAAACAGCGCCGCAGAAGGGGCGTGGTTACACCCCGGTGGGCGGGGCCAGGGGCGCGCCGGCGGGACGGGCGCACGTGGGGCGCGGCGGGCGCTGCTGCCATGTTGGGGGGGGACGGGGGGACACCGGGGACACACGGACACGGCGCGACCCCCGCCACCACCCACCGCACATTTCCGCCGCATTCCCTTCGTTTTCCCCGCTCCGAGGCGTCTGTCAGCCCCCTGATTTCATTTGAATTAAATTAAATTTTTTTTTTCGGTGTTGAGTCCTAGAACTTTTTGAATTTTTTTTTTTTTTTTTTTTTTTTTTTTTTGAGTGAAGTTTTTCAAGGCTGTGGAAATAATCAGCTGTGCACATGTTTGGAGCCGGGCCGTCCCGAGCCTGCTGGCTTCCAAAATTCACCCTGGGTGCAGCTCCGTGGCAGATAACAACCGCGGGGGCTGCCGAGATAAGGCTTTGTCAGCCTTGGCTGCTGCTCCCGAATCATTCACAATTGTTTGGGAACACCTTTGAAAAGTACGAGGCTGCTCGGGCTTCAAAGGAATTTCAAAATCTTTGGAATAGTTTTGCAATGTGGCTTCCCCGGCTCTGTGCTGGRAGCTGATCCTGCTGCTCCTTGCTCCACCGGGATTCCTTCCCACTCTGGGAAGCTCCAGGCTGGTGTGGGAAGCTGTGGCTCGGTCCCTGAGGTTTGTCCCTGGCTACAGAAGCTGCTGAGAAGGGTCCGAAAACTGCATAAAATATATAAAATACACAGCGGATTGTCCACAGAAAACTCTGCTCCGCAGGGATCAGAGCAATGGAAGCTGCAGAATCCCAAACCAAAGCCTGAATCCCAAAAGGATTCAGGTGTCCTCTGGACACCCCTGACCGATCCTGCTGGGATACTCCACAGTAAATCCATTTATTTGTAGGCAAAGGAATGGAAATGTGCCACCACAGCTGCTCCCACACACACGAGTGACACTTCAGTCGCTTCTGCCCGGCTCATTTTGACACATTTCGTGCTTCTTTGTCATCTAAAGAGTGTTTTAATGACAGACAAACACCCCGAATTAATAAGTGCCAGTAAGACAAGGTCGAACTCTTTGTTCTGTCAGCTCAGGATTTCGTTTTTTTCAGGTTGTTCAAAATGAAAACCATCTTTGTGATCAGAGGTTTGGAGGCTCCAAGTGCCCCTGGTGACAGCGAACACCGAGGTCACATCCACAACAACCCTTCCCACGTGCTGGAATCCCACTCCTGCCCCGGGCAGGTGGCTTTAATTTCCTGCAATTTATGGCAGGGATGGCAAATTTTTAATGATGTCATCAGCGTYGATTCGCTGAGAAGCCCAAGGATGATGCAGAAGTGGAGGGAAAAAAACGGGGAGAGAATCCCATCAACCCCACGGGATCACAACGAGAACGAGGGAATTTTTCTAGGTGAGATCGGAACTCCCAAAAATCCCCTTTTCCCCCCAACTTTCTTTCACCTCACCAACAAATCTTCCCGCGGTGCGGGCAGGAAATATTTGAGGAATCCATGAGAGAGAGAGAGAGAGAGAGAGAGAGAGCCCTGTGGATCAGTCAGCTGCTTTTAATCCGGGGTGACCCCCCCAACTCCCTCCTCGGGAGCAGCATCCCCCCTTCCTGCCGGGGAAGAGAAGGGCCCCACATCCCACATTTTTAGCAAAAATAGCAGCTCTTGACTCCGGCAAAGGGAAACCACAGCAGTGGCTTCTTGGGCCTTCTGGTTTTGGGGTTGTGTCTTTGGAAATGGAAAGTTTGAGGACTTTTTTTTTTTTTCTCCCTCCTCCCCTCCCTCCACCAAGACTTGCTGGGTTTCCTCCCGTTCCCGGTGTTTGTGGGGTGGTTGTGGCCCCAGCGAGGGGGGAAGGGGAGGTTGCACAAGCCCATGTTCCTCGCAGATGATGACTGGGCAGAAGTGGTGCCTCTGCCTGAGCGGGCTGGGAAGGCCAAATTACAGACTGCAGGCATCCCAAAAAGCCCATCGTGCGTGGGTGTGCCGAGGGAAAGGGGGGAAAATTCCAGGAAAACCAAATTTTGGTCGCTGCTGGCCGTAGATAGGCGGCTTCCTGGCTCGGCCAAGAGCAGGGCAACGTTAAAAAAGGAAATTCCTTGGGAGTAAAAATGAAAAAAAACCCCAAAACCCAGAGGCCTCCAGGCTTCCAGGAGCTCGGCCTGGTGATGTTGATCTTTGCTGAATCATAAAAATCGGGATCGTCGTTTCGGAATGTTGATGATGAGGTGAAAAGCACGGCCGGGAGTTTTCGAAGGGCGGCGCTCGGATGTGGGGCCGGTGCTGGTGGCACATCCCAGCCCAACGCCATTTATCCACGTTTATCCCGGAATTGTTGGGGCTGGAAAATCCCTCCAGGATCACCCAGTGCTTGATCCACGCCCAGCCCAGAGCACTGAGTGTGAGATGGGGACTCCAAACCTCCCTGGGCACTTCCAAGGCCTGAGCACCCTTTCCATGAGGAAATTCCTCCTGATTTCCACCCTGAGGCTGTTTCCTCTCTATCCCGTCCCTGTTTCCTGGGAGAAGAGGCAGCGCCTTTTCCCCCACCGGTTTCTCTGGGTTTTATTTAATATTTCCCACCCATCCAGCGTGACCTTCCCAGGGTTGAACCCTCCTGTCCCTCGTCACCAGAGCGTCACCGGTGACACCAGAGTGAAACTTTGAAGGGCTTGGAAACCAAATCCAGCGAGCCCGGAGCTGTCACTGCTGCAGGAAATCCCCCACCCCAAAYGCCACCCGCGTCCCACCCGGTGACAAACAGCCAGGGCACCCTCAGCTTGGAGGATCTCCTTTCATTTGTCCTATTTTCCAGCTATTTTTCCCTAAAATTCTCCAAACTCGTCCTAGATTTTGCAGTTATTCCCAGCAGGAAAGAACAAGGGAAACGAGGGCTGGCAAAGTGTCCCTGCCTGTGGTGGTCACGAGTGGCCGGTGCAGGGGGTGGCCAAGTTTAGGATCCATCCATGGGGAACAAGGAGAAGAGGGAATGAAGGAAGGAAGGATTAGATGGGGTTTGGGGAAGGAATTCTGCTCTGGGAGGGAGGTGAGGGGCTGGGATGGAATTCCCAGAGAAGCTGTGGCTGCTCCTGGATCCCTGGAAGTGTCCAAGGCTGGGTTGGAGCAACCTGGGATAGGGGAAAGTGTCCCTGCCCATGGAATGGGATGGGATTTAAGGTTCCTTCCAGCCCAAAGCATTCCATGATTCCATGGAGACGTGCTGGGAGGAGCAGGTGATGCTGGGACACCTCAGGGACACCTCAGGGACACCTCAGGGACACCTTGGGCCATCTCAGGTGGTGGCTCCAGGATTCCGAGCCCGTGGCTGAGGCATCTTCCCTGCTCATCCAGCCCTTCCCTGCTCATCCAAGCTTTTCTATTCCAAGATGCAGCTTTTCCCTTGATTTAAATCCCTTTATTAGGGCAGGTTTTGGCCAAGTTTGGCCCAATTTTCTATAAAAATCAAAATCGAAATCAAAGCGGGAGTGGTGCTGCTGTTTGGGTTTATGCTCACACTGGTATCCAAGAATCCCCATTCCTGGGGTATAAATCCATTTATTCCCGAGTTCCTTAACCAGGATTATTCTAGGAAAAAAAGAGATGGATGTAGGGGAGCCCTTGGCTGAGGTGGCTTCCAGAAGAGAGCAAAGAAAAGGTTGGAAAGAAGGAAAATGGGGAAAATGGGGAAAATGGGGAAAATGGGGAAAATGGGGAAAAAGAGACCTTTTAAACCCAGGACGGAGCCAGTGACCCACTGCATCTTCTGGCAAATAATTTAGGAGAAAATTGGCGATTTATCAAAAAATTGAGAAGTAAAATTTAAAAAAAAAAATCAACTTAAAGTGATTTTTTTTAGGCTTTGGAGGGTGAATTTTGGAGCAGCTGGGCCAGATGTGAATCCAGAGGAGCCAGCCCAGGCCACCTGAGGCAGCTCAGAGCCATTTCAYCTGATTTTGACGAGAATTTTTTTGTGTTCAGTTGTCATTTTCGCAGCTGTCTGTCGGCTGCCTCAGTTCCCTTTTCCCGAGGAGATCTGGAATGAAATCCCATTTTCATTGCCTCAGAGTCGGAACCGGAGCGAGCCGTCCCCAGGTGAACGCTCGGTTTTGCTCCCAAAGCAGCATTTTAGAAGCAGCCAAACCCGGCTGGGGGAAGACACAGAGAGAGAAAAAGAGAGAGAGAGAGAGAGAGAAAGAAATGAAGGGCTGTAAAACAAAAATGCAAAGCTGAAACCAATCAATTTCAGAAAACAAACTGGGCTTGGAAAGCCCCCGGTCGGGATAAATTTAGGTCATTTCAGGGGATTATCTGTGGTCACCAATTATGCAAATGGTGAAAAAAAAAACCCCATCTTGCCTTGATATTTTACATTGAAAATTCAGCTTTTTTTTCCACCCCCCCTGCCCTTGTCCCTCCTTCCTGCCCGCTCCTGATCTCGCTGCGAGAGATGGGCTTGGGTTTTTCGAAGAATTTGGGGTTGCAGGTTGGTTTTTATTTGATGTGGGGAGCTCAGGGCTCCTCGGAGGAGTGGCACAACGGGAATTTCCTGGAATTTGCTGGAGGAAGGAGCCAGCCCTGCCTGCTGGAGGGATGGGGAAAGGGCTCAGGGACAGGAAAATGCTGGGAAGTTGAGCTTGGTGTTGAGTCCGCTGTGGGACGAGGGTGCTGCAGCAGCACCTGGATGTGGGAGCATCCAGCCACGTTTTCCATAAGGGAAAAAGGCAGGAAAATCGTGGCTGGAGGCAGCCTGAGGGAAAAGGGAGAGATGGGCTGAGCTCAGGGCAGGGAGGGGGGGGTTTAAGCCAGGTCTAAACGGGGCTGGAGCCTGGGCAGGGCTCCTGGGAGAATCATTCCCTGTCCGGGGTGACTGATCTGAGCCTGGGAAGAGAGGAGGTGGAAAGGGGAAGGAAGGAGGAAAAGGGGGAAGGAAGGAGGAAAAGGGGGCAGGAAGGAGGAGAAAGGAATAAAAGGAGGAGAAAGGAGTAAAAGGAATCGGGGAGGAGTAAAAAGTAGAAGAAAGGAGGCAGAGAGGAGTAAAAAGGAGTCAGGGAGGAGTAAAAGGAGAAGAAAAAAGAAGAAAGGAGTAGAAACAAGTCAGGCAGGAGTCAGGAAGGAGCAGAAAGGAGTGAAAAGGAGAAGAAAGGAATAGAAAGGAGCGGAAAAGAGTCAGGAGTCAGAAATGGGGTCAGAAAGGAGGGAAAGGAGAAGAAAGGAGTAGGAAGGAGTCAGGAAAGAGAAAGAAGGAGTCAGAAGGGAGTGGAAGAGAGGAGAGAGGAGTCAGGCAGGAGAAGAAAGGAGTCAGGCAGCAGAGCCGGGCTCTGCCCAGGACATGGCTGTGGCAATCCAAAGCTCAACTTCAACCCTGAATTTCCTTCCCCTCCGAGGCTGAGCCCCGAGTGCCCCGCAGGGCATTTCTGTGCTCCCCAGCACCCAAACCGGGGGGAACATCTGGATAACAGCTGCAGGTGATGGGAGCTGGGCCAGCTGCACTCCCGGGATTGAAATCCAGCGGGATGTGCTCCACTCGGGATGGCTGCAGACACAGGGATGAATCCGTGGGATCCAACCCCTTTGGAACTGCCCAACACAACCTGCTGGGGCACGACAAGGCTTGGATGGGATTTGGGAAGGAATTCTTCCCTGTGAGGGTGGGGAAGGGCTGGGATGGAATTGCCAGAGAAGCTGTGGCTGCCCCTGGATCCCTGGGAGTGCCCCAGGCCAGGTTGGACGGGGCTTGGAGCAACCTGGGATGGTGGGAGGTGTCAGGGTTGGAAGTGGATGTGATTTAAGGTCCTTTCCAACCCAAAACCATCCCGTGGTTGTGCTCCCTGGGTGGTTTTTCCCCAGCCCAGCAAAGCAGAGGGCCTGGCAGGTGCTGCTGGCTCTTTGTCACCTCTCTGGGGGGACACTCCCTGCTGCAGGGCCACCTGCCAGGCCAGGCCGGCCTCAGGGCACTGATAAGGGCAGAGCTGCTGAGCAGCCCCGTCCTGACTATCTGGGGTCAGGCAGGAACCTGCCAGGGGCTGTCACTGTCCCCTGCTGATGTCCCAGGGCTCAGGGATGCTGGAGGTGGAGATGCTGTTCTGGAGCCTCCGGTGTCCCCCGGGCAGGTAAAGGGTGACAGGGACACTGCGGGGATTGTTGGATTGGGATGTTCAGCCTGGAGAGGAGAAGTTGGGTGCAGACCTCAGAGACCTTCCAGGATCTGGAGGGGCTCTGGGGAAGTGGAGAGGGACTGGAGTGAGGGACAAGGGGGATGGGTTCAGGATGAAAGAGGAAATTTAGGTTGGATATTGGGAAGAAATCCCTCCCTGGGAGGGCGGGGAGGAGCTGGGATGGAATTCCCAGAGAAGCTGTGGCTGCCCCTGGATCCCTGGGAGTGCCCCAGGCCAGGTTGGAGGGGGCTTGGAGCAGCCTGGGATGGTGGGAGGTGTCGCTGGTGAGCTGAGCTTTAAGGTCCCTCCCAACCCAAAGCATTCCATGATTCCAGTGATCCCTGGAAAGCCGTGATCCTTGCCTGCTGGAAGCCTTGGAGGGGATCAGGAGCATGTGACAGCCTGGGGGACGTGGGGACAAGGCCACACGGCCGGGTCAGCGTGGCCTGGCGGGAGCAGCAATTTCCCTTTGGTGTTCCCTGAGCTGGAATGGCACCGCCTTTGTCCTGCCAGCGTGACTTTGGAACCAGCAATCTTTGGAGCCTCTCCTTTGGCTTTTCCTGCTGAGTTTTGGAGCAGCCTGGCCGAGCTGAACCTGTTACGGTGACCCTGATGGGGGAGAAAAAAATGAGGGACACACCTTTCCCAGGAGAGAAAAAAAATGAGGGACACAGCTTTTCCAGGAGGGATAAAAATGAGGGAGACCTTTTCCAAGAGGGAAAAAAATGAGGGAGACAGGTTTTCCAGGAGACAAAAAAATGAGGGACACAGCTTTTCCAGGAGAGAAAAAAGTGAGGGAGACAGCTTTTCCAGGAGGGACAAAAATGAGGGAGACCTTTCCCAGGAGGGATAAAAATGAGGGAGAACGGGTTGGGAGGAGAGAGGGGGAAGCAGATGAACCTCGCTGCTCTGCTCACTCTGTGACAAATCTGGGAGGGGACAGAGGCAGATCCAGCCAAGGAATTCCCATTTCCAGGCCGAGCCCTGAGGGCGCAGGATGGGAAGCTCAGGGAATCCTTTCTCCTCCCACCCGAGAGCTCCGGGAGGGTTTCTTGCGTTCAGCAGAGGCAAAAGTCAAATTTGGCCCAGGATTTTGCGTTCTCAGCCCAGGCAGAGAGAGAAACCAGGGGGATTCACGATCCCAGAGGCAGGAAGAGGAAGGAAAAGCGAGGATAAGGAGGGAAAAGTAAAAGCTGCATCAAGGGCTGGAATTTCAAAGGCATTCCGGGGTTTTTCTGTCCAGGCTGTGGAAGAGGCAGGGGCTGGATTTGGAAATCTGCCCCTCCTTTCCAGGCTGGATGAAGATTGCACAGAGTTTTAATGGGTTTAAAGCTACAATTCCATGGCCACGGACACAACACACAGGTCTGGGTGTCTCAAACAAAGCTTCCCAGAGGGAACCATTTGCATTTTTCCCCGCTCACCTGGATAACAGGATGTGCAATAAAAATCTGTTCTCGATACTGACAGTGAAAAGTGCACATTGGGAAGAGCCAGGGATTCACTTCCCAGCTCTTTCAGAGCATTCCTCTGCTCCAGGCCTCAGTTTCCCTCCAGCCAAATGGGATAAAGGAGATCCACGGAATTCAGCCGGACACTGCAGAGGTGTGGAATTCCAGAACTGACCATATTATCCATATTATCAATACAGTATTGACCAAATTTACCCTGCGAGAGGCTCAGCCCCCCCTTCAAGCAGCCACGTGGGGATTTCAAGCCACGCACGGGGACACCCTGCCAGTGTCCCCCAGCCCCAGCACCCCCTGATCCCCCCGAATCCTTGGCTCCACAGGAACTGCTGGAGGGCACCGGAGCAGCTCCAGGGCAGGAGGGTGAAGAGCAGTTTGCTGTCCCCACTTGGGTTTGGGGTCCTGGGGGGCTCCCTCAGCCCCCCGGAGCAGGCCCAGCCCGATGCAGAAAGAGCTTAAATCCCCAACAAAAGCTGTGCCCGGCGTCGGCGGAGCCAGGAGCAGACTCTGCTTTAAAAAAAAAAAACAAAAAAACCCCAACAAACTGGCAGCAGCAGTGAGAGGAAGGAGATCTGGGTCTCCTGAGCAAAACTGCTGGGGCTGGGAGTGCTTGAAAGGTTTCCTGGAGACACCAGCGCAGCCCATGGCAATGTTTTCCCATCGGCGGCAGCGCTCCCACCTCGCTCTTCCCACTGCCCCCCGAGCGATGCCCGAGCTGGTGGGGCTGACAGCTGACAGCCAGCGCTGGCTCCTGCCACTTCCTCTGGGGCCTGCCATGCCAGCTGCTGGCAGGGGGACAGGGCAAGGAAAAAGCCTGGATATTGTCTGGAGGGCCAGGGGAGGTTTTCTCAGAGGCGGCGGAGGAGAGGTGAAACCGCAGCCCCGATAACGGTTCTTGCAAATCATCCCTGGGCAGGTCCTCCTGCCCTCCTGGCTCAGCTCATCTCAAACAGGCCCCAGCTTTCAGCAGCACGGCAATTTCTTATTTTCTGGTTTCCTGGGGAAGTTTTCCTGAGAGAAAAATGAGGGGTTTTTTTAATCCACTAATGTGATGTGTAATAAAAATATGCAATCGATGTTTAAAGTCCGTATTGGGAAGAGTCAGGGTTTGGGGATTCGTTTCCCAGCTCGTTTTTGCTTCGCTCACAGCATTTTAGCTGCTCCATGCCTCAGTTTCCCTCCAGCCAAGTGAGATCCACAGAATTCAGCCACTCCAGGTACTCTAAAACACTCAAAAATTGACCATATTTAATCTGCACTTCCAGGGCATGAAACCCACTCATATTTAGGTGATCAATCATTAATGGTTTTCTTTGATTAAAGGTAATAAAGGCCTTCGGGATGGTAGAAAATTCCCAGGTGGGAGATGACACCTTCAAAACAACTGCACAAACACAGAAACAAAGGATTGAATTCCCCCTGCAAATGACATTGTGCAGTGAAATGGCTGGATCAGCCCCTCGGAAAGGCACCTGGTAATTAACTCGGTGTAAATTAATCAGCTTCAGACAGGATTTAGGGACTTTCATAGGCGAGTGCTGCCTTTTGTAGTGACAACTCCCAGGAGGACTTTGAAGTCCTGCCTGCTCCAAGGGGTGGCACAAGCTCCGGGATTTGGGAATATTATTGCTTTACAAGGGGGGGATAAAAGCACCCCCACCCCAAAATCTGGGAGTTGTTTTTTTTTTTTTTTTGGGCTCTGTCACATGCAGGAGGTGCCAAACTTGAGATAAGGCGGACAAAGGAGCTGCCTGAGAAGCCAGGGAAGCGGGGGGAACGTGGGATCCGATTTCCTGGGAGAAGCTGCCAAAGGGTTTGTCCCGCTTTGTGCTGCCTGCCCTGGCCTGGCTGGGGGAGCTGTGCCAGGGCAGGGACAAGGACAGGACCTGGCTGGCTCTGGAGCGTGGGCACAGGCGACAGGAAAAGGGATTTAAGGAGAATTTGCCTCAAAATCAGGTGGGCTCCAGAGCAGATGAGAGCTTTGCTCCTTCCACCACGCAGCAAAGGATGTTGTGGTGGTGAAACCATTTCGGTGTGACTGTATTTAAATCAGGAGAGATGTAAAACAAACAGGGGTTGATGTAAAGTGGGGCTGGATTTGGGTGAAAGCATCTCGGTGGTAAATAAAGCTCCCCCCAGCTCAGTGACGGGAGATTCCTGAGCTCCAGAGGCTCCCACAACGCAGAATAATAACAGGAATATGGAAATGCTCGTGATTAGAAGAAACACACAAAGTGAGACCCCTGCAATTAATTCAAAAATTCAGAGCTGCCTAAATATTGGGTGAGCTAAAAAAACCCAAACTGGTGGGAAAAAAAAAAAAAAAAGAATAATAATCTCCAAAGATAACTATCAGAGACTCCACCCCAGCTGCCCCCAAGGCACCCCAGGACGTGGCACTGGGCAGGGTGGGGCATCCGTGCTGGGGATCTGTCCCTCGAGAGAGGCCTCAGCGAAACCCCAAAGTTCACAGGATGTTTGTCTCCCAAAAGGCTGGGAAGGGGTTGGTTTTGGTACCTGAAAAGAAATCTGTGATTTTCTGTCTGTGAATCCCTCTCTCCTTGTTTTTCCCTGTGCTTTGGGGAGGAGCAGGGCTGGGCTGTGATGCCATAAAGGGGAATTTGGGGTGAGGCTGCAGGGCACGGACCCTTCCCTGTGGGGCCCTGCCTGTGGGTTCCCCACGCTGGAGCTGGGCAGGGAAAATTCCTCCCATCCCACCAAAATCTTCCTGCTGGCCATTAGGATGGACCCAAGGCTTTGCAGAACTCCTAAAGAACCAATCCAATTGGTTTCCTAAAGAATCAATCCAGCTGCCTGGCCTCCCTTTCCCATAAATTCCCCATCCTTTGGCTGATTTCTGCCCAGCCTGACCTGACCACTGAAGGCACCGCGGTGGGACAGTCCCAACAGGGCACTCAGGAGAGACTCAGATCCTGCTGAGGAGTGGCTGCAGCCCTTCCAGACACGGAGAATCCGCTCAGGAGCCGGGGTTTTGTGGGAAAGCAGCTGGGGAGCAGTGTCTGGAGAGCTGTGCCACATCTCGTTGTCACCAGACCCTCGCAGGTGGCACCTCGGTGCCTAATCCTGCCACCCCAGCCCCGGCGTTATCAGGGCCCTGTGACCACCCTGAGACCACAAAGGGCAGAGATAAAGCAAAAAGTCCTTTTTTAAATTTTTTTTTTTTTTGTGCTCCTGCAGCTCCAGGCCTGGGTTTCTCAGAATCCAGCTGCCCTCGAAGGAGAAATGAGACAAACAAACGTGTGGGGACAGGGACAGGGAGCGACAGCGCTGCCAGGAGCCCCTGGCACTGTCCCTGTGCCCAGGCACCAGGGAGAGGCTGCCCTGAGGTATCACCACCCTGCACACGGAGCAGGTTAACGGGGAGGGAAAGAGCTGCCTGCACTTCCAGAGGCAGCTGTGCCATGAAACTGCAGGGTTTGGAATGGAAATCCCTCCAGGAAATCCATCCTGCCTCAGACTCCGCGTGTGAGAGACTGGAAATCACCTCAGATATTGATATTTGCACTTTTCCTGCTCAGCCCCCTGCCAGGGCAGCTCCTGGGCTGTTGGGAAGTGATGCCAAGTGCTGGGATTGTTTCGGGACACGGGTTGGGGATCTGTCTGAAGGAGGGGGACACATCCAAGTGGCAGCTCTGGCTGGGAACACCCCAAGGAGAGCCCCAAAATGTGCCCTGGGAACGGGTCAGGAGCTGTGCTCAGCTCAATGTGACATCCAGGGAAACTGGAGATCCCTCTTTCTCAGGGATCCGCTGCTCAAGATTAATATTGTCCTAATTAATAAACTGGAAACAAGAAATAAACTACACCCTAAGGAATAAACTCTATCCTAAATAATAAACTACATCCTAAATAATAACCTATAAACAGGGACTGTGCATTTGGCCTGAACCCCACAGAGCTCTCCTGTGAAATAGGGCTGGGAAATGCTGCAAGACACCCCAAATTCCCAATTTTTGCCGCTCCAACCACCAAAATCCTGGATGATTCCTGCCCTGATGGAGCCAGGAGAGCCCTCAGTGCCTGCACACCCAGGATGGTGCCCCTGTGACTGGTGGTGGCAAGGAGACAACAAGAAATAAAAGGTTTAAAGACAAGGCCCTCACAGATTTCAGGGGGTCCCCACAAAGCCTTTCTCAGCCCGTTGAGCCCCACAAATTTATTTTTACCTGCCAAACACATTCAAAAGCGTTCAAAAGAGCATTCAGAAGTGTTTATTTACTTCCTGCCCAGCGAAAGTGGAGCGGGAGAAAATAGATGCTGAGCAACGATCTCTGCTCACCTGCAGGGCCCCGCTGGTTGGGTGCACAGCTGACAACTCCAGGGGTGCCCCCGGAGCAGTTTTTGCACCCCTCCAATCTCTTGGTAACCCCACACCTGCAGCCCTGGCTGGGCCCGAGGTGCTGAGGATGTGTCTGAGGGAGGCTTTGAGCTCAGCCTGCAAAGCCACGGCGCCTCCGGGAGCAAAGATTCTGCTGAGGCGGGGGGGTGGTCCTGAGCTGCCTGCGAGCTTTGGGCTCAACCCTGAGCTCTGCAAAGCTCGGCTTTCACAGGGTTTAAACCAGGGTTGCACCAGGCTTGAAAAGCAGCTGCAAGAGAGGCTTGAAAGATGTGGCACAGGAGGTTTGAGGAGTTGGCAGAGTTGCTGTCACATTTTCCCAGTCCTGCTGCTCTGAGACTCCTGCAGCTCTTTGCACTCGGGGTTTGGAGCATCCCAAATATTGGGATTGAATCTTTCCCTGCCTTGACCAAGCCACGCCACGCAGGACAAGTGACCCACACGTGTCCCCTCACCAAATTCAGGCTGGCTCTCTCCTCTGCACGATGATAGGAAACTGCAGAGATAAARAGAAGATGGAGAATTTGGGGAAATCTCTGCAAAATCTGAGACTTTTTGGGGTATTTCCAATGGTGAGGCTGATCCAGGCTCTGCTTGTCGATGTAATTAAAGACATCAGACAGCAAAAAAAAGGGCAGAGCTCCCGTTTTTTATTGATTTGTTTTCTGGATCAGGCTAGAAATCCAAGCAGGGCTGGTTTGGAAGGTGCTTTCCATGAGCCTGGAGTCCATCTGGGCCCTGCTCCCACACAAAACCTGCCCATGGAAACCTGAGCTGGGCTGGGGAGCACCAGCCCTGGAACACCTGAGCTTGGAACAGCCTTTTTTCCAAGGGAAAAATCACTGGAAGAGGAAAAGAAGGAAGAAAAACTGCACAAAAGTGCTGGGTTAGAGCCTGCAGATCCACATCCACAGAGCAGGGATCTGCTCGAGCCAGGAAATGCCTCCCAGGAGGAGGAGAAATGCAGGATGGAGCCCTTTCCAAGGGATTGTTGCTCCTCACCTCTCCTGATGCTCATCCAGGTGGTCTTGGCTCCAAGGCCACAACATTTGGGCCTGATTTTTGGAGGTCTCTCATCCCCTGGACATTCCAGGCAGATGCACAAAGCGTTGTTTTGTTGCTTTCCACCAGGAATTTGGCACAAGGAATTCAGGCCATGGATGCTTTGAGATGAGCCCAGTGAAGCAGCAGGGGGGAGGTTTGGGGGCTGATGCTAAAAAATTGGAACAAAACACTTGAAATATTTGAATTTTGAGGTTTTTCCCTCAAAAATATCCCATTTTTTCCAAGCTGTGGCTCCTGCACTGCCACACTCAACCAGCTGCGAGGAGGAGGGAAGGCAGCACCAGGCTCCCTGCACCCATCCAACTTCTGCTCTCGCATAGGAAGTTGATAAAAACCTCACTTGGTTGCAAAAAAGAAAATCAGATTTCAAAACCGCTGCTCGAAGGGCTCCAGAGGCTCTCAGCAGCCCTGGATTAACCCTTTCCACCCTTTCCAGAGGGTCCCTYCCAGCTGGGGATGCCAACAAATCCTTTSGTGTCTTTGCTCAGCTCTTTGGGGGCTTTTTTTTTTCCCCTTTATGTTCTATTTTGATGTGGATTTTATCTCAGGGCTTATCACCTGTCCGACCTGCTCTTATCAACAAACAGGTTGGGAGAGGAGGGGATGGAGGGAAGGTTTGGAAAAGGTGAGCAGAAAATGGGGAAAAACCAGTGGAAGTTTGGCCTGGAAAAACCTATCCCCCTGTCAGAAAACACTTGATCCAGCTCCTGCTGGGAAAGATCCAGCTCCTTGGTGATTCCCAATTGTGGATTCCAACCCCAAAATCCTCATTCTCACCRAAGAGCCAAGTTTCCCCTCTTTTGTGTATTTTTCATCCATTCTGGGACTGGTTCCTGCAGCAGTGACCCGAAGATCTGTGTCCTGCTAGCCTGGGAATGCACTGATCCACGGGATCCAGCTCCCACAGGGATCCCGGAGAAACGACAGCTGAGGATGGATCAGCATCCCAGAGGATGGATCAGCATCCCAGAGGATGGATCAGCACAGCCATGCCTCTTGGTGGACAAAGGAAAAACAGATTTGGCCTCACTTCACTTTGGGAACTCACAATTTTAGCATCCTTCCCAGCAGGCAGGAAAAATGCCACTAAAGAGGGCAGTTTTGGGGTTTTTTTTCCCATTTCCTGCACATTCCCTGCCGTTTTCCCTGGAGCAGAGCCCCAACACCAGGACCATCAGCTCAGCCACCTTTTTTCCTCACCCAGCCCTTCCTGCTGCTCCTGGCAAATCTGCTGCCAGCCTGCTGCAACCCTCCAGGCACTTTGGGAACAGCCTGGGGGAGGAGATTCCCTGGATTCTGGCATCTGAAATACGGGATTTGTCCCACTTCCCATTCCACGGGCCTGCACAAACCCTCCCACGGCCCTGTCACAGCAGGAAAGCTCTGCACAGCTCCCAGCCCGCGGATCTTCCTGCCAGGAGGGATCTGGGCACTTCCCTTCCCGCTGCTTTGTGGTTTTCCTGGGATGGGGAGCAGGTGGCCTGTGCTTGTCACCCTCTGCTTGTCACCCTCTCCTTGTCACCCTCTGCCTGTCAACCTCTGTCACCCCATGCTTGTCACCCTCTGCCTGTCACCCCCTGTCACCCCCTGCCTGTCAACCTCTGTCACCCCCTGCCTGTCACCCTCTGCTTGTCACCCCCTGCCTGTCACACGTTTGCCTGTCACCCCATGTTTGTCACCCTCTGCCTGTCACCCTCTCCTTGTCACCCTCTGTTTGTCACCCTCTGTTTGTCAACCCCTGCTCGTCACCTCCTGCCTGTCATCTCTGCTTGTCACCCCCTGTCACCCTCTCCTTGTCACCCCATGCTTGTCACCCCATGTTTGTCACTCTCTGCTTGTCACCCCCTGCCTGTCACCCTCGTCACCCCCTGCCTGTCACATGTGTGTTGCCCCCCATCACCCCGTGCTTGTCACCCCCACTTGTCACCCCCTGCCTGTCACCCTCTCCTTGTCACTCTCTCCTTGTCACCCCATGTTTGCCACCCTCTGCCTGTCACCCCCTGTGTGTCACCCCCTGTGTGTCACCCTGTGCCTGTCACCCCCCGTCACCCCCTGGCTGTGTGGCTGTGATTAAACCGGGCCTGTTCAACCGCCGCCGCCAGATGTGGGGACCTCGTTTGTGACAGAGGAAAGGCAAACAGCCCCAAGTGACACGAGGTGACAGTTGTGTGCACGTGAAGCGTGGCCTGGCCCCCCCTCCCCTCCTCCCCGGGTGCCCCCAAGCCGCAGGATCTTTGCTGGGCCCGTGGGAAATGATTTTATCAACATTTAAATGTTTCCCCCCAAAAATAGAGCCCGCTCTGGTGGTGAGGCCGAGGAAGGGCCTGCTCTGTCCCTCATCCAACTTTCCCTCTGGAATCTGGGAAGAGCTCAGTGTTCCTGAGCTTTTTCCAGCTAAAAACCCCCTGCTCTTCCCCAAATCCATGRGGATATCAGACATCTTTCCCTTTCCTGCGCAGCTGGAGGGTTCCAGAGCATGGAAAACCTGCTCGGATCAGTTGTTGGAGTGCCACCAGCATCCCCTTGACCTGATGGAATTCCTTACACCCAACCTCACACCAAATGGGATTCCTCACACCAAGGGACACGCCCTGAGGGAAATTTTGTCCAGGGACGTAATCCAGGATCAAGATTTTATCCAAAAATATTTTCTCCACTTATTTTTCCCCTCTTCAAAATYGCATTTCCTGGAATAAAGGGATCCCAACCCCCTCATCCCGAGCTGGGACCCTCAAAGTCCCCAGGGAGCTGCACAAGAGGGACAACGAGCGGAGCCAAGCCAGAAACTTCCAGAGGGAATTATGGAGAATTYGGGAGAAACCTCCAGCTGAGAGAGGAAGATCTGGAGCCAGGAGGGAGGGAGGGAGGAAGGGAGGGACACGATCTCTGTCCCCAAGCCCAGGGCAGGGAGGTGACAGCACAGGACCTATCGTGGCCTCCCAGCTGGGGCAGCTCCAGCCTGTGGCTCTCGGGGCTGCCATCCATGGGGACTTTATCTGGGGCTGTTCCTCCTTTGGGGCTGCCATCCATGGGGACTTTATCTGGGGCTGTCCCTCCTCTCCTCCTGCCCCGCTCTCGACCCTCGATTTCCAAAAAGGGCGGGAGAAGTCCCGGAATCAGCGGCACATCCTGAACAGCTGCTGCCACCCCCTATCTCTGCCTCACCCCTGGTGTCTCCTTGTGGTTTCTGAAGCCCCCAGAGACACCAAACTGCCCTGCTAGGCTGGTGGGGAGGGGTGATGACCCCAAAAAGGCTGCAGGGGTTTGTGGGTTCATTTGGGAAGGGGTGAGAGGACCCCAAAAAGGCTGCAGAGACCTGGTGGCTTCAGGTGGGAAGGGGTAACAGGACCCCAAAAACGCTGCAGAGCTCTGTGGGCTCAGTTCTGGGTGGGAAGGGGTGAGAGGATGATTTTTAGGGACACGGCTCCTTCTGAAGTCAAGAAAAGCCATTAAAAAGTCAATCTTTTTTGGGAGAAGAGGGGGGAAAAAAGGTCCTTGAAAGAAACCCAACATCATCCAAGTGGTTTAACAAACCTCCCTCTCCCCACAGCCTTTTGCAGGATTTCTTCCTCCCCTTTCCCTGAAGATCCTTTTTTTTTTTTTTGGAGCAGGGATGAATAAACTCCAGGCTTTGTTCTTAGCAAGGATCTTTTATCAGCTCCTTACCCTCATTCCATCTGCAAATGGGGACAGGGAACTGATCTGATCAAACAAGAACCAGTCCTAACCCAAGCTCTAAACTCAGCTTGAGCTGTTGAGAGGGTCCAATGAGTTCACACAACTTCCTGCATTTCATCCAGCCCGATTCCTTCTGTACTTCCAGGATCCCACTGGGAAGAAAAAAGGGACTTTTCATCAGCCTCCCGGCTCGGATTTCGGGATTTTCTCAAAGTGCTTTGCTAAGAAGCGGCGGCAGCTTAAAATGACAGATTTAATGAGCAAGAGGAGGTGACAACAGTCGCTGTCACCCCCGTCATTGTCACCCATCCTGTCACACCAAGGAGCTGCTCAGCTCTGCTACTCAAACCCTGCTGCTTCTTCAGCTCTTTCACCTCAAACCCTTTTAAAAACCAGCTCRTTTTAGGTCCAAAGATCCCCCAAGGCTCCTGTTCTGGTCAGGGAATCCCACCAGCAGAGTTTGCCCCACATCCCACTCTGGGAAGCATCTCCAAACCCCCTCGGTCCATCCTAGGAGGATTTTTGCATGGATGAGACCCAGAACCATCTGGATAAGTCCCCTTGTCCATCAGAAATTGGGAATTGCTCACGAAAGGACCCCACACCCAGCTGGGATCAGCAACTCCTGGGACAAAACCACAGCTCAGAAGAGTTTTCCAAACTTTCCCGTTGCCCTGCTCTGAAGCAGAGCCAGCCTGGGATGCGCTGCAGGAACGGCTCTGGATGCTCCATTCCAGGAGGGAATTTGGGCACAGCTGCCCAGAAGAGCTGCCCAGAGCCCATCCCAGCTGCAGGGAGCAGCAGGATTCCTTCCCCCACCCCTGCCCTGAGGAGGCACCACCCTGCCTGTGGTTTCCTGCGGTGACAGTGGGGTTTTGTCACCCAAATGTGGCTGCTCCGGGGCCAGGATGTCACCCTGTGGGGCCACCAACGCCTCCCTCTGCGAGGCACGGAAGGGACGGGTGACACTGATGTCCCCTGCGAGCTGAGGTGGCTTCCCCTGCAGGCCTCCACCTCTGATCCCTGGAAAAATCCAGGCAGGCACCTGGAATGGGCTCCTGGCCCTGGGCAGAACAGCCAAATGTGGATAAAAGCAGGGATAATTCTGGGATTGCTGCAGTTGAGTGTTGTATTTGTACCTGCCTGGTCAAGGATGAGCGGGAAGAGGAGGATTCCGTGAGGCTCTGGTGAGGAATCCGTGCCAGGGATGAGGCAGAGGCCTCRTGTCYCTTCTCCCAGARTCTCTCCAGGCAGTTTTTAGGATCCCTTAAGGGAATCCATGCCAGGGATCAGGCAGAGGCCTCTGTCCCTGCTCCCAGAGTCTCTCCAGGCAGTTTTTAGGATCCCTTAAGGGACCAGCTCATCACCATCCCTGAATAAAGCAGGAGAGGCTGGGCCAGACAAGGCCTGGCTCTGCTGAACGTGGGGATCTGATGATTCCCAGCATCCCTGATCCCAAGGGATTACCTTGGGCTGTCCCATCCAGCCTCTGGCACGCCCAAAGTGGCTACAGTTTGCCCAAAGTGACAATGACAATCTGCAGGTGATGCTGGGCAGAGAACTTGTCACCCTCTGCACTGCAGGAAGTAGGTGAGGAGCATTCCCATTGGAAAAATCCAAGGAATTGAGGGGACTGGGGAATGCAGAGAGCTAAACCTGCAGAGCTCCTCTGTTCCCTCAGCAACYCAAAGTCTGCTTTTCCACAGAAAATAAAGTTCCCATCCGAGCTGCACAAAAAACCAGCAGCTTGGATCCATCTCCTCGTCCCTTTGGATCCCAGAACTCCAGGCAGGGGGACAGGAGGGAGCAGAACATTCCCTGAGTCACTGGTGGGGCTGGAGATGGCTGGGGGGGGAGGTGGGGGTGAAATTCCTGCTGGATTAGAGGTGGCCCTGACTCAGGAGCTGGGGGAATGGGAAGGAACAGATTTGACATCAGTGGATGTTGAAATAAAAGCAAACATCCATGAAATCCTGGAAGCACTAAAGATGTCTGGTATTCCAATCTGACCAGAGAGCTCCTGGGATCTGCTGCAGGCTCATCCTTACGGAGCAGGACTTCCAGAAGGGGTGTCCACGCCACGCAGGATTCCCTGGGAATACCTGGGAAGGGTCTCCTGCCTGCCAGGGGTGGCTGTGAACCCCCCAGCTCATTCTGGGGATGAATTCCAACGCTCTCCAAAGAGTTTTCCAGTGGAGCTGGATATCTGGGAGCACGCTGCACCCCTGAGGAGCCCAATTCCCTGTTTACTTCCTGCTGCCCTGCATTCCCAGCAGCTGGAATTTGTGGGATAAAAGAGCCTCCAGCGCAGGCAGCTTCTCCCCCCGTAGTTATTTAGAGGTTTGGATAAACCTCTCCAAGTTTTCCTCTGAAAAAATTCCCCCCTGGAATATCCTAACTCCCACCCTGAGAGGTGTTTGGCATCCTGGAAGCTCTTCCCCACTCTCTGTGCCTGTGGCATCTYTGGGAGAAGTCTAAATTCCAGGTGGGATCACTCAGAGCTCATCCACATCCCCACACCTCGCTGGCAATTCCTTTCTGGATCAGATTTTCCTCTTCCAAATAAGAAATCCAGGGAGAAAACTCCAAGACTTTCACTTCCAGAGCCTTTAATATCCACAAACTGCCAATAATAACACTTTAGCAAACAAAGAAGATTGCTCAAGTACAAAAAAATGGCTCAAAACTCTAAATAAAATATAAAAACCAACAGTCCCACGGCTTTAAACTCTAAATAAAATATAAAAATCAACAGTCCCATGGCTTTAAACTCTAAATAAAATATAAAAACCAACCGTTCCACAGCTTTAAACTCTAAATAAAATATAAAAACCAACAGTCCCACGGCTTTAAACTCTAAATAAAATATAAAAACCAACAGTTCCACGGCTTTAAACTCTCCATGTTGGAATTTCCATTCCTGCAAGGCACAACCCAATGTCCATATGGGGAAAAAAAAAATCTCCAAATATTCCCAGAAATTCAGATTATTCCCTCCTAGCCCAGCAGCAGCTTCCTGAGCACATCAAGTGTTTGTCACTGTCAAACTGCACCCCAAAACCCCTCAGATCTGGTTATCCAAGGACTCTGAGGGGGCTCAGAGGAGTTTTTCAGTATCGAGCGGGAGCAGGGTGGGTTTGGGTGGATTTTTTGGGGGGATCCTCAGAGCTGAGGGGTGAAAATGGGCATTAATTCAGCGCTGGTGATTTGGGTTCTGAAGGAAGCGGCTCAAAAATCAGAATATGTCGGTCCCAACGTGCCCTCTGCTGGCACAGCCCCGAAATCTTGAGAAAGAGGGAGGGAACCAACCACAAGATCCTTTTATCCAACCCCATCCGAGGCACATCTCTGGGGAAGCCACAGTGGGATTTCAGGGACAGGAGATTAAACGGCTCCAGGCTTTCCTCTGGAAAATTCCCCACTGGAATTCGCACCCTGAGGGGTGTTTGGCATCCTGGAAACTCTTCCCCACTCTCTGTGCCTGTGGGAAACTGGAATCTAAATCCCAGATGGGAGCACTCATGAAATAGGGATGGACGCAAGGTGCCRGCAGGGTTTTGCTTCCAAATTCTGTCCCTTTCAAATTGGATTCGTAGAATCATAAAATCATGGAATTGTTGAGGTTGGAAAATCCCTCTGGGATCGAGTCCGAGCTGTGCCCGATCCCCACCCTGAGCACTCAGTGCCAYGTCCAGGTGMCACCTCCAGGGATGGGCAYTCCAAACCTCCCTGGGCAGCCCTTTCCAACCCTTTCCATGAGGAAAYTCCTGCTGAAATTCCAGCCTGAGCCTCCCCAGCACAGCCTGAGGCCGTTCCCTCTCCTCCTGTCCCCGTTCCCTGGGATAAGATCCCAAATTCCCCTCCTGTCAGGGAGTTGTGCAGAGCCAGAAATTCCCCTGGAGCCTCCTTTTCTCCAGGCTGAGCCCCCTCAGGATTCTCCAAACCCTTTCCCATCTCCCTCTCCTTCCCTGGACACTCTCCAGCCCCTCCACATCCCTCTTGCCACGAGGGCCTAGAACTGGACAGGAATTGTCCAGGACACAGCATTCCAGGTGCCTCAGCAGCTCCCAGTGACATTCCTCGACATTCAGCAAAGGCTCCTTTGTGCTGGTCCCCCCCTGTCCCAGCTGCTCTCAAAGCCACTGCAGAGCCCTTGGAAGTGTCCCAGGCCAGGCTGGATGGGGCTTGGAGCCATCTGGGATAGGGAAAGGTGTCCCTGCCCATGGCAGGGCGTGGAATGGGATGAGCTGTAAGGTCCTTTCCCACCCAAACCAGTCTGGGATTGGTTGTTTCCATCTCTCCATGTCCTGAGCCCACTCTGGGGTGACCCTTGTGTCCCCCAGCCCCGGCGCACACACACACACAGAGCCCTGCTCAGGTGACAGAGTGGCAGCTCAGCTTGGGAATTCCCACAGGGAAACCACAGCCAGATGCCCAGAAATCCATCCCAAGGAACATCCAACATCCTTGGCACAATCCAGAGCACAAAAGGCAGGAGGTTGCCCTCAACACCACCTTGTCAGCCCAGACACCCCTTTGCCTCCTACCTTTGCTGCTCCAGAAGTTTCCTTGGCTTCAGCTTGGAACGATCCAGCTCCACCTCCCCGTGCCTCCTCATTTCCCTGCTTTTTCATGGATTTTGCTGCTCCTGCAGGTGAAACCCAGCAGCGTGAGGGAGCCGTGTTTCCACGCAGCCCCAGGACCTTTAATTCCCAGCATGGCAGCTGTTGTTTACATCTCTTTTTGCCCCTCTCTGGCGCTCAGCAATTGGCTCTCAGGGCGTTCTGGCTGTCCCACACGTGTGCTAGAACAGGAAGCCAGGGCTGGGAGCTGCAGCCTGGTGGTTTCCTGTTCTATGCTCCCCGAACACTTCGGGGACAGCAGAGCTTTGATCTCGGGTACACCGAGGTGCAGCTCAGGGTACACCGGGCTTTCAACAGGAAACCCTCGCTGTTCCCATGGTTACGGGGCTTTCAGAGGGTTTTTAGTAAATAATTTCCAAGTGGGAACGTGGTGCCGTGACAGGAGGTTTGTGTTCCTTGTTGCAAAATAAATCGTGGTTATCTCAAGGCAGGGTGTTCTTTGAGGTTGGGTCTTCGTGCACTTTCGAGCCTAATCAGCAAGAAAGGAGAGTTAATCAGTGGAGCAGGCACAGGTACATCCCTGGCTCGAGAACATCCCGGAATTAACGAGCTCTGGGGATGTCATAAATCGGGATGTCGATGGACACTTTGCCGACTTGGCAAAATCCTCGCGGTCCCTGTGTCCTGTGGAACCCTAGAACGGTTTGGGATGGACGGGACCACAAATCTCATCTCGTTCAACCCCCTCGGGATCCAGATGTGAGGGGCGGGACGGCGGGCGGATCCAGATGTTGCCCCGCCTCCGCACTACAACTCCCACAATGCCTCGCGCTGCGCTCCACCTGCACTACAGCACCCACAATGCCGCGCGCTCCCGCCACCGCCCCGCCGCACCTGGCGCACGCGCACAGCTCCATATGGCTCCAAGATGGCTGACACTGCGTCCGGCGGCTCCGGCACGGTAACGGCGGCTCATCCCCGGGGCGTGGGGCCGCGGTGGCGGGTGCCCGGGTGAGGCCGGGCGGGGCGGCAGCGCCCGATGCCTCCGGGGCGCGGAGGAGCTCTCGGCCCGGCCGCGGAGCGCGGAGGCGGCGGGTGGAGAGAGGGAGGCGCTGATTGGCCGGAGGGCCTGAGGGGAGGCGGGCTTTGATTGGCTGAGGATGGTGCGCTCGGATTGGCTGGCGGGGGCTGGGCGGGAAGTGCGGAGGTGGGTCCTTAAAGGGGCCGCGTCCCAAAAGTGCCCGGGAGGGTTCTATAAGGACATGTGTGTAAATACAGATATAAATATATATAAATATATACACACACACATACATGCCCGCGTGTGCATGTGAATGTACAGGAGTGTGCTCCTGCTCCCTTCCCATTATCTGCTCCCTGGCCCATCCCATTATTTGCTCCCAAACCCTTCCCAGTCCCTTCTCCATGTCCCTTCCACCTTCTCCCAGACCTTTCCCAGTCCCTTCTCTCAGACCTTTCCCACTCCCTGCTCCATGTCCCTTCCCATTACCTGCGCCCAGACCCTTCCCAGGAGTTGCTGTTCCCTGGCCCATCCCAATCCCTGCTCCACGTCCCTTCCACCTTCTCCCAGACCTTTCCTTTTATCTGCTCCCAGCCCAATCCCATTGTTTGCTCCCAGACTCTTCCCCATCCCTGCTCCACGTCCATTCCACCTGCTCCCAGCCCCTTCCCATTATCTGCCCTTAGACCCTTCCCAGCCCCTGCTCCCAGCCCCATCCCATTATTTTCTCCCAGACCTTTCCCAATCCCTGCTCCACATCCCTTCCACCTGCTCCCAGACCTTTCCTTTTATCTGCTCTCAGCCCCTTCCCATTATTCGCTCCCAGATCTTTCCCAGTCCCTGCTCCATGTTCCTTCCACCTGCTCTGTGACCCTTCCCAGTCCCTGCTCCCAAGCCCTTCCATTACCTGCTCCCATCCCATCCCATCCCMTCCCMTCCCMTCCCMWCCCMYCCCMYCCCATCCCATCCCATCCCAYCCCATCCCACCCCATCCCATCCCATCCCTCTCCCGTGTCCCTTCCAGCCGCTCTGGGGCCAGCCCCGCTTGCTCACCTCTCCTGGGGGGTACCAAGATGCCTTTCCCTGTCTCCTAACCTGCCATTCCCGAAATTCCAGCGGGCTGGCAGCAAGCAGGCGGGCACCCCTGCGGACAATTACCACCTGGCACGGCGCCGGACGCTGCAGGTGGTGGTCAGCTCRCTGCTCACCGAGGCCGGCTTCGAGAGCGCCGAGAAAGCCGCGGTGGAGACGCTCACCGAGATGATCCAGAGCTGTGAGTGCCCCCAATGGCTCCTCCAAGGATTCCCCCGTGATTCCAGAGGGGTTTGATCCCGGTTTTGTTGTTGTGAAAAGGAGGAGGTTGGGTTGGTGGCTGGAGCACGGCGGTGGAGGCGTAGATTTCTGTGGGTTTCTGTTTATCCCAGCTCAGAAATCCTTATTTTTTTTACTCAGTGGTTACTCATTAGATGCTCCCAAGAGCTCCATATTGCTGGAATAAACAGAGAAASGACAGAATTCCAGATATTTGGTTCACAAAGCCCCTCTTGGAGCAGCTCTGCTCCTTCCTTTGTGGGTGTTGGTGAAAACYTCACCTACAGATTGTTCTGAAATCAAGAAATGATCCAGTTCTGGGTTTTTTTTTTCATGTTTTAGATGCAGATTTACATTTTGCCTTTGTGGCAAACACTGATTTTTTTTAATCTTTAAACACCCAGCCTGCAAAATGCTCCATTCCAGGGGTTATTTTTCATTCCTTGCTAAATTTGGTGCAAATTCCCATCCCTGGAGCTGACACTGATGCGTGATCACTGCAAATCAAATGTGCTGAGGTGGTTTTATGCCACAGATATTTCGGAAATCGGGAGGAGTGCCAAGTCCTACTGCGAGCACACGGCCAGGACCCAGCCCACGCTCTCGGATATCGTGGTGACCCTCGTGGAAATGGGTGAGCAGCTCCCTCTTCCCACTCTTCCCACCTTTGGATCGGGAAATCTGCCCCCAAATCTGGGATTTGGGTGGTGCCCGCTGCTGTGGACACACACAGCTCACAGTTTTCCTTCTTGTTTGATTTGGAACTGTTGGAAAAATTCTGGAGAGAGGGGAGTTTTGACAGGATAAACTCCTGGAGTGATTCCTGGTTTCCTCTTCTGTGTTCCAGGGTTCAATGTGGAAACTCTTCCCGCCTACGCCAAGCGTTCCCAGAGGATGGTGATCACTGCCCGTACGTGGGGAGCTGGGAATAGTTTGGAATTCCTCTCTGCTGCCTCCCAGAGAGCTCCTGACGAGCTTTCTGAGGGATGATTCCAGGAATTCAGGGCTCCTGTAGTGACGCCGCGGGAGGTGAAGGGACCTCAGTCACTCTGGGGAGCCCTCAGGGTGGTTTTGCTGCAGGACAGAGGGGCCAAGGGATCCTTTTGCCCCTTGGGATGCCAATGCCAAGCTGGTGGGATGTGCTCCATCCCTTGGATGGGGTCTGGGATGGGCTCACAGCTCAGCAGCAGCACTTTGGGGTGAGCCTGGGTGGGAAGAACTCCCTGATTCCCGTGGTTTCCCACTGCAGCTCCGGTGACAAACCAGCCCGTGACTCCCAAAGCCCTGACAGCTGGGCAGAACAAGCCTCATCCTCCCCACATTCCCGGCCATTTCCCAGAGTTCCCAGATCCTCACACCTACATCAAGACACCGGTGAGTGAAAACAACATTTCTGTGCAGTTTGGGGTCTGTCTGAAGTCCAGGAGTGGGGTGGTTTTGCTGCAGTGCTGGTGCCATTTATCCAAAATATTGCTTTTCCTGGCTTAAATTATTCCTCCTTTGTGGGTTGTGGGCATCCCTTGCCATCCAGACATCAGCCAGAATCCCAGGATTTCTGGCTGATTTTTGTGCTAGTTGGGATCTGTTTGAAGTCCAGAACCCCAGGAGTGGTGCATTTTTTACTGCAGTGCTGGTGCCATTTATCCAAAGTATTGCTTTTCCTGGCTTCGAATATTCCTTGTTTGTGGGTTGTGGATGTCCCTTGGGATGGGATCCTTCCCATTATCTGCTCCCAGACCCTTCCCAGTTCAGAATCCATGGCCCATCCCATTATCCACTCCCAGACCCATCCCATTACCTGCTCCCAGACCCTTCCCAGTTCAGAATCCATGGTCCATCCCATTATCCACTCCCAGACCCTTCCCAGTCTGGAATCCCTGGCCCATCCCATTATCCACTCCCTGGTCCGTCCCATTACCTTCCCCCAGACCCTTCCCAGCACAAAATCCTTGGATTTCTGGCTGCTGGACCTCTGTAACTCTCCAAAAACCCGTGGATACTGAAGAGCAGAGCCTGCAGCTCCTCCATCCRTGTGATATTTGGAAGTGGAGCTGTTCCATCCCTTTCTTTCCCTGCTCCAGACCTACCGGGAGCCGGTGTCCGACTACCAGGTGCTGCGGGAAAAGGCGGCTTCCCAACGGAGGGACGTGGAGAGGGCCCTCACCCGGTTCATGGCCAAGACTGGAGAGACCCAGAGCCTCTTCAAGGATGATGTCAGCACATTCCCACGTCAGTGATTCCATCATTTTTCATCCCTGCTCTCCCCCCCTGTAGGGTTTGGGAATYGTCCCGTGGTGTTCGCCCTGCTGAGGCGCTGGAAGGTCRGGAAAGGAGGGATTTGGGGGATAAAATGGGGAGGAAAACCAGAAAGCYGCTTCTAAACTCCCCAAGGCTCCCTTTTTTCTCCTGGTGAAGGCTGAGAGGGGCTGAATYCAAAGCTCATCCCAGTCCTGGCTCCACCTCCTGTAACCTGAACAAGGAATTTCTTCTCCCTGCCATTTTCCTGCTGCTGGAAATGTTCCTGTCTCTCCGCCTGCAGAGCAGTGATGAGAATTCCCACTCTGCCAAGGCTCTCTTTAAGGGGAACCCAGCTTCCCAGATAATTGGGATTTTATGGTGGAGCTCAGGAAGGAATTTTTGTGCTGGAACACTGCTGTGTCCTTGGCTGGAACCAGAAAGAGGCTTCAGAAAATTGGGAAGTAGAGACTGCCATCTTTTAGGGATCAGGATTTCCTTCCYGATCCTCGGGAACAGCAGGAAAAGGAAGCGTGTCCAAACCCAGAACCAGCGAAATGTTTGATCTCTGTAACTTTGTGTTTCATTTTTGAGGGGAGGACTTTTCTCCCAGCTTCCTGACTGTGTGTCCTGTTTTCCCAAATCCCAGTGATTGCTGCCAGGCCTTTCACCGTGCCCTACCTGACAGCTCTGCTCCCCTCCGAGCTGGAAATGCAGCAGATGGAGGAGACGGATTCCTCGGAGCAGGACGAGCAGACGGACACCGAGAACCTCCCGCTGCACATGAGCACGGTAGGGCCACCCTGGGGGGGCTCCCAGGGGCCATTCCTGCAGCTGGGAA
>RAHM01001512.1:0-11016 GCA_003713295.1 Parotia lawesii
CTGGTTTAAGTTAGTTTTAAGTTCGAAAACAGGATCTTTGGTCAAGATTCCTTCCCTTTATCAATAGTCTTATATCTTCTCATTCTGCTTTGGTAGGCACAATAAGTGTTGAGCAAGCTGTATGCATTGTTTTTAACAAACAGCTTCTTAGTAAATCATTTAACCTCTGCTTCCCCCTCCTTCCCCTGATTCAGTTGCTCTTTACAAACAAACAGCCCACGGCTGGCCTTAGCCACCCCACCCCAGGCAAAACAAAAAAAGGGGAAAGGCTTCTGGATTCCATGGAATGAAAGCAAGTGGCCCCTCCACTCCCCACTAGACAAACAAACAAAGCTCACACTGGCGAAATACAAAAGAGAGAAAAACCCCTGGGTACCACTTCACAGAAGCGAAAAGCAAGTGGCTCCCCTCCCCTTTCCCCCACCAGACAAACAAACAAACAAACAAACAAAGAAACAGAGCCCTCCCTGGCTCAAGCCGTGCCGGGTCTAATCCCCACAGACCGAAAAGAGGACTGAAGTTCAAAGATGAGAGGAAAGCTAATGTCTTCACAAACAATTTGATGGGTGAAGGTATGAGTGTTGACGTCTTTGAAATGGGTCTTAATGTCTCTATTAACTTCAAGCAGCAAGTTCATTGCAGAGCCCAGACAGCTTGGCTCCTGAAACAGACAAGTGGGTCTGCACAAGCCTGAACTTCTGAACGTTGGGGTAAAATGACAGGTTCAAGGGGAGATATGTGGTAGGCGGTTCGGGAAGGCTTTACCTTCCTAGTACCTCAGCCAATGGGAAAAGGAAGAGGGCAACATGCGGCCAGGAGTTTAGGATGAAATGAGGCTGCGCCCTCCAAAACCTCAAGAGAGAAAACCACTGAGGCGTGTGCCCCAGTGGCCTCTCTATTTGAATAAAGTTGCAGGACTCCTCTGTCTCCTTTTTGGACATAAACCTCTGGCGTTTGTGGAACTTTCCTGACAAAGGGAACCCACAAAGCCATGATTCCGGTCTCTAAAGAGGGGTCTCAATTTTCAAAAAAAATTACAAATGCTAAATGCTAGCAAACACTTACAAAAGAGTTGCTTTTTATGTTACCTCTTGTATGCGTAGGGGGAACCTCGGACCTCCCCATACAGACTACGGGAAACCCTCCAAGAGTTTGAAAGTGCTGGCAAGATGATGAAGAGTTCCTTGCAGAGTGTCCAGAGAAGTCACAAGGTCCTTGGTCCCATCTGGGGTATGCCAGAACTTGTTGCCTAATATCAAAAGACAAAACTCTTGCAACAGTGTTAAAACAGTAAGATAAAAAGCAGGTCTTTTTTGGAAGCTTCCAGGTGCCTCCATAGTTAAGGGCTATGGGCGCACTCGGCATCGGATTTCTACAATTTGATAAGTTTAACAAATTAGCATAGCTAACAAATATTGTCCAATTAGAAGAGCAGTTGGTTAGGTAATTTTTCCCCAGGTACTGCCCCATTGGAGTTGTTCCAGAGGCTTCTTTGCCCCATTTCTTGTTGTGTCTTCTCAGATTCTGGTTGGAAAACAAAATGTCCTTTGTGGAGGGTCTCAAAAATAAGACTAAACAGTATTCCAAGTATGCATTAGAAGGGTTAGCTTATTGTTCTAAAATGTAGGGAAAAAGGGTAGGGAAAGTACTAGAAGCTACAACCATGTATTAGCAGTCTACAAAGCTACAAATATATGAAAAATGTATAGAAAGCAAAAATCTTTAGGCATCACCAGGCCTCTACCTGGCTAGAGGCAGGGCCCCTCTACTTCTGGCTGTTGTTCCCTCCCTGGACATACAGTCTGGAGGTCTCTTCAAGGGGATCAGACATGTCATCCTCCCTTCTATTTTGCCTAGGAGCTCAGTCATGGGACACTGGAGCTACATTCATTCTTGCAGAATTCCCCCTTTTAGTTTCCTCTTTTAGCTTACATCCTGCTGGGACAGAAGTGGGTTTTCAATCCCATCTTCTTATATCTTCCCCATGCTCATGCAAGAAGAATTACAGGTTGTCCTGTGGGTTGTATCCCCTCTCCCTAGCACATCTTACCTCTGTCGCCAGACTGATCTGAGGGTCTGTGGTCTTCTCCAGGAAAGTCCCGGTGCCAGAGTGAAGATCCAAAGACCCCTCGGATTCATGGGAGATCAGGCAGTGTGTCCCATCTGGGTTGCCAAAAATGATGCCAAAAATGATACCAAAATTGAGCAGATAAAAACTTTCTAACACAGTTTTGAGTATTAGAAAGCAGGCGTTCTTTATCGCAGCATGCTGGTCACTCGGAGGATACCTCCTCTAATCAACTGTGCTGAGCATCGGGTGAACAGGGTTTTTATCATACACACTGATTACATATTCATTAGCTATCCCCGTGTACTAGTTTGAAAACAAACCAGCGGGAGGCACCAAGTCAGAATAACAATTTAATAGGCAAATTAAACAAAAAGGCAGAAAACAGTGGGTTAAACTAACAAAGTCAAGATACAACCTGACACCCTGTTAATCAGGGTGGTGGTAGCAGTCCAATAAGACGGTGGCTGTAGTCCTCCTGAAGTGATGGATGTGGCTCTGTCAAAGCAGTGGTCCGGTAGAAGGGTCTGCTCTTCCTCAGAAAGTCCAGTGGTGGCTATGTAGCTCCTGTCCTCTGGGAATCCAGTGGGAAGGATATTCGTCATATTCAGAATCTCAGACTATATCCAGGATGGAACGTTTGGTTCCTCCCTCTGGGAGGAGCATCTCACAATGGAATGATGAGTCATGAGGCCAGGTGTTGATGGACTCATTAACAGAAGATAGTCCAGAGGAAGTTATCTCTGAGTCATGCAGCAGAGCATTGATGGGCCATTAACAGAAAGATAGCTTGGAGGGAGGAGTCCAGGAAACACTCCCCCACCTGGTTTCAACAGCTCATGAGGATGGTAATAGAATACACTGCAACCCAGGACACCCCGCTTCCTTGACTTTAATTTACATAGTCGCACCCCTTATGGGAAGTCATTTTATGGTTCTTTGGGGTCTGTCTTCAATGTCCTGTGTCCTTTTTAGGTAGCTGTTCTTAAACCCCCACTTTTGTGTTAGCGCAATATCATTGTTTTGCATAACTTCTGCTTTGTCAGCCTTGCAGAGCTGAGCTGGCATGCTTCTTGCATTTTGCATGACTTCTGTTTGCCTAAGTTACATCCTTTATCTATTTTTCCAAGGCCGTGCTGTTCTGTTCTACTGTCCTTATCAGATCCTTGCTAAGAGTCATGTCCAGAGGCTGAGAGGTTCTGACTTCCTCGCAATTCCCTGGTCAATATCCACATCATGCAACAGAGATTCCAACTGCCTCCCTTCAGTACCGTCCAAAATTGTACCACCACCTGCAATGTCCCAGGCTCGGCTCAATTAGCTCAATACAGACTCATCGGTTCATCGGGTGAGGTATTTTCTTAGATTGCAAAGGCTTTCTAAGAATAAAGGTTCAGTGATTATTTCTGGTTCTGATTCCTCTGCTGGCTATGAGGGTCCTGCCTCCCCATCATCATCCACCAGGCGAATGGATTGTTTGGTCTCATATTACCCTCCTCTGGACAAGGGCATCTGCTGTTGGCTTAGGCTGCCCTTCTGGTTTAACTGCAGCTTGAGTGACTGTGGTGTCTGCTGATTTGTTCTACTTCCCCTCTGGCTGTAGCTGCTGCTGTACAGTAATGAGCAGCATGCGACTAGCATTGGGCAGGGCCCATCACAGTGCAATAAGCTGCTCCTCTTTGGAGCTGCCACTGCAATTTTCTTTCAGATATTCTGCTACCTTAGCTAGGTTCTGAATTTTTTCAGTGGGGAAATTCCTAACTATTGGGGCAGAGTATTGCTTCAGAACCTGGCCTATATCCTCCCGATTCCCACGCCACTCAGGATTTTTCACCCCTGGGGCAGTTCTCTGGGCAACCTCCCTGGAAATTTCCACCCTGATTCTAAATGTGTTGTAGACTGTATAGAGGAGACATAGCAGAATTAGCAACAAAAGTATGGTGTCTTTAACATTCAGAGGGAAATCAACATTCTCAAAAGGTGATATGTCAGACCTAAAGGGGGAGAAGATGAAAGGATGGGTTCCTCCAACAGGCTGGGTGAGATTATTAATAAAACCCCAGAAGTAGCAGCCGAGACCAGGACAGGCAAACAGCAACAAATACACATCCCAAATAATCCTCATTGCCTCTGATGTTATCTTCACATAAGCTGATATTGCAGTGTATCAACAAAGCAATCTTGGTTTGTTTCTCTGGTCCAAAAAAAGTCATGTCACGGGCAAATTTTACCACATATATGGAGAAGTATAAAAGCTTAGCTGCCACACCCCCATGATTAGACTTGGCAGCATGGTGATCAATGAGTTCTGTATGCAATACACAAATATTTTGGGCAAAATTGTTCTTTTTTTCACTTTTTCTCTCATGCCCCTTTAGTTGGCCACCAAATTTGTCTTGGTTTAAGACAAGTTAAGGGATGGGCACTCTTAAATGACTTACCTCCCTTTGTAGCTTTAACCAATCACTTTCCACCAATAAAGAGAAATTAATACAAGTAGATATAAGTGAAAAAAATAACAGTTTACTAAAAAAACTAAGTAGCAACAAGCAAAAAATAGCAGTAATAGTCACTAGTTAGAGTTGCTGAAAACTCGCGGACTCTCTGGGAACAAAGAAAATTTCAAAATGGCCGAATAATGCCCCCTANAGAAATTAATACAAGTAGATATAAGTGAAAAAAATAACAGTTTACTAAAAAAACTAAGTAGCAACAAGCAAAAAATAGCAGTAATAGTCACTAGTTAGAAAATCGCTGAAGCGTCCTCTCTGGGAACAAAGAAAATTTCAAAATGGCCGAATAATGCCCCCTAAGATGGTGCCTTCCATAGACAACCACATGTAAGGACACAAAGAGAAAAAGATGGCAGCAGCCCTCCCCCCCTCTTATCTCTGGTGGTGGCAGCTCCATTGAGAAAGCTCACTAGCACACTCCTGCAGCTGACACTTGGGAACTGAAGACCTCAGCAAAACTGCAGTGCCAACCTCTCTGCCTGTCCCTCAGCCAGCTGGGGCAACTTGAACTCTGTGCCTTCCTGCTTTGACTGGGTGCTGCTGGTGGGCTGGGGTGACTGTAGGGAGCAGGGCTGTTCCGTTCTGCTTGGCATAATGCCACAGCTGTAGTCAGGCACTTGCAGAATTTGCCTTGCAGTCCAGGACCATGCAATGCACCCTCTTGGAAAAAAAATGTCTGAAGCAACCCCCTGGAAGGGAAAAGAAAAAAAAAGAAACCCAAAAGAGGAGCCTATGCTTATGCTCCCTCAGCTCTATGGCAAAAGCCAAGAGGCAATAAGCAAGAGAGGCAAGAGACAAGAGATGAGAGAGCCAAGAGGCAAAAGAGAGCTCTGCTTGGGCAAGTCAACTTTTAAAAGATCAGCACCTGCCCACCCGGTGATTCCATTTCCTGTCGCAGGGTCTTAAAGACACAGTAACAAGTTTTGGGCACAGATAGATATGGAATATAATAACATTTTGGGTAACCCAGGACAACTATCTGACTTAGGCTACTGTTATATAAGAAATAAACCATTGTTTTCTCTTTTGTAATTACTTTAAATATGTGTAGATATCAGAGCTCTAAAACTGCAGAAGTATGGCTCACGTAGTAAAAGTTTCTCATCAGCTGAGGAGTATTCACATCTTTGAATAAGGACTTCTATCCTTATGGCATCCTGGTGGTATAGTATTCATGTGATAACTACAGAAATTCCTAGTAAGGGAGAAATGGTATTTCAAAGTATTTAATATGTAGCTATCAGCATAAATTATCAGAGGAAGGAAAAGGAAAAACAGAGCCAGATGATCTTCAAGTTTTCCCTAGACATCAGCAAGTGTTTCTGGGTCAAACAAGCAATCCTACAGACCTCATGAGGGGTGTGTGGTTGTTAGTAGTAATAAACTAACCATCTCTGGCTTTCTTTCATACAGAGTTTTTATTATTAAAAACAACCCCCAAAAAAATCTCTCTATGAAGGAACCCATTCTCTTAGTTCTACTGACCCTGTCTGTTTTCTTACACCAGGATATGACTGAGCACATTCTTCCTTGGTGTCACTGAAATAAATGGCAGAAGGTACATGCTTTCTATGCAACATATGGTCTCCTTTGTTAGAAATAGTGGTGAATCTCAAACACAAGAGTTAACAGGTTTTAGTATGCATTATTCATTTGAACCAAACTTAAATAAAATTGTATTAGCACAGACTGATAGGATTTTCCTTAGAGTGACCAAAGAGCTGGACTTAATATTTTGACTAGACCCTGGATCTAGGTATAAATAATAACCCCTTATCTTAGGTCAAAAAGAAACTATTTTCTAGTTTAAATAGACATTGTCTGCTGTAGGTCTTCCAGTGTTTGACCAAGATTGGTATTAAAAAATTATTTGAGTATAGCAGCCCAATCTAGTGTTCCTGAAAATTATTTATCTGGTAAGTCACTTTGGTGCCTATGGGGAAATCCACGAGCCTAATTTTATTTCATATACAGGAAGTTCATTTGAAGTATTGGTTTAAGCACAGGAACGTTAAGAATGCTAGCAACCTTTTAGTGTGAAAGCTTCATTTATATTATTTATAGGCTACAAATCTGAAAGCATGCTGAATTTTTTGTTTCTTAGCAGTAGTATTCAAAAATACTATTCTGTTCTGGTTATTTAGAACAGCAAGTTTCTCTAGCTGTTATAAAACCCAATTTGGGGAGTTGTCTTATCATTTAATAACATTATGTAGCAAACCAATAGCAAGAATATCTGAAAATGAAATGGCTGAGATCCTAACTCTTCAATCTCACCATTTACTGCCTATTGAAAGTAGCTTTGGATGGGGCATTGAAAACCTAATTCTCAGGTAGGACTGGGTAAATACTTTCTTTTGCACTCACAGAAACAGTTAAGTTTATAAAATAGTATGTTCATTCCTGTGTAGCATTCTTAGCTTACAAAAGTGAAATTTGATGTCTTATTTTACAGCCAGGCATGAGAATGAGTTCCTGGATCTGGGTACATTATTTTTCTTAATGTCCTAAGCAATTAATCGGAGGCTTAGGATAACTCTTGATTTCAATTTTTATTTTCAAAATCGTTATTACTTTTCTGAAAAAAATCTTGAACCTTCCATTCTCACAGTGCAGTATCGCATGACTAAATTTAAACACAGGCGGAAAAAGGAAATTCAGGAAGAAATTATAGAACCAAAAGACTACAACTGACTTGTTTCTGATTAGAGTGATTGGTGTTTCTAATTTGATTGCTTGAAACAGTAGGGAAGTGGATTTGATGACCCCCAAGTCCTCCCAGTTCCATTCCTAACTAAAATTTTTCTCTTTTATTGCAGCCCAGAAGATGGTGAAATTCATCCTGAAATCTGTAGATTATACATCCAGTTGCAGTGTTGCTTAGAAATGTACACAACAGAAATGCTTAAGTCCATATGTCTGCTAGGATCGTTGCAATTTCATCGGAAAGGTATTGAATTGCACAAATATACAGATGCTGATTTTTTTTAAAAAGAGCAGTCTTTTGGAGCATATGTGGGTATTTATGAAAGATGAAGCACCAAACTGTAAAATGAACCATACCACTGAAGCTACAGAAAAAAAAAGTTGCATTTCTATTTTGTTATCATCATTCTTACAGAAGTGTGTCATATTAGGCATGTACCACTTATGTCCTTGTAGTTTACAAGGCTGAATTTTTTTTAAGACAGTGGTCCCAAACCAAAAGTTTTAGCTGTCTAGTCAGATCAGTGAGCAAGTGTCCTGGTTTAAAGGACAGGTGTCTGCCAAGGAAGGTAGGAACTTCCCTTGGAATGGAAAATGTGACCCCCTTCCCTCCAAACTATTATAACTTTGAAATTATGGGGCTTTCAGGTGAAGATATGGGAAAAGGAATAACAGTTCTTTACTAGCATGTATTTGTATAACAAGGCAAACAAACAACAACAATGGCAGCAACAACAAACAAAACCAGAAACCCAGTAACAGCCTTCTCTGGGCTGTCAGGCACTTTCCCCTTTGGTGCAGTTATGGTCACAGCCGGCAGGGGCGCTGGTGACTGCCGGCAGGGCAGGTGCGATGATTCCCCCACAGCTGCAGGGGGCGCTGTGGCGCGAGCTCAGCTTCTCTGCACGTGGTTAATGGCGACTCAGCCGGCAGGAGAGAGAGAAGGGGATTTCTTTGCAAACTCATGCGGGGCAGTTGGTCTAAGTGCCACTTGGGAAGCTGAATGGACTGCAGCAGGAAACCTCGGAGCAGCAGGCTGGAACAGCAGAGGTGGGCACACCCCGGGGTTGCAAACAAAGTGTAGCAAAGACTCCGGAGCCGTGTCAGAAGCCGTGTGGTGTCCAGGCGGGCACAGGGTGTCGGGTTAAAGTGTAGCAAAAACGCCCTGAAGCAGTAGCAGAAAACAGGAGGGCTGGGCGGCAGCAGACGGGCTTCCGCAGGCAGCTACCGCAAGCAGCCGGGAGAGACTCCCTCCAGAGGGGGGACGGGTCCCGGGTTTCCCCTGAGGCACCCAAGTAGATGGTGAGGGTCCTTCCCAGTGAGGTCGGGTACTGAAAAGGTCCCAGTTCAATGGCCGCTCTTACGAGCAAAGGCTCACCCACGGTAGGAGAAGCAGTAAAGGGCTGAACTCCACGGTGGCAGCGAATTCTCCCCCACAGTAGCACCAGCCCGACCATTCCCCTCGGGTCCCAAAAGCGAGAGAGAGATCGAGGGCTGAGTCCAGACCCTCACCCCCCTGCCAAAATCTCATGGTATCTCTGCACTTCGCAAGAGAAAGCCCCCCCAGTTAAGAGGCTGCAGCCAGCTGCACCCCTTCCCCCCATCTTGGCCACATCCTTTGTCTCTCTTAGGTATCATCATTACCATTTCTTAGGCAACAAATGGGAAAAAAATCCCTGAGAGAAAAAAAAATTCCTAACCTCCAACAGCAAGCTATCTTAGTAATTTTATTAGAGCAACTACTTCAAAATGAAAGGTTTTGAAAATTTTCGGTTCATGCATATCATGGTGTTTTGTTTCAGGTCTGGTTTCAACACTAAAATGTGTTTGCTTTGTTATGAGCTTTATAGGATTTACAGCCAAGATGCCGTGCCCATTGTTTTCTTCATAGAAGAATCTGTCTAGCCAGACTGTAATTCCAGTCATGCTCAGTAGTCAGAGGATGTCGATAGGATAATAATTAAAATAGAAGATAACAAGGAGCTTGACCTAAAACACAGGCTGCCTAACCTAATAATTTAAAATCCCTTTAAAAATCCCTGTCTTCTGTTTGATATGTCATTTTAAAATAACTGTTACTGAAACTAAAGTTTTCTTTTTTTTTTCTGTTCCCTTTGCAGCATAAGAGTTTATTTTGTTCCATTATCTTGGATTTATGCTTCCAAAAATTACTTGCATATCCTGAATGAACCTCTTTAGGGGCTGTCTAATCAAGTCACTGTGCTTGCCACTTGCTTTACAAAAATTCAAGCGCTCAGAAGTACCACAGTATACTACAGACACAGCATTTGCTCCTCCTACTCTGACAAAGGAAGTGTGAGAACACACAGATGACTTACAGTAGTAAGGAAGATCACCTCACATTTCATACTAAATGAGCAAGTCTCTCAAATATTTTGGGTGACTGTAAAGTGTAATTTCCCAGGTGGGCTCCTAGGAATAGTGTAGGGTGATCTCTGATGGAGATGACTGGTGCTGTGTTTCCAGCACTGTGATGTCAGTATTTCAGCTGCTTTACCTACACTGCCTTTTCTACCATAGTTGTAGAAATTCTGGTTCTCAACTGTCCTTCATACACAGTATATATGTTGCCTGAAATCAAAAGAGAAAAACCCTTGCAACAGTGTTAAAATAGGAAAATAAAAAGCAGACCTTTATTTGGAAGCTTCCAGGTGTCCTGGTGGTCGTGGGCACACCCGGTTATCGAAATTCTACAATTTTATAAGGTTAATTAATTAGGATATCTAGCAGGTACATCCAATAGGAGATTCAGTTGCCCCAGTAACCCACTCCTGGGTAAGCCCCTTGGAGTTGATCCAAGGGCTTCTTTGCCCTAGTTCTTGTTATGTCTTCTCAGGTTCTGATTGGAAAATAGAATGTTCTTCTTGTAGGTCCTCTTCTTGACAATAAGACTAAACAGTATTTCAGGAATGTGTTAAAAGGTTAGCTTATTGTTCTAAAATGTAGGGAAAAAGGGTAGGAAAAATACTGGGAGCTACATAACTATGTAATAGCATTCCACAGGGCTACGAATATATGAAGAATACGTAAAAAGCAAAAGTATTTAGGCATCATTTATGTTTTGCCTTTTTTAATGGTTGGCCCACATGTAATAGGCTACTGATGAATGAAAGGAGTTGTGGTTTAAAAGATGGGTGTCTGCCAGGGAAAGCAGGAACCTTCCTGGAATGGAAAATATGACCCCCCTTCTCTTCAAATTATTATAACTTTGAAATTACAGGGCTTTCAGGCAAAGATATAGGAAAAAGAATAACAGTTCTTTACTAGAATATATATGTGAAAAACGAGGTTCACTCTCCTGTTAGGATTTAAAAAGTTTAATAAAGGACAATAAGGGACAAAGATAATAAAGCAAAATCACAGCGCTGGGTGCTTTGGCACTTAGCCAAGAGCACACCCGTTGATGTGGGCGTGTGTAATAAAAAAGGAACCTCGGTTTCTTTCCATGTAAAGCTTTCGGTAGCACTTGCGACATGATTTTGCTGGTGTCCCGAAAGGGGAGAGAGAAAAAATGAGAAGGAGGAATAATAGAGGTCCGGTATGGCTTATACCCCCACCTCCCATGCCTATGGGGTTGCTACCCGCAGCAGGTGTATATGATCTCGGTGGCGAGTTATAGTGGCCAATCCGGTCTTGCCCTCTATTTCCTTGTTACCTCTTTTTGCTATTTTCCAGGCAAATCGCTTTTGGCACTGTAATTTTCCCACC
>RAHM01001516.1:0-10713 GCA_003713295.1 Parotia lawesii
AGCAGGAAACATGCCTGTTCTTCCTTTGTACCGAGAAGGTCAAATTCCACACACAGGAGAACTCTCCTGCAAGGATGTTTAATTAAACCATTTGAAGAATAACTGATAAAGGCAGCAAGGGCACACTGCCCCTTGAGCATCTACTGTTCATTGCTCTCTTCGTCCTGGTATCTGGGGGGGAGTGAAGAATTTCAACAGTGATTTGCATTCAGGGCTTCAAGGGACTTGCTTGGACTCAGTGGATTTCTTGTTTAGATTTCAGATCCCATAAAGATGACTTATCTCGTGCTTTTAATGTATTTTGCTGAAGGGACTTCAAGGTCTCTCTCTGAAGCTCATGGGCTAATGTCTGAATTAGTAGCCCTCCCAGTACATTTGTGTTTGACATGACTCTCAATCCTGTATGATTCATCCTCTGGCCAGGAAATAATCTGAGTTAACAATACAGCAGCTTTGCCTCCCGCTGTGGCCCACTGCTTCTGTATTGTCTGTCAGCTGCTGGGTAGAATGAGGAGGAGAGATGTTGGACAAGAGAAAAATGCTAAAGATCTTGTTTGTGTAAATTATCCTTTGCCAATTTCCCCCTTTCTTTTGGGATCATGTTAATTAGTTTGGATGTTTTTCAGAGTACTGAGAAAAGGTGGTTGATCATAATTCTTCAACTTCCTTTAGCTTTGAGCCGAGTTACATTTGCTACTGAGTAAGCTTGTAAAAAGGCATGAGGAAACAGCACCATTACCTGTTGGCATTTTCTGCACTCATGCAGACACTCTTGAAATCACTCCACGTGCTAAAGTCAAGGCAAGCTTCAGTAGGTCATTCATGTAACACAAGGGAAGGCAAAATATACTTTCTGCTTTTATATAAAATGCTCTTTTTCTTTATTTCACTGCATAGCAGCCTATGGTGGTGTTGGAAATGATACAACTTCAAAAATTTTTTGTGGTACTACATAATAGTTTCTTTATTTGTCTAACTTCTGCCTAGCTAAATTTAAAACTTCAGAGTTGTCCTTGTATCAAGCAGTAGTCAGGAATTTCTGCCACTGGATAACCTCCTCCTTCTCCTCCTCCTCCTTCATTGTCTTCTTCGTCTTCATCTTCTTCTTCGTCGTCGTCTTCTTCATTGCCTTCGTTTTTTTCTTCTTCCTCGCCTTCCTCTTCTTTGTCTTCCTTGTCTTCTTCTTCTTCTTCTTCTTCATTTAGAGGCTTTCAATGCAACAACCCATATCCATGCAATAGACCTGCATCCAACATTTACTAAGTTACAAAAAATGCAGGGTCCCCAGTTTGTCATGTTCCACGTGAGCCACACTTCAAGGATGGGATCTCAGCACTTGCTGCGAGTCAGGCATATTCATTGTGTCTTTGAGAACAAAAAGCTTACCTTTTGTGGGTGCATTTTTGTTTCTGGAAATTTTGCCTTATAAGAACAAAATTGGCAATGCAGAAGTTAATCTACTATCAATGTCTGCTCTATTACTTGCTCAAAAATACTTTCTGGAAATAGAATATTTGAGTTTCCTGSTTTGCATGTATGAATTTGCAGTCTTATTGCTTTAAGGCATGGGAGGGTGTGGCACAGGTTTTTCTGTTTTGTTTTGATTTGTTTTGTCCAGGTTAAAGTTTCTGGAAAGGTACAGTTGTAACATTCAAGTTTATTTTGTAGTTGTTTTAGTAATGACAAATTCTTTGGAGTAATTCCTTGTGCAATTAGTTTTGCATAACTGTTTTCATGGCCTGTGACTCAGAGTTTCCTGTGGAGCCAAAGAGTGAAACACAGATTTTGTTGTTTTGAGAACCTTTCATAAATATTCCTGGTGCTATTCAACATTAGTGCACAGTGTATTGTAGTGTCGTGGGGGGATCCAAAGCTTATTTTTCTTCGGGTGAAATCACTAGACATGCCTGACAAACAGACCTTCCCCATAGTCTTTTCTCTCAACATCACTGCCAGATCCGTCCACTGAGGAATGACACTTCCTTTGTCCTTTTTCAAACTAACCTTAGTGGGGAAAAAACACCAAATTTCCCCTGTTACAGAACTTTAAATTAACCTAAAGTTGTTAGAGGAAATACATAAAGCAGTACAAAGCTGGGGAGGGGCAGAGGCTGTACTGAACCAAGAAGAGAGACCTTTTGTTCTGACGTCATGAAATTTTTATCCATAGAACAGAGAATAATTTTTAAATAAGAAAATTTAGTGTTCAGAAGAATAGGGTAGAACTCTTTTTAAATAAACAAGTGGTTAAATCTGCCACCACCAGCTATGGAAAACAAACAAGGCTTATTTCTGTATTTTTAAAAACTCTCCACTTGGAGAGGAATGTGGACTTTGATTTTTGAATGGCAGCTTGTTAAAAATGAAATTTCTTCCCAGCATGATAAGTTTTGGCAATTTGCTAAGAAAATAATTTTTAAATTCTCAAGTTTTTCTTTCTAAATTATCTTTTGTTTCTACTTCAAAGGAAATCTGAGCACAGAAAAATCCTGAATTTTCCCCAAGGGAATAACACTTTTGTAGTTCATAAAATTCTCACTTTCATGCTATACATCATTGACCTTGGAAAGACAAAATGTGAACTGAGATGTAGCCCTGTTTGGATGCTYTCCAAGTGACAGAGCTGGTGAATTTCAGAGAGAGRAGGAAGCCCAKTAAGTTCACTTGCATGAAAGGAAACCAGCAGCTAACAAAGTGGTTTGTGTTTAACATAAATAAATAAAAGCAATGAAGGAACCTTCAGCAAGGAGTGATGAGATGAGCAAACAAAGCAGCCTGTTTGTCTTAAAGCTCTTGTCAAGTGCTGGGCTGAGGAGGACCTGGGCAGCCACAGTTCTACAAATGGGTCCTGTGTCTGATTCCAACCAAAATGAAGCCTTTGGGATCATACTGATTGCTTGCGATACTTTGCCATTTTACCCCTAATGGCTGTGAACCAACCACCTTGGTGCTAAGAGACTTGATACGGGGATGGCTTCCACAGAAACATGACAAAGTGGAGCAGTGCCAGTGTCTCTATGGCACTAACTGGCACTGCAGCGAGGACCRTGCATTTGGTTCTCTATTTTGTAGGCTCAATTGGAAGATTAATGGTGTTACTTGTACAACACCACTGAGGATTTTGCTTTAGAGAAAAAAATGCAGTTTATTTTCCATGACCCCCCAATTATTAGTATGATTCTTGTCTAGGACTGATCTGTCAGTGCAGCTTCACAGCTCCTGTGACCAGGAATTGTTCTTTCCAAGAATTWCTCAGCTTTTGAGTTAGGACTAGCTGGCATAAAATCCATGGCTGCAGCACTCAAATGCTCCTGCCAACCTCAGCTTTTTAGGTGAACTTTGAATGGTTTGGAGCACTTTGAAACAACTGTGAGCTGTACTGGAGAGGTCCAGCCAAGAGCTTCCCCTGCCATCGGGGAGTGAGGGGGAGGGGTGGCAAAGTGCTCCTCGGCCAGCCCTGGCTAAGGAACAAACTTCCTGGTGTGTTGCCATCGGAGAAACACAGATGGTACTTTCACAGTGAAGGTCGGGTGCAATAGTTACATCTTTTACCTAAAAAGCTGACTCGTTTTACTACAAGCAGGTAAAAGTACTTGCATTAAGGCTGGTTTAAGCTGTATTGGGGGTCATGCAAACCATTGGGTAAGAAACAGTCTCTTCAAAGCAGAAGCCATTTTCTGCTTGGTTTCGCAGCAGGAATGTGGCACCTCAGGTTCGCCGACTGTGGAGTTGTCAAAGTCCTTGGTGATCTCAAACCTGTTTCTCAGTGCTTAAAGAGCACCTGGCAAATCCTGCTGCCTCCCAGTCTCCTCCTAAAGCAATCTCTGGAAACTGTTGGAATTTTTGCTTGTCTTTATGATKTACTTTTAACACTGCCTTGGTTTGCAAATGAATACTTGTCCTCTTAATTTTCTGCCTCTCACCATAGASAAAAATGTGTTAGTTGCATGGAGAGCGTATAATTTCTATATCCATTCAGATCAACCACAGACATGTAAAGAAATAAAGCTAAAATGAGAGCATTCCATACACCAGAACTCTCGTAAACTGAATGCATGTAAGTGTGCCTTTGTAGTGCAAGCATGCATTGTGTTGCCTCTTCTTGTTTGTTGAATTGACCTTTGCAGAATTATGTATAATACTGGCTGGTGTTGTTTTTAGTGATGTTCATGACAGCACAGCTCTCCCTGTGTCTCGTTACAGATAGAAGACCTGTCAGACAAAGCTTTTTCCTTGCGTCACACAAAGTACGAAGAAAGAGAGCGTGCGAGGTGGTCGCTGTGGGAGCAGAGCCGCTGGCCCAGGAGGAACAGCAGGCAGGTGTATTGGCTTTGATAAGAGCCTTCCTATTGAACCTGGTGTGGGTTGTGGTACAGCAGTGTCAGAAATGCTGTCACAGAGAAGTTTGAAAATGAGGGCACCATTCATTAATTAACTCATCAGGGTCAGTACCAGGTATGTTTGACTTAGTGGGTGGAAAGGGAAGGCAGTGCTGAGGCATGCATACTTACAGAAATTGGGCATGTTAGTAACCTGGCATTACTAAACTAATACCTTCCTCCCTCACTGAACACAGAGCTCTGCTAGACTGTGCCACTCCCAATTACTATGACTTTAGTCACCCAGTGTATCATGAGTCCTTCTTCACTCACCTGACTCAGATGAAACTCCACAGTGTTCAGAGACGTGTTACTGAAAGGTCTTGGGCTGTGCCAGGGGCCTTACACTTAGAAAGTCATTGTGTGAACGGTTCATTCTCACAGGCTTGCCATCTGGTGCAGAACTCATCAGATTTAAATAGAACCACTGAAAGTCTTGCAAAAAGTAGTGTATATTAGAACAAACGTCATAAAGCTGCATTTGCAGTTTGGCCCTGAGAAAATTATTCCCATAAATCACTTCACAATCTGCCAGGACAAAAAGCAGCCTATAAATGTTGGGATAACTTTTTCTGCTATTTATCATATGCTTGTGTCTACTCTTGGCTGAAAGTGAACCATGACACTAGGAATAAATAGTCAAAGATAGCTTTTTTAAATGCAGGATAAAAATAGAGCTAAACCATACTGAGGAATTCTATTAAGCAATTTTGAACATAAAACCTCACCACTTCAGAAAGTGTACTGAAAAGTAAAAAGTTCTGGATGTACCTTAATTTTGAAACTGTGAACTCCTTCGTAAAATCTTAGTGCTGCTTGAATTCAGAAGTAAACTGCTCATTGACATGAGCAAGGTCAAACTTCCACCTGGCATTTCAGATGCATGCCACTCTTTTATATCTAGTTTAAATTTCTGTTAGAAGTGAGGTCAAAATTTTTAATCTTACTACATTTTTGATTGCTTTGGACTTGAGTCCAGAGCAGAAGTGATAAGGGGGAGCCCAAGGACTTGTGTCTCAAGTTGCACTGGCACAGTGCTGACAGTGCAGTTTGGACCCCACTGGCTCCAGTGGGTGATGCCGCTCTCCCAAGTGGAACAGCCTGTGGCTCACTGATTTCTCTTGTCCAAAATCACAGTTCTGGTGAGCATGTGGAGCAAGATGCAGGAGTGGGACCAGTTACTAGCTGTCTGCAGCCAGTGTGCCTGTCCCACCCATTTTATCCACTTAGTTCCTCCACATAGCACTTTGCTTTGGCTCCAGCCAACAAGGTTGTCAAGAACCACACCAGTTTTCCTCTGCTCTTTTGGTTTAAACAAGCAGAATGGAGGTAGCATGTATGGAGAAACTGAACATTTGAAAAGAAAATGTGAACTGCTCATGGCAATGTGAAAGGGCAGGGAGTAGCTCTTAAAACTCATTTCTAATTCTGCACTAGATCTTACAGCAAAAACGCTGATGGTCGACACAGCCAGGACGCGGTGCAGAAAGACCATTGCGCTGCTGACCCTGCTCCTGACCTGACTTTGGAAGCCCACAGCTCTGTTTGTTCAGGGATGGCACCACTCTGCAGGGAGAGCCAGGAAGAGAAGGTGGGTGCTTCCAATAGCTTCCAGGTCTGGTCAGTTCTTCAGTGACAACAGAGAAACGTGAAGATATTCTCCTGTCTCACTGATCAGAATCTCAGGCTGTCACCTTAGTTAATGTGCACGGAAAGTAGTACTCCTGTTTAGAACTATATTGCTGTGCTTTGTAAATTAATGCCAGATCTGTCAACAGGTAAAAGTTTCATTGCTCAGTATACATGGCACATGTTTTTGAGGCGAGTATGGAAGGACTGAGTTCAGGCTGGGGTTTTTTCAGGGGTGTTGGCCAAGGTTCCAGACAGGCCTGGTCGTTAGGGGGTCAGGTATCCTGATGGTCTGGCATTGTGGAAAAGAGTTTTCTTGCCTGTTCAAGGGTAGGTCTATTATTAGTTCAAAACCTTATGCAGCCAGCTTACATCTTGGTGCCTAGCAGTGTTGTATTCTTTTTCTGAAGAGCCCTGCAAACACTGTAAAGAAAGACACTTGTTTGTTACTTGATAGGAGATGATTCTGTAGAGTTAATCAGTTCAGACTCAAGTGAAATCCCTTTTTATCCTCTGTACCCTTTTTCCACCCTCACTCCTACTCTTCCTTTCAGTCTGGGCTGTGGGAACTTCGAGTTTTTCCACTAAAAGATGAAGAGGTAGAAGCTTTACTGTGCCAAGATCAAGTAACAAATCAGACTGAAGTGTCAAGTGCAGTTTTCCCCAGCAACTCTGCCTACACTCCAGGCACACCCACTGCTTTGCCAGACAATGGCTATCCACCAAGAAAACAATCTACCCAAGAGTCAGAAGACTGCAAAAGCGTTTGCCTGGGAAGCAACAGTACAAGAAAACAAAGGTGACAGGGAATAATGTGGTTCATTAAGAAAGCCAATTAAGGTGGAGAGAAGTGTAAGGTAAAATTTCTTGTTCACACAGCATATGACAGCACAATTCAAAATCTTTATGTTAGCTGCATATAATATATTTTCTTTCTTGCTTTGTAACAGGCAGGATAAATCCCAAAGACAACACTTTCTTCTTCCTGAACCCCAAGAGAAAGTAATTATTTCAAGCTGGAAGTCTAATATTCCCACTGTCGGGAATGGGCGCACATAAATTGCTGGCACCATTCACTTTCTGTTGTCATATTGCCACATTTGCCAATAATCATCCTTTTCTGTTTGTTTGTTTTCAAATGCATATCTGGTTCAAGTGGACTCTGGTGCAGCAGAAGATGCTGCCTACCTTATCCAACAACTTCAACTGAACACAGAAAAACTACTTGAAAATAGTGGGGATAAGCAATAGCTTCAGATTATTTTCTTGTGTGGCATGACCATGGGGCAAAAACCTGTCTAACTGCATGTATAAGGGAATGGTAGGTGAGAACCAGCAGTTCAAACCAGGGGATCTGGAAGCCTCGCATCTAGCTTAAGTCGTGTAGTCGGCTCTCAGTAGTGCCAGGGCATGTTTCATATTGATGTGCTCAAGCAATAAGGTAGAAGTAGCCCGCTGCATTGCCACAGTCAATGTATCTGACACCTGGAAAGCAGTGTCTCTGCTTCGGGCCTGTGGGGAGGGAGAGACAGGAGGAAAGAGGGGTCAAGTCAAATCAGTGACACACCCCATGGAATATTGTGCTTTGGATCATCTTACTTCCTTAGTCCTTCAGTAGCTAATGAGGCTCATAATACTTTAATATGTTAGTCTTGTTCCAATTTCTGTACAGTGCCTTGTAAGAGTCTYGTAAGTATGCCAACATTTGGTGACTAGCTGGAAAGGAAAAGATCATTGATGTCTTGCAGAGCAATTAAAAAAAAAAGCCCCAAAGCTTTCCATTGTGATTCTGGATAGATTTTTCATTTCCCAGTGTATTCACAGTGAGAAAACAAAGGCAAGTTGTTTAAACTTGCATYTAAATAGCATAGCTTGGAATGTATCTGCAATCCCAAGAGGTATTAACAAAGATTAAACATTGAATGTAGGTATAATCCATCAACAGGCAGTTTTTCTGTGTAGGACAGTTGAAGGCAATTTAATAGGAGTCTCTGTTTTTTGTGCAGTTTTCTTCCATGTGTAATATCTGGAATGGCACTGGACAGATGACCGTTTTAGTGTCAATTTATTTTTTTGGTCAAAATGACAGGAAATACACACTGGGCAWATGAAAACAGTTCAGTAAAGTTTCAACACTACAACATATTGCTACATTGTAGTTTATTGCACATTCTGATTATTTTTTAAAACACTTTTTTAACACTGGTTTGTCTTAAACTTGAATCTTGCCTCAATGTCTGATAMAATAATCTTTGATGCAAGGTTGGTTTTTTAAATTAAAAGTTATTTCTRTATATGTTGTATATAGTCTGAATTTGATGGCTTTTTAGAAGTGAAGAAGTAGTAGCAATACTTCGTCTTGGCACAGAGCCCTGCTTGGCCTACAAACCCACTGCAGCTTTGCTGTGGTACTGATGCTGCACTGATGCTGTGAGGCCAAGGGCCCCCTTAGTGCCTCGGTATGGAGGTGTGTGTTGCCCTCTCTCCTGCCCTGCATGTGCATCTGCTTCCAGGAAAAAGTTTCTGAAAGGTTCATGTCTCAGATGTTTTGCAAGTCTTTTCCATACCCTTATCTACTCCTTAAGAAGCCTGATCTGRCCAGCTCTCACCCAGCTTTGTCGTAAGGTATGGGCTTCCTGTGTTGTCTGATCCCTGGGGCAGAGGGAAGAATTCTTGCACTTCAGGAGAGGGGACAGACTAAGTAAACCAGCCAGCCAGGCCAGCTGCCTTCCATGTCCTGAGAGTGCTGCCAGGAAATGGAAATACAATCCAGTCTGTTACGGTAGGGTTTTTCTTTACTGGAGGGTGTTAAAAAGGAGGCCAAAGACCCCCTGTGTMATAGGAGCTGGGTTATMCCAGTTTGGTCAGCCTGGGAAACTGCAGAGCATCCCCTGCGGTGCCAAACCATCATGTGGCTGTGGGGTCAGCCCTGGTGTGGGCTAAAGCAGCTGCTGGGTACCTTGCCCACTGYAGGGGCTGTAGAGGTGGGTAGTGGTCCAGGCAAGGGGAACCACGTTTGCTCTGTCCCCTCTTGTATGTTCTTGCCAGCCCTTGTGGGAACTTGCTAGTGCTTCATGAGACAGCAATAAAAAGGGTAGTTAGGCTGAGCAGGCACAAGACAGAAGCAAAATGTCTGTTTGGTCATTACCCCAGTCTACCTCCRGCAGAAATCTTTTCTCCAACAGCTGCTTCTCAGCTGGCTAGGCCTGAGACAGCAAACTRTGGCTGCTGGAGCACAGTGCCAGAGCTGTTCCTCCTCCCATGGCGCCAGCACGGGGCTGTTGCATGCAGCGGTGGTGCACAGGACTCTGCCATCGGTTGAGCAGGATATGTGTGTGTGGCAGGCAGAATCCAGTGGGAAGGGGGGCCAGGAACAGGCTGCATTTCCCCCATCACCTGCCCGCCTCCAGCATCCCTCCATCTGGCAGGGCCAGGTAGGCAGTGCTGTGTGCACATGGCAAGTGAGATGCTTCTCAAGAAGCTGTAGACCTGTGCCCTGCCTTCTCTGTCTCCATTCTGTGTCTTGGCTCCAGACAAGGAGGCACCTGATTTTTCAGCAGCCCCATTTCAGTACTGGGACAGGGTTAGAAAACTTGCTAAAACTTGCTGAACTCAACTTGGTTCCAGGACCAGCCCTCTCCTTTCATTTCTCCSTCTACTGCAAACACCTGGAATCAGCACTGGTACTCTGGTTTACTGCCTGCAGCCCATGTCCCGGCACAGCTGGGCTCCCACCTCCATACAGTTCAGTTTTGCATGAATGCTGGTGTAATGAGGAAGCTGTACCTGTTGTGGGAACAGGCTGAGGGCTCAGGGCCAGGCTCATCCTTGAAGCCATAAAATGTGCAGAATCCCCTGCTTGTTTTCTTTCCTTTTCAAAATTTTAAACAGAAAATAAAACCCCCGACAAAACCAACCTCTCTTTGGCTGTTAAGCTGTGAAACAGCTGTTAGTGCTGCTCCTACTGCTGTGACTGAAGGCATTACAAAGACTGACTGTGAAATACCAACTTAAAAYATAATGCAGAAAGGCCCCCCCATGCATGAAAGTGGGTGTTTGCAGCTGCACAAAGCCACTTCCCATGTGCTTTTTTACTACGTTCAGTCGAGGCATTCTTTTAAACACCTCTTGTGTTCTGCTTCCTGCTGCTGTGAGGATTTAAAATGCTTCATCTCTGCATCCAGGACCTTAATGGAATGTAAGTAGAAATAAGAATCTTTAAACCCTATTAAAACTAAGCTTTGTGTGTGTCTCCTTCAGTGTTTTATCTCGCTCAGGGCTGTGGGCTGTACCACCCTGTGCAGCACATGTGCAAGCCCAGCATGACTTGGCTCTGTCCGAGTTGTTTTCATCCCGTTTTCCAGTTCAGACAGACTTGTGCTGTCAGATCACTCTGGACCACTCTAGACCACGTGCCTCAATACCACAGACTGTGCTCTCCCTTGTTGCTGAAACCTTATCAGAGGATTGCAACATTTAATGGACCTGGGGTTTATTCAGCCCCRGGGAGACCATGCAACCAGCTCTCTGGGTTTTCATGTCAGCACTCAGTTCCAGTCCTGCAACTCAGGCCTTGTTACTGAGTACAGGACAACAGGCCTGAACAGGCCCCAAACTGATCACTCTGTAAATGTACAGAGGTGAGAAACTGAAACAGTCTTAAGCATTAAAGAACAAGAATCATTCATTACTGTGATTTCATGGA